>CM023404.3:40248500-40751146 GCA_004368105.4 Eucalyptus melliodora
ATGTTGGCGTATTCATTTTCACTCTCTTCACATTATGTATCACTCCAGGTTTCATCTTTGAGAGCCTTTCGAAAATTCACAGCTTTTCCTCTTTTCTTTTTCGAGAAGAGGACGGTTGGGTCGATGTGTCCCTTCTTTTTACATTCGAAGCAAACTACATCTTTGTTTGGTTCCTCATCATCAACAGACTTGGTCTGCTGTCTCTGAAAACTTTGTTTCCTTGGGATGAACCTTCTGCCTTTTCTATTTAGTTTTCTGAATCTTCTTATCATGAGAGCGAGCTCCTCATCATCCATATCATCTTCAGAATCTGCATCATCAGAATCATCATTTGATTTTAGTGCAATAGATTTCTTACCTCTTGGATCTTCGTCTTCATTAATTCGTTCCACTTCATAAGACTGAAGAGTTCCAATCGAGTTCGTCTACGGATAATGGCATGATTCTTTGCGTCTCTCTTATTGAAGTCTTTATATGATTCCAATCCTTAGAGAGTCCACGCAGAAGCTTGTTCACCTTCATGGGATCAGAAATTTTTTGTCCTTGGTTCTCAAGACCATTGACAATATCTGTAAAACGACTAAACATGTCAGTTATAGATTCTCCTGGTTTCATTTTGAAGGATTCATATTGACCAAGAAGAATGTTAATTCTGGTCTCCTTCACTCGATCTGTCCCTTCATAGGTGATGTGTAACCTGTCCCAGACTTCTTTTGCTGTAACACAAGAAGATATTCTGTTATATTCAGTTGGTGACAAAGCACAATATAAAGAATAAATTGCTTTAGCATCGAGTGCTTGTCTCTTGTTTATTTCTTCTTGAGACATTCCGCTGGCTTCAATAGTGTCTTTCCCTCTTTCAGAGATTGATGCGGCAGCAGGAGTGATTCCTCTTTCCACAACGTCCCATTCCAGAGGATCCTTAGATCGTAGGAAAGCTTTCATCTTGTTCTTCCAGATGTTGTAATCCTTTCCATCGAAGTAGGGAGGTCTGGTATTGCTTTGCCCCTCCATTAGCCCTGGTGCCAACATACTAGCCATGGATCTTTTACTCTGAAGTAAAACACTTCAAACAGAGTAAGAACACGAGCTCTGATACCAATTGATATTGCTAGTACGAGTACCTAGAGGGGGGTGAATAGGTATATAAAAAATTTCTCGAAGCTTGCACGATATTTAAACAGTTAAAGATTCAATCGCAAGACTGAGTAAGGGAAAGAGAAAATTAAACGCTCGGTTTATAGTGGTTCGGCTTGATTCAAGCCTACGTCCACTCTTACGCAGACCGACGCCCGATCGGCTGGATTCCACTATAATCAAAGAGCTGTTACAGTGTTGATCTTCCTTGAATTCTAGGTGATGATGATCTACCACACTCTCTCAAGGTGTCACCAAGTACAAACACTCTCTGTATACAATTTCGCTCGAACAGTCTCAAGTAACAATCAAGGATTTTCAGACTCTGGAATTTTTCTATCAATCACACTATTAAAACAACTAGAACGACTTCTTTTTATACTCCTTCATGCCATCATAGCCGTTGGCACTTACCAAAGGAATTCCTCCAATCTACCCGTTGGACGGAATCAATCAAGAAGATCATCCGAGCTATTTAAGGAATCTGATGATAGCCCATCAATCCTGTTCGCCCATACAATCAGGATCTCGGTTTCCATGAATAGAACTTTCCAAGATTATTTCTTCGACCATCGGATCTTCAATCAATCGTAGATAAGGATTAAAGAATCCGAAACGATTATCCAACCAAAGAATCTATTCCAGAGGATAGGATCGAATCCTCAACCATAAACCTCGGCTTTGGATTTCCTTCGTCACTGGATTAAGAAGACTGTCAGTGAGAATAGACTTAAGTCTTGAGTCTTGAGTCTTAAGTCTTGAGTCTTGAGTCTTGAGTCTTGAGAATACAAAGTCTTCAGACTTTAAACTGTCGATCTCCGAATATCCAGACTTTAGACTGAAAGAAACGTTTTGTCAGCTTCAAAATATTCTGGAAAGATTTCTCCAACAAAGACCCAAACAGCAAAAGTGCGGTGTCGTTTCTTAAGTCAATGTCAAGTGACTCACAAGGGTTCAAGCTCATTAGCAGAAGTACCGAGAACGTGAGCTAGGGCACCATCACCCTATATAGTTTCGTGGGTCGAGACGAATTTGTCTACATTGCAAAGCATGAGCGAAAATGGAAGCTTGATGGGTTGACGCCATCATGGCTGACGTTGGTCGAGATGTTCAAGCAAGGCATGTTGTCCTCTTCTTCTTCTTCACTGCATGGAATTTCGTGTTGCTTCTTCGAGCTTCAGCAAAACCATCGATGGAATGAAGCCCTCCCTATTTCTTCTCCGAAGAACCCTCTCTTACGAAGCTCTCTGTCGGTCGTCGCTCTCCCCCGTTTATCCCCCCCGAAGGACTCCCCTCTCTCCCATCTTTAAATGCCTCTCTCTCTCTCTCTCTCTCCAAGGACGACGCCAGCTGCCTCTGGCTGCCCCGTATTGCACGATATTCCTTGTTGCGCTTCCTTGCGTCCTTTGGCAAGCGTCCCTCTCTCTCTCGTTTGTCCTGAAGCTAACGTCCAAGTGAGGAAGGAGGAGGAAGAAGGAAGAGGAGAGCGGGCTGGGCTGGGTAAGAAGAAAGGTGGGCCGAGCTGGTGAAAAAAAAGGAGGAGAAACGGGTTGGGAGGGGGGCGGGGGGTGTGGTTGGTTGGAGGGAATGTGTGGAAGCAGAAAGGGGACGTTCGAGCCAGAATTCTATCTCCGATTTCCCATTGTAACAAATTTGGCACATGTGATGTATTAAGGGTAGTTCACTTTATAAGGTGTTCGGTGTTTGCTAAGACCAAAACTATTCACAAGAGGGCTCTACCCATCCCATCACCAAAGGATGGCCTTCACAACCAAAACTTCAAGAAAATTGGTGCACGACGTCTCACTTCAAGCCATTATCAGATGAATGATCCATTTGTTTCGTGAAAAATTTGATATTTTTCGAAAAAAATTTCCAATAAACCATTTTATAGAAAAATAATAATATTTTCTGATATTTAGTTAAAATAAAAAATAAATTAGATATTATTTTATGTCACTTGGAAATGAAAATCTTTTTGTTTTTCATAGACACACACTATTCAAACACTGGTGACTTGGGCACATGTAGGCGGGAAACTAAGCATAAACATTGGATCCCGTGTTTGGCCCTTTCAAATCAAGGACCTAGGTGCCCATGCCCAATTGCCTATGCCCTTGACGAAAGGTCTGGGACCCTAGTACCCATGACTAAATCCTTGGAGCCCATGTTCGAGAGCTTGAGTCCATCAAGACTGGACTCAGGACTTTGTTGTCCATGCATGGATCTTCGACACTTGATCCCCATCGATTGAGACTAGGCACGAGACCTTGGTGCTAGTCCCTAGATACTTGGCGCTGGAGCTTGGGTCCCTAGTCCATTTAGGCTGGGCCTAGGACCCTGAGAGTGTAATGAATGTCAAAACTAAAGTCCAAGCTTTCACATCATCAATCTCAAAAACCCCGGATCAAAATTTTGAGGGCAATATTGTTAGAAAACTTGCTAACAAGGTGTTAAAAGGCGTTTCAAGTACCGTAGAAAAATTCAGGTGACCATCTAGACCTATACATGACCAAGTTGCAGCTGATATTATTATTGTGCATGGAATAGCTCATGTAGTTGTATTAAAAGAGATAATTGTTCAATTACTTGAGGAGTATTCAATTGAAGCATAATATACAAAATAGCAACATCAGTTGGATTCTTTTCCCCCTTTATAATAACAACATTCTCAAGTTGAAAGATTAATCTAAACAAATAATCTTGGCAAAAAAAAAAAAAAAAAGAAGACAATGTTTCATAGATAGGAGTACATGTGCGCACATGCCATAAGCTGTTAAGTGGATGCCTTTCTTGGAAGTGAATCAATAACATCCTTGAGAGTAATATATTCAGGAAGACATTCTCTGATTTGCTTGAAGCCATAAGTATCGGCTAATTTCCATTACTCAACGCTATTTTCTGATTTTCCCATTTCATATAATATAAGCCCATCTTCCAATCAAAAGTGATGCCCACAGCTCTTAATAGGACCATTATTTCTCTGATCCTGAAAGTACCACACCTTGAGAGTCTGGACCAATACCACCCCATTAGTCTATGCAATTATGCCTATAAAATTATCTCCAAGGTAATCGCCAATCATCTAAAGCCCTAGCTACCCGATCTGATATCCATGGAACAAAGTGCCTTTGTGGTGGCCGCCAAATCCAGGACAACATCTTAATCATACAAGAGGTGCTTCATCAACTAAAGATTAGGAAACGTAAAAGGAATTTTTAGGCGATCTTAAAGATGGACATGCAAAAGGCGTATGACCTTATGGAGTGAGACTTCCTTAAAGATTATCTTCTCAGGTTAGGTTTTCATCCTATTTGGGTATAGTGGGTGCTGCAGTGTATTACAACAGTCTCTATCAACGTTAAATTCAATGGAGAACAATTAAATTATGTCCATCCGATGCGTGGCCTTAGACAAGGAGATCCCTTATCTCCTTATCTGTTCATCCTGCTAGCAAATGTCTTGTCAAATCTTATCCATCAAGCTCTTGATACGGGAAATATCAAGGGCATACGACTGAATAGGTGGTGTCCTACTCTTTCTCATTTGTTTTTCACAGATGATGCCGTATTTTTCTTAGATGGCAAAATCCAGGAATGTCAAAATCTTGTCAACATACTAAACCAATACTGTTTAGCTATGGGATAGGCTGTTAATAGGAATAAATCGGGCATTTTCTTTAGTAAAGCTTGCCCAAGTAGTCTCCAGGAAAACCTGGCGAAGGAACTTAGAATTCCTGTGCTAGACAGAACGGGTAAACACCTTGGTATCCCATTTGATTGGGGATGATCTAAAAGAGACATGTTTGCCTGATTTTGGGGAGAGTGAATGCAAAACTAGAAGGATGGAAAGAAAATATTATATCAAAAGGTGATAAGGAGATCCTGATTAAGACTATTGTATAGGCAATCCCATAGTATGCCATGTCCATCTTCAAAATACCTGTCTCACTCTGCAACTCCATTGAAAAGAAGATTGCTCGATTCTGGTGGCAGAATGATTGTCACAAGTCAGGTATTCATTAAAAACAATGGGAAGTACTAAAGACTAGCAAGGACAAGGGAGGCCTTGGCTTTCGAGATCTCATTGCTTTTAATAAAGCACCGCTTGGTAAACAGGCTTGGCGCTTAATCCAACAACCTTTCTCACTGTGGAGCAAACTCTTCAAGGGTCTTTATTTTCACTCCCAGGATTTCAGATATGCAGATAAAGGTGCTCAACCTTCCTGGGGTTGGTAGAGCCTATTGCTAGGGCGAGATTCAATTTTACCAAAACTTCAATGGTCAATTGGCGATAGGAAACATATCAGAATTCGCGAAGATTGATGGCTACCCAAAGGGATACTTGGCGGACCTGCTGCTAGAGATGAACCTATGATGGTGGCTGACCTACTTGAACCGAACTACAATATCTACAATGTTACCCTACTCCATCGTTACTTTGATGCTCAGACTACACAAGAAATCCTTAGCATTCTGATAAGATATACTTATGCAGTAAATCAACTTATTTGGACAGACACAACACAAGGTCAATATATAGTGAAAAGCGATTACCATGCTATCAAAAATGCAACACCCAGCACTATCAACAATAGAGCCTTGTCTTCCTTTCAATCACCACAAATCCTCTAGAGAAGCATTTGGAAACTTAAACTCGCACCCAAACTTCGGACTCGCACCCAAACTTCACATCTTTCTTTGGTTTATATGCCATAATGCACTGCCCACCAAAGATAATCCTTTTCATAGACTCATTAGCTTAGAGTCGGAATGTCATCTATGCCATAATCACACACCAGAGACGATGGAACATCTTTTTCTACTCTATCCATGGACATCCAGAATCTGGTCACACCCTCAGATTTGCATACGAATTTCACCAACAGAAGTCCAACATATAGATGTGTGGTTTGTTGAACGAATTGCACAAAAGAAGATCCACCTGATTTGGAGACCGTAGCCTCAATCTTGTGGCAGATCTGGAAGGCACGCAACAACTTCATCTTCCATCATCAAAGCCCTGATACAACCTTTATAGTGGATCCAGCCCTGGCACAAGTTTGAATCGCTCAGAACTCCACTTGCAACTCGGCAGGATCTGGGCGAACTCATTCTGATCCCGGCAACTTGTGGCGGCCCCCTAATCAAGGTGCCCTAAAGATAAATATAGATGGGGCTTTTCAGATTGCTAGCATTGAAGGAATAATGGCTTATATCTGCCGCAGCACTTGGAAAATGATTGATGGCTTTACTAGAGGTGTTGTCGCTTCCTCGGCATTGTAGGTAGAGATCCAGGGGCTTAATATAACCCTTCACATCTGTTGTAGCATGGCAAAGCTCAAGATCCACTCTTGATCGAATTGGATTGCCTGGTGTTGGTTGATGCCATGAATGATCCTCCAACGACGCCATGGGAGGTTCGACCTTTACTCGCTGAAGCCGCCGCATTGCTCCCATGTTTCTCTCATCTTTGAGTTAGGTATTGCAAGCGTGAAGCAAATTTTGTTGCTGATTAGGCTGCTAAAGCCCATAGAAATGGCTCTTTACTTCTTAACTGGGCCGTGTCTCCCCCCCCCCTCTTTTGTGGGATCTTCTTATCTTGGGCGCTATAGCAACGGGTTGTACTGCTCCTTTAACTTGAATGAAATTTCTTTTTTCGTCCAAAAAAAAAAAAAAACTTGTCTTCCAACAAAGCATAACGAGATACCCACGAAAACAAGAGAAACTATATATTAAAAAAATATATATATATATATAGTACCAATTGCCCCTTGCAAGTTGCTTCCTATCAATTTAAGTATTAAGTTCAATATAAAACAGCAATTTGGTCGTTGTTCATATCCATCCCAATTCCCAACATTTCAATTTATCAAAATCATGCTTGCTCTCAAATAGATTCTACCCTCCATGTATCTGCCTCACTTTCTGTGGAAAGACTAACTACATCACGATGTCTATACTTATGACCAACTGAATGGCTATCAGATGTATGAGCTAGTCATGTTGACATAGAATTTCTTGCTCATTCTTGAGATTGGGTTGATTGGGCTTATTTAAAATAACCTAGCTGACCAAAATTTATTTAAGTTCTAGTTTTAGCTAACTAAGATAATAAATTCAGTCAACTAGTATGCTTCAAAATTTTCCAATTTGAAGCTACGATTCATGATTTTAGCAGTTGTTGGGTAAAACTCACAGTAGATTTTGAAGTCGACAACAATAAACTATATATGTCTTGAAGATTGATATTTCATGTATATGTTTGATAAGCTTCTTGTAGCGTTCGAACTCAACCCTTTCAGACACATTCTCATATTGTCAATACATTCTCAGTCGAAGAAGGAGAAAACTTTTCATTTCCATCCTGACATTCTCAGACCATAAATATTTAAATAATGCAGATTGTAACTTGTGTGGTCATCTAGAAGGAAACAAATCCAGAACAAGTTTATCGTAGATTCTATAACAGCTAGCAATTTGGGTTGGATTTCATGTCTTTGTGGAAGATCAACTAAATCAAATTGATTGAGAAATCAATCATAAATACAAGTTCTTTCTAAGAGAAGGAGCTCTACTCATGAAAACTAAGACTCTGATTGCATGGGCAATCGGAATCGTGTAGATTCTTACCTTATCTCTCAATGGCCACTATATCTTTCTGATGCAGTTTTGTCCGTCGACCAAAATGGAAGAAGTTGTCCAATGACTAGTTTGGAAGTAGAGGAGTATATAAGAAAATCAAGGGACCAATGAGCAAGGAAGAGACGAGATCTAGAATTTATAATTCCAAAGTTTTAGTGTACTTTGATCATACATTTGTCTATCGTGAACTCAAACATATGTGATCTTGAGAAAAATACCAAAAAAGTAACTTAGTGAGATAATCTGCAATGAGTGTTTGCACTCGAAGTTGTAATTTTTTGTTAATCATATAGTGGAATCCAACCAATAAACTATTAATGTGGGAGAATAGACGTAAGCTTGATCTAAGTAGAACTACAATAAATGTTATGTGAAATTTCTCTCAACCTTTATTCTCTTATTGTTTATTGCAAAATTCTTTTGTACACTCGCATGTTGGTCTTAAAGTCTTTTCTACCGCATAACAGATTCTGAACCTTATTCCAAAATTTGAACCTTATGAAGATTGATATTGATTTATTCCATTCCGCGTTAATTTGTCAATATTTTATATTATCACCCTTTCTAGGTGATTTGAGCTTGCAACATCAGCACTAAAGTGGACCTATCTTTTAGTCACATTATTAGTTTGAAAAAATAAAATAAACAATAGCATACTAAGGAAGGCTACATCTAAACTATTTATTTAACTAACTGGATCGTTTTTGATAAAACTAGGTGGATGAACTGGGAGTGTGTGGCCATGTTGGTGCCTTTATGTGGGCGGGGGTGCCGACTCCAAGCTATTTGCTTAGCGACCATAAAGTGCATTGTTGAAATTTACCATCAATTTTATCAAAACTACCAATCAATATTAGATGCCATTGAATGCCACTCTAACTATTAAAATATATCTCTAGTTTGATTCCGTGAAACTAATCCGAGTTTTAATAATGGAAGGTATTAAATAGAGCAAAGTAGAATGTGAGAAAATAAACTTTCGCATTGAGGTTAGTTGAGTTGATCAAAAGGGGAAATTAAAAGTTTTGTTTTATGTTCTTTTTGGGTTGATACTTCCCAATTGAAGTCTGATTGGGCATTGGAGTTTTGGCCACTGAAATAGGATAATGCAACGCAGAGTTTGGATTTGAACATGACTTGGGTTTCATATATTTTACATGTATATGTTTCTTGTGAGTGGGATTGAAGTCTTTAAGCACAGTTTATGTGAATGCTTGGTTCAACAGGGTTGATGTGAAGACAGAGTGACTCTGTCGGCTATTCACGCAGTGAAGTTTTTTTCACACCAAGTATTCATGTGTTGAAGTTGATTAATTTTGTGGTATGATTTATTAATTGCACGAGATTGAGAAATTATTTCATGATTGATTGTGGTGCTAAGCATTGAATTCTTGACATTGCCAACACTCCAAGAATGATATTAACTTTAATCAATCCAAAACAAATGAAATTTAGATGTCATTTCAAATTTTTCTGATTCTATACAAATTTTTTATTTTACAAATTTCATGTTTAAATCTTTACATTGGTTGGTAACAAAAACCCACATATAGAACAACCCAATGAGTTTCGCCTTTGATTTTTATCAAAAAAATTCTCAAGCACTTGAGACTCCCATTTTTATTCCTCCGATTTGGAACGCTATGGAAGAGACTTCACCTCCAAAATATTAAGAATGAAAGTGGTAAAGTAACAACAATTTCTAGTTTGCAAGCAGTAAATCAAACATGCTAGTTCTAAGAATTGCCTTTTCTATTGAGAAACATTTCTTTCTATGTGAATAAATAAACATAGTTGATGATTAATGAATGTGTATTTAGAATTGCAAGTATTGGTTGATGGTTGGTAAAGGAAGGGGAAGGTTCAAGGATTTGATTTAAATAGAAAGTATACTCCGATCTTGACCACAAATCAATAGCTTGAAAGATTTGAAAGTGGAAAATTCCTAAAGTTATGTAAATTGTTGGAGGTTTCCCTGATTGTCTTTTAAAGAAAAGATAGTTTTCTTGGCATTCTCCTCCACAATTTTTTAGGGCAATCAATATGCATTCAAGAAGTACAATTGTACTTGAATTTCTGACAAACAGTTTATAGAATGATTTGGAGGCGAAAAGTTTAATCAAGTTGTTTTATGTGTTGATCACTTTTACTCTTATTTCTCCTTGTATTCGTGCCTAATGGTTTTCCATTTGATATAATTACGGTCTATCGATGGCAACCAAATTAAAGGTTCTAGCTTTGAGAAAGTGCATTGGCATTACCAAGTCTCCAGACTTCTCCAAGTGCTTGACACTAGAGAGGTTTTTTTTGTTTTTTTTCAAAAAAAGGGTCAAAATAGTTTTTTATCTATAATATTAGGGGAAAAGAGAGCCCATAGAGTGGGCATCATTACATAAGAGATCTAAAAGGACTTGAGGGGAGAAGATAACTAGTGATTTGGCAAGGCTTTTTTCCTATGGGCTTTAGCAACCCAATCGGCAATTAAAGTGGCTGTAAAATAGTAGGCCACCTATACATCCGAAAATTGGGCCAACAACTTGTTACACTCACTAATGATTACACCACTAGAGAGGTTGACTCTAGAAAGATGTGATAGTTTACAAGAAAATGACTGTTCAATTGGAAGATTGAAGTGCCTAATTAACTTAAAAATAAACATCAGTTTTCTTCTTGAAGAATTGCCTAAGAAATGGGAGGGCTACCTAAACTTACCCACTTCTCTTTGACAGATTGCTTTAGGGTGAGCAAATTGCCCCAACTCAATTAGGAAGTTAGGATCCTTAACAGAGTTGTATCTATAAAACATGAGAGTTACAAGCTTACCTAATTCAATTTGTGGATTAAAATGTTTTGTTGACTTTCAATGTTGTTGAGAGGTATGTGTGAATTGTGTTAGAAAAATCCATATTGGATAATTGATGTGGTGTGAAATAGTTGATATAACTCTTTACCTTTAAGCTTTTTATTGAAATATAAGAGAATCTTGAAGCGATGCATGCCAAGCGTTGTGAAGAGTCAAAAGGAGGAGTTCTTAATGAAGTTGAAAACTTGCTATTGTCAAGAATCCTAAATTGATAAGGTATACAAATAGACACAGTGCCTAGCATAATTAGCATGCTTTCTCGTCTCCACAAGGTTCAAGATGTCAGAGCTTCCCACACAATAATATTTCTTGGTGTGATGGAATCACTGCCATACTTATCAATCGAAGATTGCTAGTTTGCAAAAAGGTTAGGTGCTATAGTCCCTAAATAATCACATATTTTGAGTGAGTTTGTAACGATCTAGTTCTATGAGGGATGGAAGTTTGTTTCCACCTCGAGAATGGTGATGGGGGCAGGAATGAACCAAATCCTACATCGCCTGGGGACGGTGAGGTGATGTGCTATATAAGAAGTAGTATCAGTCTTAATTACCAACGAGGCCTTTTTTAGGCAAAGCCTAGAGGAACAAAATTGTAAGGGCATGGGGTAGGTGAGTCCTAGGGCCTAAAGCAGATAATATCGTTGGCAAGCCCAATTGGAAGTGTGTGATTCGAGAACAAACCAGACAAAAGATAGTGGGCTTATAACAACCTGATCCTATAAGAGATGGGAGTATGGCTCCACATCGAGGATGGCGAAGAGGGCAAGAATGAACCAAATCTCACATTGCCTAGGGACAGTGAGATAATGTACTAAATAAGGAGTAGCATCAATGTTAACTATACCAACGAGGCCTAGAGGAACAAAACCGTAAGGGCATAAGGTAGGTGTTTCCTACGGCCCAAGGCAGACAATATTGTTAGCAAGTAGGGTTAGAGGTCGGCCCTTATAGAGTTAATCTTCTATGGTAAAAGAGTGCCCATTCTATCAACCACCTCAAAGAAGCTAAGATTAGAGCCTAACCGCTATTGTCTATGCTTCGATCTATTGTTATAATGTCACACGGACTAAGAAAGTACATATTGAACTTAATCATGCCTATCATTGCTCCACCAAGAACATTTCCCAATAGGTTCGATACATGCATATGGATCTGCAACCACAAGCTTTCCTAGCATTTAAGCTAAAATTCTTTGAAAGTTCAAAAGAGAAAAAGCATTTGAAGGGTAATTTAGACTTCGAGGAGACAGAAAGACCAACTCAAGTCTTGTCATTTTGATTGATTGAAGAGCTAAGTGATGGTTTGAAAAGATAACTTTCAAACTCCTCTTGTTCATACTCAATGTGACATTCTGATTTTTCACTTTTGTTTTCAATTGAATGAATCGGGCCTTTTATCGACGTGTCTATAGCGCTATTTTCTAAGCTAATCGCTTATAAAATAACTAGACTATCTGGAGAAGCCATTAAGGGATTTTAACACAATAGACTTGAGAATTTGATCAAGAATCGACTGTTCGACTATGCTCATATGCGGAGATCATTATGACACAGTTAAAAATATTAGAGACCAGAGATAGGTTGATTTGACAAAGATATGTGATTAGTGCATGGGTGATTCCACATAATTGCAAAATTTTTGTCGAACGATACTAGACCGATTTTTCTGTCATTTCTATACCCTGTGTCCGTATTTGAAACCTTGAGCTTTCCATGACAACTAAGAGTCGCCAATATGTCTAAGATGCACAATCTGGCTTGAGAATAATCGACCACTGGTCAAATGTGTTAAAAATTCCTAAAAGCTGCCCAATAGGTTAGATCATGCTAAAATTGCGCCAAATTGAAATTAACCATGAATTTGAACTAGATTTCAGAAATTGAAAATTATGTCATGTCATGATTAATTTTAGGAACGTCAACTCATCCTCTAAAGAAATTTCGGTGAGTTCGGGATTTTTACGGAAAATCAATTTGGACAATTCAGAAAAAAGAAAGGAAATTTTGATGGGCCAAATTGAATAGATTTTTGGCTTCCAAAGTGAGCTAATTGGTGAAGGGAAAATGTGGAAATTGTGTGGGCTTTTTCTTCAACAAAATTAGACATCAAATTGGGGAATTTGGTAAAAAAAATTGAAGTCTAAGGTGAGGAAATTCGGAGCCTTGGATGGGGACTACAACTTTTGGCTTCAACTTTGTTATTTATGGGATTTTATAGGCAATAAAGTATTTGGAGACGAGGGGGATAAGATTGGAGACTAGGGGACCAAGCATTGATTAATTGAGATAATTTCTTTGACTTTTTGCTCCCCCTCTCTCTCCCAGCTTCTCGAGCATGCCTCCATTGTTCCCTCCTTCCTTCACGTGTCGTCTTCCCCGATCCCTCTTCTATTTCTACTTTCCTTCTTTCCTTCTTTCCTTCCACCAAAGCAACTAGTCCTACTTTCTCTCTCTCTGCTGCCTGCTCCTCCACCAGCCCTTGTCTCCCTCCACCGACTCTCCTTCACGCTGCCACAAAGCTATCAGGTCAACCCAGCAAGTTCTGTAGCGAAGCCCCCCATCGTTGACTGAAGCTAGCTTCCTCGTGCCGATTCTGCTACTCCATCTTTGCTACTCCCCTTCACTTCCATTTCCACTGAAATCCCATCTTGCTGCCACGTCCGAGTCAACCTCAGCTGCACCCCCACTGAAGTTAACTCCCCTTCGTCGCCAGCAACGAAACCACCTGCCAGCCTTCCACCCCTACTTGTCATCTAGATTCAATGAATCGTAACTCAAGCCCAATCAAACAATGGCTAGTGATCTGGTTTGGATTTCACATCAAGATTGATTTGATTGATTCAATCTAATTGATTGACGATTGGATCTTGAAGACAAGAACTTTCTATACGAAGAAGTTTTACTTATGGAAACCAAGATTTCGTTTATATGGGTGATCGGAATCAATTTGAGATTCTACCCTTGTCACTCAACGGCTACCAAATCTTCTAGATACAGAGCTGTCCAATGGGTATATTGGAAGACGATTCTCCGGGATACTGTCCAACGGGTAGTTTGGAAGTGGAGAAGTATTTAAGGAGATCATGGACCGATGAGCAAGTAACAGACGGAGCGTAGAATTTATAATTCCAAAGTCTGAGCAACTTTCGATCATATACTTGTCTCTTGAGAGCTTAAACGTTTGTGATCGTGAGAGAAATACCAAAAGAGTGACTTAGTGAGATAGTGTGATCTACTACTAAGTGTTTGCACTCGAAGTTGTAATCTCTTATTGATTGCATAGTGGAATCCAGCCAAGAAGGCTGTTAGCGTGGGAGAGTGGACGTAGACTTGGATTAAGCCGAACCACTATAAATCTTGTGTTCTTATTCTCTTCCCTAACTCCTTTATTTTACTCGAAGTTTATTTTATTCCGCATATATTTGCCAAGGTTTATTTTATACACCTATTCACCCCCTCTAGGTGTTCATACTAGCACTCTCAATTGGTATCAGAGCCAAGTGCTCGGTTTATAAAAGTGTTTTTACTTTTGAGCTAAAGATTCTTTATGGCTAGTATATTGGCACCAGGACTTATGGAAGGGCAAAGCAACACAAGGCCACCATATTTTGATGGAAAAGAATACGACATATGGAAGAACAAAATGAAAGCATTCCTAAGATCCAGAGATCTCTTACAATGGGATGTTGTGGAAAGAGGAATCAACCCCATTGTCGTGTCTACATCAAATAAGAATGGCAAAGACAAATAAACCAAACCCCCCCGCTCCTATGTCTCGGATGGAGATGTTCAAAAGAGAAGCGCTTGATGCAAAAGCCATTTATTCTTTATATTGTGCTTTATATCTTGCTGAATATAACAGAATCTCTTCATGTGAAACAGCAAAAGAAGTTTGGGATAGACTTCATGTTACATATGAAGGGACCGATCGTGTAAGAGAGACAAAAGTAAACTTTCTTCTCGACAAATATGAATCCTTCGAGATGAAACAAGGAGAGTCGATTGGAGATATGTTCAATCGTTTTACAGAAATTGTAAATGGTTTAGCATATCAAGGTCAGCCAATTTCTTCTCCAATGAAGGTCAACAAACTCTTGCGAGGTCTCTCAAAAGATTGGAATCATGTCAAGACCTCAATCCGGGAGACTCAGAGGATTATGCCACTCTCCGTTGATGAATTGATTGGCACTCTTCAATCCTATGAAGTGGAACAACTCAACGATGAAGATCCCGAAGGTAAGAAGTCCATTGTTTTAATATCTAATGTTGTTTTTGATGAAACAGACTCAGAAAATGACATGGACGATGAAGAACTTGCCTTTATGGTCAAGAAATTCAAAAAGCTAAGTATAAAAGGAAGGAAATTCGATGGAAGAAAATACAAGCAGAATGGGCTAAAAGAAGATGATGAGCAAGGAAATCTATGGCCTTTAGAATATGAGTCGGCCTAGACACAAACTCAAAATCAAAGTCTGACTCGGACATAGATTTAGAATCCGATGAGGAAATCGAGGAAATAAAGGAAAAGAAGAAGTTGGTAAGGAATGTTTTTGGGCACATAATTCTCATTATGCTTGAAATTCGATATATCATTGGTTGATTGAGATTTTATAATGATCATATTTTGCTTTATGGAAGAAAGAATCGTATGATTTGTTTTTGTGATTTGTGAGTTGAGATTTTATTTAGTACGTGTGATTATTTGAGATAATTCAGATTACTTGGTTTAATTTTATGCTCTCAAATTGTCATATTTTGCAAAGTAAAAATCCGATTCTCCGTTATACTAATTTTGCAAGATATTTTTTTCTGAGATATTCAAGGATTTTATTCTCTCTGATTTTATTGTACTATGACTAAGTGAGAATTTATTTTTCAAAATATCATTGTGCATAATATTCTGTCTTTGAATACTTTGTTACGATGAATTAAGAAAGAATATTTGATTATGGAGATTTTCTATTTTACTCTAACGTCAAGGAAGGATCCAAATTGATGGATACCAAAAAGGGAAATGAGTTAATTGCAGGAAATTCTTTAAGGGAAGAATGATTACAAATCTACGCAGATTTTGGTGCAATTAGAAAATATCTACTATGAAGATTGGGGGAGAAATCAAATCCAAAAGAAAAGGAAAAGAATCGTAATCATCTCAAAAAGGCAACAAATTGAGGGAGAGCTTTGATCAATTATGGAAAAATCTTTTTGGATTGATTATGATCATATTATGAATGGAATGAAAGGTAAATATGTCAGAATTTGTTCAAAAAAAATCCGGTTAGTGCATCTTTTATTACCTTTTGTCATTAACAAATCTCTTACTCGAATTTCATGATGCATCTGTGATTTTTATTGGATATTTGCTGATATATATGATCGAAGTGAGCTATATTGCATATTTTTAATATTCAACTTGCTTTATAAAAGCTGATTTTTGGAAATTATATGTCATTTTATATTCTCTACGGGAATCCATTATTATTGCTTTTTGATTATGACAAAAAGGGGGAGAATATATGAATATGCATATGTGCTGATTGGTTGATATTATATTATCTATGGCATAATATTGAGCTGTGATTATTTTTCTATATATTGTTATGCTCAATTTATTTTCTATCTTCTGATATCCTTTGATTTAAAATTATGTTTACAAATCTGCATAATAAGAGATTGTTTTGTCATCATCAAAAAAGTGGAGATTGTTAGGGAAATCCCTTATAATGTTTTGAAGATGACAAAATAAATCAAAGGCTATTGGTTGAGTAATAGACCATGCATATGATAGAACATGTAAAGGATATTATCAAAGTCGAGAAGACGGCCAGAAGACTATATTTTAAAGGTTTCCGACCTGAAAATTGTCGGACTCAAGACTCAAAGTGAGTTTGCGTTCTAATCTACAGACTCAGACTTTACATCCAGATTCGATGAATCGTAACTTAAGCCCAATCATACAACGACTAGTGATCTAGTTTGGATTCCACATCAAGATTGATTTGATTGATTCAATCTAATTGATTGATGATTGGATCTTGAAGACAAGAACTTTCTATACGAAGAAGCTTTACTTAATTAATAGACTAATGACACTTAGAACTACTAAGTGTTTGCACTCGAAGTGGATTAGTGGGGATTAAGCCGAACCACTATAAATCTTGTGTTCTTATTCTCTTCCCTAACTCCTTTATTTTACTCGAAGTTTATTTTATTCCGCATAATTTTATTTTATACACCTATTCACCCCCTCTAGGTATTCATACTAGGTGGGTTAGTAGACTAATGACACTTAGAAGTGGATTAGTGGGCTAATTGGTGGGTTAGTCAAGTTAATTAAGCTTAGGATGATTTAGTTAGAGTAAGTATTTATTAGTTAGTTAGTTAGTTCAACTAGAATAGTTAGGTGGATTTAGTTAGGAATTAGTTGGACTATACAACTAGTGTAATTAGAGTTAATTAGATAGAATAATTAGATTTATTTGTTAGTTTGAGTAATTAGCTCGGTTAGTTTAGGTTGATTTAATTAAGTGCTTTTATCTATTTATTTATTTTGTAATTTATTTAATTGTCGGTAATTTATTTAATTATCAATTATTTTTCAGAAATTAGACCAGAATAGCCAATGACCGAAATTTCGTGTTGATTACAATGATGTGTTTAATTTATGCAATTGGGTGTTAATTTGTGCAAATTGAGTGCTGATTGGATTTTTGGTCATTTATTCCAAAATTTGTGAATTTCTATTATTTATTCAGAAAATCCCGGGTGTCGAGTTTTAACACCAAAAATAGTTTTAACTATTATATAAAACAATGGGATTTTAAAAGGAAGGATATCAAATTTTCTGACTGTGTACTCATACACCATTATTTTCACTGGGTGTTTTTAATATGAAAAAATAAAAAATGAGCCAAGTATATTATTTTAATTGAGACATTTAAATGCAATGTTCAATGTCCTTGGCCATAATTGAGTGATCGTGTGTTGGTTAAGAGAACCCATCCCGTGCTATTAAACTGAACGAAGCCCCTATATGGGTTGCTCTTGGACAACGGATGTCAGTTGCAGTAGATTATGAACCTATGCTCCTTCAGGAAAGCTGCCTAAAAAAGATGTAGTCATGCTCAATGGGGTGAAACGATGCCTGGCTATGCCATAAAACTACTGAACAGAGAGTAGGCCATGCTATAAGCCGAGATCAAAACTAGGGATGCATGACTAATTGAGTTGAACACGCCGGATTATGGGACAAAAGTGTGTGGCACGGTATGAGACGTGTCATAACAATTTGACCCTATAATCAGGATCTCTGTGCTTGGTTAAAATTGAGTGTGGTGTTCTAGTCGATGAGCTTATATGTTGCTCATGTTTTCGTGGCTATCTGTGATATGAATTGTGTTGACCTGCAGGAAAGATCTGAAATGAGGTAAGTCTCTATGGTTGTATGATTGTGTGATTAGGACGCTTCTAGGCATATTACCCTCCTAATTGGGATTTAGAGCGTGAACTCGCTAAGATTTTTATCTCACCCCGTCGTGGGCTTTAACTTTTCAGGACCGTGGAGGACCTGGACCCAAGTTGAGGTGATCTGAGGTGTAGGTCAAATATGACAACTTCTTTTTGAGAGTCAGTCTTTTGAAATCTTTTGGGTATAGACTCTTGTATATGACTCAATTGGTTTATAAAAGCATGTTTTATTTGTGAATCTGTTATCCTTCTTTTCTATCTCCAAATGGTTACTGTCAGGGGATTTGTTATTCGCTTTTGCATGTGTAATAAAATGAAAGGCTCGGCGACTCGTCCTGGGAAATCACAAATTTTATCGACCACCGAGGGATGGGTACGTGCTCGAGGTTTGGGGCGTGACACTCAAAGGCAACGAGAATCAAGGGACAACTATTCCGGAAAAAAATTGCATTGGGGATTCATTATCCATGTCCGAGGTAAGTCTTTCTAACAGTGTAGTACAGAATTGATTTCCATAGGGTTCAACTAACAAAGTATTTTCCAATATCTGGCTTGCGTATGACAGTGTCTTCAACCTTCGAAGGCATGTGATAAACCAACCGACGCAATGATAAGCAGTTGATTAGTGCTGATATATATTGTCAGCGAATGGTTCGGTGGCTGGTTAGCAGTAATGTTTGTGAACACTCATCATCCGAGATTTAGCAGAAGTCGCCTGATATCAGAAGCAGCAAGCTACTAAAAGAAATGGACTTAATGCATTTTGCAATTTTTCATCGTCTAATAGGCTCTTTTCTTTGATAAGGGAATCATTCTCCAAAGTCGATAATCTGGTAATTGTTTGATATTTGCTAGATTTCTAATGAATTGCCTCGTCATAGAATTGGGCTATGATTCAGAAAGCACCCAGCTCAAACGTGGTCATCGTAGCTTCTTCTTATTTTTTGCATTGTGCTCAAATAGAGTCAACACCCCAAAGCAAAGAACTGGCATTTCCTCTGTGCTACTTTTGTTGATGCTTTGTTAAATTACCCTAATTTGGGTTGATGGGTTATGAAGGGTTTGATTGGCATTGTTAGTTTCGGCTTCGTGTTTTGAGAATTTTGCTGTTTCATGTTTGTTGACCCAGTGATTTGGTTCCCCTTTTCTTTAAGATATTTTGTCGTGCGAACACCACGTTATTGCTCCCCCAAAGTCCCTCTGTCTCTCTGTTGCGTGTGGCATCCAGAGGCGATGGCGGAAAGCGCCCATTCGCCTGCACCCTGGCGGTGGCAACTGCCATCGGCTTCCCCCGCCAAGTCGCCCTTACCGTGGCCTTCCCCATCCCCCCCCCCCCCCCCCCCCTCTCTCTCTCTCGGATTCCACCTCAGAAATTTGCTGAAGAGGAATGATGATGCGGCGTTGATGTGGATAGGCATGTCCGCATTGTAGTCTAACTGCTGGACAGATGGACAAACTCGAACAAACAAACATGGAATTCAAAGACCTGATTGCCAAGAGAAAACAGGAGTAGCGGGACGACAAATGCAAGTCAATAGAATTTCAGGGACCTCCCATGCCATTATACCATACACAAAATCTGTGTTAATCAATCTCCAATAGCATGACAATTTAGCTTTCTAGTTTAGCCAGAAAACTATATTCCAGCTCAAAAGCAAAATCAAGTGTAATGACAGCCAACGGCATTGAACCTCACTTTACACTAAGTCGACAAAGGAAGTTGAGTAAACATAACCCCAACGAGCACATACATGTGCAAAGTACATATCATCACATAAAAAGACCAAAATTGTCCTAGCATTCAGTAAAAGTCACATGCAGTTTTATCAGTTGCTAATTGAAACATTTCAAGAGAGAAATTCCATCTCCACTTGCCATAGTAACACCGTTCAAGATAGACAGCTGCCCAGGAGTGAAGTAAAATAATGAGTGACCGACTCATAAGTTGAAACTAATAGAAGTGCTGAGACATTCCAACAACTTTGATTGACAGAAAAATAAACCCCAGATGACTAAATGATTAAGCTTGCAGTTTTTACTGTGAAAACAGATCGACGAGCTAATGCCAAGTAAGCAAACACTTTGATAGAAAATTATTTTCCAAAAATAATGAATAATGAAAGTAACTCGGCCGACATAATGCCATTAATTTTAGAACCAGAATCCTGCTTGACATGGAAGAAACTATGTATACAAGATGACTACTATAAACCACTTGCGGTAAGTATCACTCGATTTACATTTGACTCCAGCAACTTAAAAGGGAAAATCTAAATAATTTTCGTTTGTTCTTATCTCTTAATTGAAGGTAGAGTATTGAGAGTACAAGAGTCAAACATCAAAGGGACTTAATTTCTCCTCTCATCTCACCATGAATGGCCTTGCACGTAAAGGTCCCCGTCATGCAGATCTTATTTGAACATAGTTTTAATGGTCATGCCACCAATGCGGAGGTACCACATCTACTTGAGGTTCATCTGTAACAAAGTATGTCTAATAACTTCACTCGTAATAGAGCTCCAAGGATTTATCCGCCAGCACTCACTTTGTAACATAAAAAATTTCTTTCGCCAGTTATTGTTGCGAAATATCAAATTTAGAGGAACATTTAATTTAACGTTCCCATAATCATTTATCCAAGATATTTTCCAAGATTTCAAAAGCTTGGGTAAACGCTTTCTAATTGTATGGCGAATTAATTATAGTTCAGACTGCCAAATTTAGCGATCCACAATGTAAAGGTACCCTCTATCAGCATGTGGTACACAGGTCGTAGCATCCACGGAGATTAGTAATGTCAGTCTTGCCGGAATTCAAAAATACCACAAGATGTGAGACTCAAGCTCTTCATCCATGACAAAAAAAGCTTAATCTTAAGCAGACTTCAAGCACTTATTCACGAAACTTGAAGCATCAATTCAAAAACTATAAGACGAGTTTTATACTATGAACTACATAATGTATCAGAACCATAGGAATCTAGGATGACAGTTCTGTTTCTCACCATTCCCTACTCTGTGATGTCTAGCTAGTGATATTTTGAGTCAAGAGTTCATGACAAAAACTGACAGAAATTGAGAGGAAAATTCAAGCCCCAAATTATCAATTACGCGGTGCATTGACTCTCTATCTCAATAGAGCTAAACGGTTCTCAAAACTTAAAAGGAGTTACTCATGTGTGGTTTCGAATATGTCCCTTGCAGGTCAGCGAACTTGTCTGAAGTTTTGTTCGCTGCATATATAATATATAAAATTTAATTAGAAACAAAAATCAGGAAAGAAAAGAAAAAATAACCGTAAGAACATAATCAAGGGAGTAAAAGCAGAATGATAGGAAAGTTGCATGTTCTTTGAAGAGCAGTTGCGGGGCATTACTCACCTTCCTCCTTACTAGTAGCAAAGTTGCAGATTGATGTTTAAGTTGCATCTATCATATTCCACCCAATTCAATATCTGGCTCCACTAAAATACCCTAGTTCCTAATTTGACCTTTCCTCTATAGCCACAAATCCCCCACTGCACATCGCCTCAATTAAAAAGAAAAGAAAAGAAAAGAAAATTACCTTCGATATTTAACCACCCACATTGTCAACTAGGATGCCATTGTCGCGTTTAACGGTGATTTAATGGCCATGTCAGCAGTTTTTTAAAGAGATATGAACAAAATAGTATATAGTTCAAAGGCTCAATTCAAAAGTGAAAAAGTTCAGGGAGTATATTGAATATATTACAAACATTTGAGATCTATTTGTGTCTTCAACTCTCTGCTTATACCATAGACTTTCAATTTCAATACAATATTTACTTATAAAGTCACTTTTTGTTTGTTAGATAATTTCAATTTAATTTGTTTTAACTTCCATGCCAAGTTTGTTATGACCATGCTATGTTAGTCATATATATCCTCTGCTTTTAGTTTAATTTTCTCTTACCGTTCAATTGGTTGATGACATATACTTTAGTGATATTTTTAATGTAGATTTCTTTTGTTACGATTTTCCTCTAATTTTGTTGCCTGGGGGAGACAAGTTTTTTTCTACTTATTTTATACTACTATGACGAAGCATCATATTATATTTCTTTATAAAAATTCTTAGCATTTCTTCACTTGTTAATCGTAATTAAGCTAACTGTAAGAAAAACAAAAAAAAAGAAGAAGAAGAAAAATTGACGAGTGTAAGGTGGAGAACGTGTCAATGTCAAGTTCTCATACACCACTACAAGTACGCACTGTCACGCATTTATTCAATTAAACTAGATAAGAGCAGATTGAATTATTTTCTGATGTAAAAAATGTGGATATGCATCTTTATAAGTGAATGGGAAGAACTGAAAAAATGTTGGCTGATTGTTTGAAAGGAGACAATCAAATAAAGAAATGGGAAGGGAAAAAATTGATAAGAAAATAAGGCATAGTACGAGAGGAACGGGAGAGCGTACCAAGTGCTAACGACTATAGGAGGTCTCCTTGAATATAGGCGCGGGCAGGAGTCCCAACACCGCTGGCAAAATTCCGAAATGTCAAGACCATCGCCTAACTTTGGGCATGCATGAACATGGAGATGACACGTGTTTGGCAAACCAGGCAAATCTTTCAGTGATTCGCAATGGCCTGCACTAAATTTTCGCAATTTACGTAGCTTTGACAGATCAGGTAACCTTTCTATGGAGCCGCAATTCTCAATAAATAATTCCTCCAGCGATTCCATTTTTTCCAAATCTTGAATCTCGATTAGCTGTGAGCACCAAAAGATCCTTAGCTTCTCGAGCTTCTTTAAGCTTGATAGACCCGAGAGCCTCACTAACGATTTACAGTCACACACTTCTAAAAAATGGAGACTCTCAAGATGTTTGAACTCGATCTCTGTCAATCCCCATTCCAAGAGTGATAACTCAGGCAAACATCTCAATTCGGAGAGGAGGGGCTGCTCTATCGGTGACTTGACACCAGTTAATCCCAAATAATGAAGACCTAGAGGAAGCCTTGGCAGAGATCGAGGATCATCACAAACTATGTGAAGTTCCCTAAGCATGGGAGGCCATGTGATATCTATATTATTACCATCATAGTAGGTCAAAAATTCAAGATTCTCCAACATCTGTATGACCTTCGGCAGCTCTCTTATCTTACTTTGTCTTGTATTTAAGATCTTCAGCCTTTTAAGATATCCAATAGAAGTAGGTAGTTCTATTATCTTTGTGTTGAACAAATTTAAATAGAGCAATGATTCTAGTCCTCCGATGGAGTTCGGTAACTCCCTTATCTGAGTTAATGATAGGTTCAGACCCTCTAAATTTTTGAGATCTTCAAGAGAGTCAGGTAACTCTCTTATTTTACTCCCTAGCAAAGATAAGCGCTGCAGTCTTTTAAGATATCCAGTGGAGGCAGGAAGTGCTGTAATCTCGGTATACTGCAAGTCTAAGTCGAGCAATGATTCTAGTCCTCCAATTGAGTTTGGTAGCTCCCTTATCTGAGTGCATCCTAGGTTCATTTTTTCCAACTTTTTTAGATCTACAATAGAATCAAGTAACTCTCTAATTCTTGTGTTGAACAAATTAAATTCGAGCAAAATCTCAATTTCCCGATGGAGTTTGGAAGCTTTCTAAATTGATCACAATGCACTAAAGAGAAGCTCGTCAAGCCCGCCATCTCTCCAATAGATGGATGAAGTTCTCGTATAGACTGTCCTTCTAGCTTTAGACTTGACAAGTTCTTTAGATGGCATATTGCAAAAGGCACTGCACATAGGTCAAAATGAGGGCTTCTAGACAACTTTGAAGGCTGAACTTTGGCTGCAATTATTTCCAAGCGCTTTAGGCGCTTTAGCTTACTAATAGAGCTACCAATTTTTGGTGACTCTGGACGATGTTCAGCAAAAACTAGTATCCTCAAATTCAAGCATGTTGAGATGTCAGGAGCTGTCATGAGATCACATCTTATGAGATGTATAACTTTCAATTCACGATTTGCCTGCAAAACAAACTAGAATTAGAAAAGTAAGGTGAGGCAAATGGCAACAAAGTTATATATGTGATATGAAAGTATACCAAGCATGGGCCCCATCCATTCCAATTCTCTGGAATTTCACTGTTTGAAAGCTTGAGCACGACTAATTTTCCTAAATGGAGATTAATAGCTTGCAAGTCTAAAGGGCAACGATGCCAAGAGAGCCATCTCAAACTCGAGAAAAGATTCTTAAAGTCTCCTACCAAGTTTCCCCCCTCTAGTTCCAACAACCTTAAGTTAGGCAGTCTTGAAAATTCTTCACTTGTAAAGTCATGCTCTTTTGGAAGTCCAGTTAATTTCAGTGCTGTGATGTTTTCTGTTCCCTGACAACATGAGTAGGCATGAGTGAACTTTCTATGATGAAGAAAAAGAGTGTATTCCATGAATAAATATTGCATAGACTTGTTCTATAAATAAACCATTATGTTTGCATCTACTTTTAGATTGTAAATGTGAGCTATTGATATCTTTTGGTAGATATAAACTATGATTTTACCTTCATTTCACTCAAAATTAACAAGTTTAGATTTCAGGGATTAGCAACAGAAACGTAAGAGCACATCCAATAATAAATTCTAATCTTCGAGCTTATGTTCCCTTGATCTAGAAAACAGTAACTGTAAATAAATCTTACCCTTCTACTATGTACTACTTCCAACGCAATATGGGAACACCATAATCTACTATGTTTCTCATGAACAATGTCTTCCTGTCGAACAATATCTCTTCCAAGGTCTCGGAGCAAGTCATGCATCGATAGTCTATCATCATCATCAACCTTTATTAAAGATTTCCGGGTAAGGACAATGATATTACTTCTCGGGTAGAACTCCAATGCTTTCCACATATAATGTGGATAGATTGTTTTTTCACCAATAAAGTAACATGCAATATCAAGAAAAATTTGTCTCTGTGCATTGTCTAGCATCTCAAAGCTAACGTATAATTTTTGACGGACTTTCTGATTTGGAACTGAATTTAATTTCTTCAATGTATCTTTCCAAAATCGTTTACTTTGGCAATAAAGAGAGGAACCGATAACCTCAAGAGCCAAGGGAAGTCCATCAGCCTTGAGAGCAATCTGGCGAGAAATATCATAATAGTCATGTGGAGGGGAATCAATTCCGAAAGCATGCTTACAAAAAAGCTGAAGAGCATGCATATGGCACAATTCTCTCATTTGATAGAGTTTAAACTCTTCAAAATGTGGATGGACATTATTTTCTCGATTCTCCTCTCCAATTTGCAAAAAGTTAATGTCTCTTGTTGTAATAATAATTCTGCTCCCTGGACCAAACCAATCAGGCTTTTCTGCAAGTTTTGAGAGTTGGTCCCTTTCATCTAGGTCATCGAGAACAATGAAAACTTTCTTGCGGCGAAATCTCATTTTAATTTGATAAATCCCTGCATCAGAGTCAAAAAACTCCAGTGGATTGGAGTTGAGAATTTCTGACAATAATTGTTTTTGCAATTGAACGTCTTTGCCACCCTTTGAAACTTCTCGAACATTCAAAATAAAGCTGCACCCATCAAATCGATTATGAATTTGGTTAAAAATAGCTTTGGCAAGTGTCGTCTTCCCGATGCCCCCAATTCCATGGATTACTAGATAACGTACATCAAGAGAACTTTCATCTATTAGGCTCATGACATCTTCAATACAACCCTGCATTCCGACTAAATGATCAGGCAGCTTTTTGTCTCTTTTATTCAGCTTGATTGAAACTTCAGCAACGATTAATCTGATGAGTTCGCCGTGACTGCCATATTTGATAAAAAAAAAAAAAAAGGTTAGTAAGAAACATCCAAATAGAATATTATACTATCATGCTCAAGAGTATTATGAATTAAACATAGACCAACCGTGGAGGAGGGGCGGGGGCGCCCAAATAAAATTGCATGTATAATCTGTGGAGATATAGGAAGAAAATCAACTATAAGTGAACTGCCCCCCTCCTCGTCAAAAAAGTATATTAATTTCTATAATATACAAAATAATCTCACGTATACTTTCAAGATCTAACTCTTTTTTCAGAAAAATCAACCAAAATCCAGTCAATTTACTTAAAACGAATTGCAATTGTGTATTATACTATGGTTAAACATGTAAAGTTTTAAGATAAAAGCGAAATCTTCAACTTTGTAAAAGATGCTTCCTCATCCATAAATTATAAAAATCGAAACCTTTGAATTTCTTCCTTTAGTGTGTGCTCGGTTGCCTAGTTTTGCGTGAGGTAAAATAGTAATAGCTAGAACAATTGCTTTATAAAATCAAACCTACATAACATTGATTTAGAAGTTAAGAAAAGGTGTTTTTATTCAATCTAAAAGATGCAAATTGAATAATGAATTCAGATTGGATTTGTCATGTCGTAATGGAGGATTCATCTAGTTTTGAAAGGGATTGATTTAATTGGGTGGAAAATTCATCTACTTTTGAAAGGAATCGATTTAATTGAGTGGATGTGTGTTAAATAGTTAAAAAAAAAATGTGGGAATTGAGCGACAATTTGGTGAAAAAGAGAACAATGGGTAATGGTAACTGTTAATGCAAGAATGATAATATTTCGTATTATTTAAAGTTATATCAATTAGATATCTAATAAATAAATAAATAAAAGCTCAAACCTTACCCGGTATCTTTGAGATCCCACCCTTTCATACGAGCGACCTGCTTTAGAGTATCCTTCCATCGCTGCACGACCTCACAACCAAATTTCTCTTCGTGCTTCTGTAGAGCGTCTTGGTACAGCTCAGATTTAAGCTTGACATCTCTCGGTTCCACGTCGAAGAAAATTGGCAGAATCATCCCTTTGCAATCCATCATGTACGCAAGCTCGCGAAGACACCATGCACTGGAAGCGTAATTTCTAGAGAAGATAGGAATACAGATTGCGGAGCTCTTGATCGCATGCTCCAATTCACTCCCAATCACTTCGCCCTTTCTAATCTCTTCATCGTCTCTGAAAACACGAATACCAGCTCCATCCATGGCATGATAGAGGCAGTCGGTAAAGTTCAAGCGAGTATCTGGCCCTCTGAAATTCAAGAACACCTCATATTCAGCCCCTAGTGATGACTCGGCATCGCCTCTTCTGCTGGTCGACAACACCTTGAATTTAGCTCCCAGTGATGGCTCGACATCACTGCTATCAGTTGACGCTGCTGGTCCATCTGAATATTTTCTCTTTGCCATCTTCTGGAGCTAAAGTTTAGTGATCGAGTTTAATAATGAGGAGACATGTAAAAGAAAAGTTTCTAATCCATACAATTCTGGAGTATTTATGGACGAGCCACAGAATCATTGGGAAGTATCCATCGCTGCGTTGGGCATTATCTTGCAAGGACAGAGTAAATTTCCTAAAATAGACAATTATATTTTATGCTATCCTAGTTAATAATATGAGTTTGATTACCCTTCAAAACAGATAATACAAAATTCCAATTGTTTTGACCTTCCAATTCATTAAACTAAGAACTTGCCCCCAGGTCACAACAGGACGGAGGCTGCTTAATTCAGACGGCAAAGTATGTGTGTGTGTATGTATATTTTCATATGCATACATGTAATATGCATTCTTGGGAGTACAACTTCTGGTTACAAAGGTCACCGACAATGATATTAGTACTTGACTGCATCTTAGTCAAATTATTTAGGACTCAATTAATCAATAAATAATTTATTTATGACTTGATTAATTTAACGTCAGAACATTAGGGCTTATACTACACTTGTTCACACACAATTAGTGTGATTCACGGAAAGAAGAAGAGTAACTCTTCACATGTACCATGTGCTATCGGATCTATAGCAGTTCCCTTGTCTGTTTTGCGGTTACTTTATTAGATAATGTTAATAAACACAAATAAATCCATATAATTAAATATATTCTATTGATATTCTAATTGATCTCCTCCAAAAAGAAAATATATAACATCAATTGATTCCGCTTCACGTTTTGAGTCATGAGAAGTCTCTTTCATCACACTCTGTTTTTCCTTGGAAGGACTCGACAAATTTCCCACAATGAAAATTTATTCTTTCATTCCATAAACAAAAATATAAAATATGATTTGATTCCACTTCACGTTCTAATTTATTTATAAACGAGAACATAAACGACAAGAGATACAAGAGACCTTAATCCTTTATTCACGTTGTTGGGGCCAGATTCGTGGAAAATAAGGCTACTGGACTACCAGATTCCATCTTCCTATTTCCTTGAGAGAGAAGTTTTGGAAATGATGGGGACGTCATATATGAACAATACATCGTCTTGGGATATGAAAAGTATCGATCCACAGAAAAACAAAACATGAAACATAAGTAGCCAATTAGGTTTAAGAGACATTCACATTGGTTCTATTCAATGGGTGAGGATTGCATCTGTCCATATCAAATTTCCCGTGGTGTGCGTGAATGATCTTTTCAAATTTAAGATAAAAGAAAGCATTTCATTGATGGAATACATTCGATTTAATCAAGTGGAATATGTCATATATCGGTTATTAGAATAAAAAATTCAAGGGAAAATACAGGTCAATTGAGCTAATGAAAACTATAGTTTCAATTTTAATTTTACCATCGTAATAAGTTTGATCTAGCTGTAAAGGACATAAGTCTGAGTCCAGTTGATTGATTTATATGAACATTAATGACAAAAGAAAAAGAAATCATAACCTTTTATTTGATCGTGTCTAGGCCAGACTCGGGGTCATTTGGGCACCAGAAGGTACCTTTCCTCTTTTCTTAAGAGAGAATTATAAATTGTATTAAAAAAGATTAAGGAGTCTGCATGATGGACATTCCTTGAAATTAACTGACAACAAGCGTCCAATCATGTCGGGACAAAAAAGTACCAATCTCCGGAAGAAAACATGGAACATGAGGGACCAATTAAGTTGAAGGGACGACACTTCCATTCACATCCACGAATGAGGACTCCGTCCGTCCATATATTGCCCTTGGTCTACGTTGCATGTATGATTCCACGAAGGTCCAATGCTTGTAATGATCTTTTCAAATTTAATATAAAGAAAGCATTTCATTCACGTATTGCATTCTATTTAATTAAGTAAATTATGTTATATATAGGTTAGATTTCCAATAGGAGTTTAAAGGGAAAAATACCAAATACTTTCATACAAAGTAAAAATTCTTAAGATGAAAATTTTCTTATTGGACAAAGAGTTCAAGCCAAACATTTTGTAATGGACGTGGAACACCTATGGCAATGCCTAGAAAGGGTAGACAAAAAAATATCCTCTTTTCAAAGTGTTATCTTCATACAAAAAGAAAGTTATTATTATTATTATTATTATTATTATTATTATTATTATTATTATTATTATTATTATTATTATTATTATTATTATTATTATTATTATTATTATTATTATTATTATTATTATTATTATTATTATTATTATTATTATTATTATTATTATTATTATTATTATTATTATTATTATTATTATTATTATTATTATTATTATTATTATTATTATTATTATTATTATTATTATTGTTATTATTGCCAATGATAATCCATTTCCCTCAAGATAAAATTATATGCTACTGACTTGCATAAAATTATTTGCTAAATTATCCAAATATGTTCCTCAATTCACTCATACATTAATCTATTATGTAATTGATAACTCAATACTTTTCTATTCTAAAGTCAACTATGTAATAAAGGTTCTCAAAATGCAATACATGTGGTGTAGGAGACGGAGGCCTTCTGGTTGTTTCTTAAATGAGTCTTATTTGTATTTAATCAATTGATTCCTAAGCTTTTTTTGGAAAATGTGTGATTGAGCCCTAGTCTCCTTGCTGGTGTTTTTTACTCATCGCAAAATCATGTCCTTTTATTCTTTACAAAACTGGTAATTATACGGACAATAACAAAGGAATAAAACAAGTAAATTTCGATGAAAACTGAGTGAGAATCTTAATTATGAGACTTTATTCGAAACATAATTAAATTTGTCTCCATAATATTATGTAACTCAAGAAAATAACGAAAATCATATACTTTGGATTCTTCCTATCTATATATATATATATATATATGGTATCAGATATGGTATCAGAGCATTGTCCTGAGGATGTTGCAGTATTCCTCTCTGTTTTGGACTGCTGCAAGTGCTGCACTTGCCATGGATTTTTCCTGTAAGAACGATGTATTTGATGGGGATGCGATTATTTGGGTTTTCTGACTATTTAGCCATGTTTTAACCGCAGCTTCGGATCCTTGGTCAAGAAATCTAAATCCATCCCACCATTTTGTTTTGTATTTTCGAACAAGTACTGGTACGCCTGGTTTATTGGATGTATTGTATTCAAATTCCCATGCTGTTACCCAAGAGATTCTGAATATTATAAAGAAATGCATAAGGCATGGGAACCTTATATCATGAGGTGTTGGTATGAAGTGTTCACTGAAAATCTTGTATCATTGTTTGACTGTGGGGTGTAATATTATGTCCAAAGGACCAAAGAGATCCCACCATGAGTCAAACCAGTTTGGTAAGCTTTGTCTTGGGAAGTTGTCTTTGAAGAATAATAACCAGGAGTGTTGGAAATTTGTATTCTGTTTGAAAAAGACATTCCACCAAGCTTGTTGGTAGTCCCAGTATGTATATGAGGAGGAGTATGGCAGGCTTTGGGTAAGTCTGGTTTGGAATTTTCTGGGTATATGGGGTGAGGCTCCCCAGTGTGAAGGGTGTATGACTTTACTGATGGATATAGTGGAATAAAAGATATTTTCTGTATTATTTTAATCAGTAAAGTGAGTGAACATTGCCGTTTGCAAGGGTTTTGTTTGTATTGCGAGGTTTGAAAAGGATATTTATATTGGGGAAGAAATCTAAAATATAATTGAGACTACCCAAAAACCTTTGTAATTGAGTTTTGTCTTTAATCTCATATGGAAATTTATCAGTAAAAGAATTGATCTTTCTATTGGGGTTATAGTACCTAAATGGATATAATGACCTAGAAATCTAATTCTGGTCTAGAAGAGTGCAATCTTAGTGGGAGAGACTGCTAGACCATTTTGTATGATTATTTTTATGAAAGTAGAAAGATGTTTGAAATGTTGTTCTATATTAGAGGAAAAAACTAGAACATCATCTATATAAACTATGATGTAATATGAATAAGGATTGAAAATATCATTCATGATTCTTTGGAATTCGATTGATTCCGTAGCAGTCGTCTTCATTAGTATTTCCACTGTGATGTGATTAGGAGGATCCGTTTTGACTGTTTTGAGATTTGGAAGATCAACATTGTGATTCTTCTGCTTTTGAGAGCATTGTCCTGAGGATGTTGCAGTATTCCTCTTTGTTTTGATATATATATATAAAGTAGGCTTTACTTTTCTATTGGTTTCCATTACCGATTTGTCCACTCAATGATCGATAAAATATATACGTTTTATTTCTATCTTTGGTTCCAATAATGCTTTTATTTCATAACAATCTCAAAAAGCACAACTTCCTTGGAAGGTCACCGGCAGTGATATTAGTACTTTATTGTATCTTGATCAAAACATTAGGACTTGTGTTACACTTGTTCTCGCACAACTAGTGGGATTCATTGAAAGAAGAAGTTTAAATCTCCACATGAACTTGTGTTATTGGTTTTATAGCAATTCTCCTGTTTGTTTTATTGTTACTATAATAGATAACGTTAAGAAAACATAAATTAATTGGTCAGATTAGAAATATTCCATCAACTATTCTAATTGATACCCACGAAAAAGAAATTTATAACATAAATTGATTTCGCTTCACATTTTGAGTTGTGAGAAGTCTCTTTCATTGCATTGCATTATTTCTTGGAAGGGCCCGAGAAATTTCCCACAATGAAAATTTATTCTTCCATTCCATCAAGGAAATTATATAATTTGAATTGATTCCATTTCACGTTCTGATCTATTAATAAACAAGAACATCAGCGACAAGAGGTACAAGAAATCATAATCCTTTATTCAACGCTGTTGGGGTCAGACTCGTGGAAAAAAAGGCTACTAGACTGCCGAATCCCATCTTCCTATTTCCTTAAGAGAGAAGTTTTGGAAATGGTGGGGATGTCATATATAAACAAAAATTCGTTGCCAATTAAATTCAAGGGACGGCACTTCCATTCACATCTTGTTCTATTCAATGGATGACGACTCCATCTGTCCATATCAAATTGCCCGTCGTGTATGTGAATGATCTTTTCAAATTTAAGATGAAGAAAGCATTTCATCAACGTAATACATTCTATTTAATCAAGTGAGATATGTCATATATCGGGTATTAGAATAAAAATTCAAGGGAAAAAATTTGAGTACTTTTTTTTTTTCAAGATAGCATTTTCTAAGATAAAATCATATCATTGGATGAAAAGTTTAGACCAAACATTTCATAACACGTATGAGACTCTTATAATAGGTGCAAGACTCCAATAATAACACCCAAAGGGATTGGCTAAACAAATTCTTCTTTTTCTCTTTTCAAAGTATTATCTTTGTTGCAAATGATAATCACATTTCCGTTTAAATAAGAATTACACGCTATCAACTTGCATAATATCATTTGCTAAATTATCCTGATATATTCACTAATTGAATGATATGTTAATATATTATGTAATCGATAACTCAACATTTTTTATTCAAAGAGTTGACTAAAAATAAAGGAATAATTACCAAAACAGTCCTAAATCTATTGTACGAATACAAAGCAGTCCTAAATTTGCTAATTTTGCCAATTTAGTTATAAAATTTTTAATGATTTTTTTAATATAATCCTTTCAGCTGACTCTAGCAAGAAGACAATGACATGGATACCAACTATCTGCACGGCACAATCAGTCAGTATTTAACAATTTTTGCAACTTTTTTAAAAAAAATTTTAATTTTTAAATTTTTCTTTTCTTTTTCTTTTCATATAGTTCTTCTTCCTTGAAGGCCAAGGAGGCCACGGCGATGCCCATTGACCCTTGCTCACCGCAAATTACCTTATCTCGCCAGATCTGAACAAAGTGGCTGGCGAAGGCCACGATAACATTAAACTCGCTGGATTTGTGTAAGTGGTGCGCGTGGCCAGAGAGGGCCATCATTGGTCAATGAGGTTTTGCGATCAGCGGGGCATCACAGCCTTTGTCTATGGCCCATGACCCCGAGTTATAAATCCATTCGGTTTCAATGTTTGCCTGCTTAGGCATAGGCATACATTCAGTCGATTTATAAGAAATAATGTAATGCTCATCCGCATCAAACTAATCAACATGATGTGAAATGAATTTGTTATTCTTAGTTTGCTCATTCGTTATGCGCCCAAATTTGTCCATGACGCAAAAAAAAAAAAAAATTGATAGAGATGTCTCCAAAGGAGAAACTGATAAACTTTTTGGTAAACCAAATTGATTGATTTTAGTCCATAGAAGGAGAGAAAATAAAAAGTAACGATGCTCTCATGCTCATGGTACACTTGGAAGACGTTGTTAGTGCAGAAATCTAAAATGATACTATCACTAAACTTTCATGAATGTGCGATTTCATTGATCAACAGAAGACACCGAGCTTCACCCATGCAATTAGCAATACTTATCCTCATATAATACAACTCACTTTGAAGTAGGGAGCGCTATCCTTATTGCCATGCTATCCTAATCCTAGCTGAAGGGTTGTGTTGGCATTCACAACCCACGACCAATAGATTCTCGTAATACCATGACCCGAATTAAGAGACACTACGTGCATCTTTCGAGCAGCTCTCATGTTGGCTTGGGAGAAAATGTATAATGTGTCATCATGGTGAAACATACTAGAGACAATACAAAATATTTAACTTCCAGAAATATTAACAAGAATATTTTCTTCTCTAATATGAATAAGCGTCAACTCAACAAGTGCAAAATCTTCTTAACGATTGGCGACTTATAGTCGGGTTAAATTCAAGAATAGAAGACCACAAGTGAGAGAGAGCTGAAGATCACCAGAGTCTGATAGAAATATCATCTCTATATAATCAGGCATCACTTTTTTCAGGAATGTAATAGGCTTCGAATCCTCGGGCGCCAGCTGGTCAAATGCGACATAGTTGTGCTCTTCATCGTACACATGGCACATTGTCATGATCGTCTTCACGAGTCACCAATTCCTTGTGGCTTCATTTAAGTACCGTTATTGGAATGCGTATCAAAATGAGCAAACTAGCAGATAGGAATTTTTCGACAACAATGAGAGGACTGGTCACCAAGCAAATATGCAATATAGAGCGGCATTTGAAAGTACGCAATACTGAAGCACCAATCGCTAAAATCAAGGAATCACTAAAGTTTGCCAAATTTAGTTTCAACTTTAGACTACTCCCTTCGACTTCAAGCGTCTGTTACGCATGACAAGAGAAAAAAAAAAAGAAACCGAAACTTGTTCCGAATCATCCTAATCTAGCTGGCCTTTTGAAGGCCGGAATAACATACTTGATTAAAACCAGCTCACCTTTCCCAAGTTTTCTTCTATAGACTTGTGAGCCACACACAAGTTGTACTCGGAACCTTGGTGTGTTATATATATAATGTCATTGCACATTTTTGGACCCACGTTTTCTCTTTAAAGTAGTAGTTATTCCACATGCGGTTTATTCACGCTTCGTACGTCTTGGTGACAACTGTCAATTTGGTAACTGCCTTGATGGGAGATGATTTATAAAAGGAAGAACATTCATTTCGTAAGGGTAATGACAAGGTGTAATACAAATCCTCTCATTTGAAATACACCATCTATACACAAGGGGATTTGGGTTAGTAGAGTTTGCCCATAATTTCGTCGAATCTCCGTGAATTTTTTACAAACGCAAATACAAACAATGGCTAGAGGTTTGTTTTATATTTGATCCTATCTTTTTGCCTATGATTTTTATGTCTAACATTTGGTATCAGAGTATGTTTAGTGCCTCTGTCTTGTTTTTGTCGAATTTTTGGCGTATTTTTTTTTTTTTGGGGGCTTTTAATGTGAGCAATAATTTGCCAATCTGGGGTCAAGAGGTAAATTGTTGATTCCAACCAAATTCTGAGGGCCCACTGCTCAGCTTCAAACCAGTACCATGAGGAAGAATAGCCGTAAGTTATTTCGGCATATCGGTATTCACTAGAGGCTAATCGGATGGTGGAAGTCATGGTGATTAAGGGTTTGTGTTTTGGGAAATTTTCGTTTGATTTGGGGCCAAATTCTTGGTCATTTTTGCCGAAACTTGAACCTATGTGGTCACGCCAGGATGATCTCCAAAATCCACTATCTATTTCGGTTTGAAACCCACACGACAAAATGATTAAGCTTGCAGTTTTTACTGTGAAAACAAGTCGACTAGTTGATGTCAAGTAAGCAAACACTTTGATAGAAAATTATTTTCCAAAAATAATGAATAATGAAAGTAACTCGGAGGACATCATGTCATTAATTTTAGAACCAGAATCCCGCTTGACATGGAAGAAACTATGCATATAAGATGACTACCATAAACCACTTGCAGTAAATGTCACTCCCTTTACGTTTGACTCCAGGAACTTAAGAGGGAAAATCTAAATAATTTTTAATTTGTTCTTATCTCTTAATTGAAGGTAGAGTATTGAGAGTACAAGAGTTAAACATCAGAAGGACTTAATTTCTCCTCTCATCTCACCATGAATGGCCTTTCACATAAAGGTCCCCGCCATGCATATCATTATTTGAAGATAGTTTTAATGGTTATGCCACCAATGCGGAGGTACCACATCTACTTGAGATTCATCTGCAACAAAGTATGTCCAATAACTTGAATCGTAATTGAGCTCCAAGGATTCATCCGCCATCACTCACTCTGTAACATAAAAGATTTCCTTCGCCAGTTTTTGTTGCGAAATATCAAATTTAGAGAAACATTTACTTTAACTTTACCACAATCATTCATCCAAGTTATTTTCCAAGATTTCAAAAGCTTGGGTAAATGCTTTCTAATCGTATAATGAGTTATTTATAAGTTCAGATTGCCAAATTTGGCGATCCACAATGTAACGGTACCGTATATCAGCATGTGTACGTTGGTTGTACAGTGCACGGACATGAGCAATGTCAATGTCGCTGGAATTTAGTAATACTGCAAGATGTGAGATTCAAGCTCTTTATCCATGACAAAAGCGCTATATCTTAAGCGTACTTCTGCCATTTATTCACGAAACTTGAAGCATCAAATCAAAATCTATTAGACGAGTTATATACTATCAACTATATAATTTATAGAATCATAGGAATCCAGAGTGAACGTTCTGTTTCTCATCATACCGTACTCTATAATGTCTAACTAATATATATTGTGTCAAGAGTTCATGAATCAAACCAAGTGAAATGTGTTCAAAAATCCAGTCCTGAAATTATCAATTATGCAGTAGACCGATTCTATATCTCATAAGAGCTTAACAGTTTACAAACTTTAAAAGGAGGTACTCACATGTGGTTTCAAATATGGCCTTTGCAGGTAAACGAACGTTTATAAAGTATCCTCAACGTTCCCTGTAAATATATTGATCATTTGATTAGAAAGAAAAAATAGGAAATAAAAGTAAAAGAACCAAGAGATCGTAATCAAGGAAGTAAAAGCAGACCGATAGCAAAGTTGCATGTTCTTTAAAAAGCAATTGAGAGGCATTATTTTACACCTTCCACCTTAGTTTATTTGTCATATTGCACCAGATCATTCCTAGTTCCACTCAAATACAACAATTCCTTATCCGATCTTTCCCGTACAGCCACAAATCCACCATTGTAGTTCTCAGTTAAAGAAATTACCTTCAGATGTTGATATTTAACACACCACATTGTGAACAAGGATGCTACCGTGGCATTTAATGGTGATTTAACGGCCATGTCAGCAGTTAAAAAAAAACAAAAAAACAAAAGGAATAATATGAACTAAATAGTACATAGTTCAAGAACTTAATTTGCCAAAAAAAAAAAAAAAACAGTCTAGAATGTTGGAAGATATGATTCCGGAGATTTTACTCAATCATCGATAGATAGGAAATTATGTTTAATTTAGGATTAGAAAGATAGAGGAATATCTTTTTACCTTTATCAATTTCTTGCTTTCCTTTATTAATTCCTTGCATTGTAATTAAATACAGATTGTACAGAACACAAAATATACTGAATATACAGAAAAGCTTCTTCCTCTTGATACTCTCCTTGGTCTTCTGACATGGTATCAGAGCACATGCCGATCCTGGCGTAGCTTTCATCTTTTCGAATTGCCTGCATTTCTTCGTCTGTTGTTGTTGCCACTGCAGAACAAAAAATAGCATTCAGCAGGAATTCTCTTTCCTTTACCCTTTGTTACCAACCTGCGATTCTAAAAGAACTTCTTCATCCATTCAATCTAATTGCCTTGAAGAACTGTACCCTGCAAAACAGTTATCAAAAGGAATCAGCCTCTCTTTAATTTTTTTTCTACAATGAGTATATCAGAAGCCCCTACCATTAGAACAGATGACGTACCTTCAAGGGATGCGATGCCACACAGTACACGCAACCAAGATTCGACTGTTGTGTCGACCATGGCGGAGCAACAACTCAACCAAAGTCAGATCCAGCCCCCACACATGCCTTGGCAGAACTTTCCGGCTCAGCTCAATCTGGGGCAGCCCTCTTCGGGCCATCCATACCAGTGGATGCCATACCCATGGATCCATGGGATAAACCCACACACATCACAGCCAGGCTACCAAGGCAATGTGCGGACCAACAGAGGCACACCAACCAATATTGGGGCAGGCTCTACCTTCGGCCCGGAGCAGACGGGCGGATTAGGCGAATCAGGAGGAACGAATCCTTCCCCAAATTTTTTCAATGCGGGTCAAGAAAGCGGGTCGAATGTAGGGGCGAATACCTACCCAACTTTTTCACCTGGTTTTTTTCCTTACTAGATCTTTGCTGCCGGAGGACAACCGGAGCCCGGCGATCCTCTCTACACGTCGAACGCCGACAGAGCAGAGCTCAAGCTCATCAGTCAGCAACTGACAGGCCCGGATAACTATTCGACCTGGTCGCGGGAGCTCCGGCGTGCCCTGGTAACAAAAGATAAGGAAGGGTTTCTCGATGGAACCATTCCGGTCCCAACCGATGAGCGAATGGCCCGTTTTTGGAGAAAATGCAACCAGCTTGTCAGAACCTGGATCGGAAACTGTATCACATCCGAAGTCGCAGGGGGACTCCCCCCGACGGAAGATGCGAAAGAGATGTGGGACAATATTAAAGAAAGGTATGGGAAACTAGATCAGATCAAAATTTTCTCTATAACACAGCAGATTTCAGATCTGAAACAGGGAAATATGGGTATCTCGACGGTCTACAATAAATTGTCAGCATTGTTGAACGAATTGGAGTCGGCCGAAGAGAAGTTCGAGTGGCCCGAACCCATTCTGCGACAGTACAAGACCATGCGCAAGAGAGAGAAAGCGATTAGGTTTCTCCTAATCTTGAACGAGACATACCTTTCATTTCGGTCCCAGATTCTGACGATGGAACCCATGCCAAATCTTGGCCGGATCTACCAGCTTGCCGTCCAAGAAGAAAGCCAACAGAAGACGGCGGCCTACGGAAGAGGAAGTGAGGCGATGGCTCTGGCCGCCGCCAGAGGCCATTTTCGCCCCCAATAGCGAAACGCTGGAATCAGATAGAAAAGGGGCGAATGGGGGGTTCCGTAACCCTAACCCTAACCTTGGAGAACAGTTCGACGGCCTTGATCTGGGGGATCAATATGACGGTCCCTATTTTTTGGGAGCTGGGCCATTCTCGGTAGGCCCACGGAACCGATTCGCTGGAACAGACGGGCCGCGAGGAAGGGCCCAGCAGCGAGAAGTCAGTGGGCTGCGAGTTTTTCAACCCACTAACTCAAAATTATATGGGCCTACTTCGGCCCAAATCTTTCAGCCCAACAGCAAATTTCCTTCAATTGCCAAAAATAGCCAAAAAGGAAAAGGTAAATTGTACTGCGAATTTTGTAAACGTCTGCACCATACAATTGAGAATTGTTGGAAATTACATGGGAGACCTGGAGAAAAAGAAAAAGGGAAATCTTCACGAGTTTTTCAGTGCCCACTAACTCAATTTCACATGAGCAGTATCAGGAGTTGATGGAGGCGTTGAAAAGGCTAGATGCATCAGATAAAGCCGGGAGTTTCACAGGTACATCTTATTGCTTGAATTCAATCTCAAAGACTGCATGGATTATAGATTCCCGGTGATCACATAGCTTTGTGATAAGGGATTTTTTTCAAAAATCAAGAAATTATCTTTTCCTATAAAGGTACGGCTTCCAAATGGAAACTCCACACAAGTTGTCATGGATCGGCACCGTGACTCTTAGTCCCCTAATCACACTTCAAAATGTGCTTTATGTACGGCTTCCAATTCAACCTCATATCGGTTAATCGAGCTTCGAGGAAAATTCTGTCATGTTCTATTCACTCCAGATAATTGTTTCTTTCGGCCCTTTCGAGGCAAAATGATGGGCTTGGGTAAAGCTTATCAAGGACTCTATTTCTTGATAAATTTCCCTAGCGCTTTTTAAATTATCGTCTGTTCAATTCAATAAATCATTGTGTAACTATGTTATCATTGACAAAAATTCTCTTTATCATAAAAGATTGGGACATAGTGCCTCATTCCCTTGTCCCCACCGATCTGTCCTTTGGCAAATAGTAATTCCCGAGCAGATAGTGTTTTTCACTAATCCATGCAAAGACTGCATGGATGTTTTTTGATAAGGGCCCCACACAAGTTGTCATCAATCACACTTCAAAATGTGCTTTATGTACCTGGCTTCCAATTCAACCTCATATCGAGCATCATGGTGGGTCAATTGTTTCTTTCAGGCGATGATGGGCTTGGGTAAAGCTTATCCTCACATAAATTGTTGATTCAATAAATCATTGTGTAACTATGTTATCATTGACAAAAATTCTCTTTATCATAAAAGATTGGGACATAGTGCCTCATTCCCTTGTCCCCACCGTGCGGCAAAACAAACACGTGCTCCTTTCCCAAATAGTAATTCATGCAGATGTTTGGGGCCCCTATCATACAGAGCATCATGGTGGGTCATTTTTCCTCATTCGTGCGACATGGATATTCCTCATGCAGTCCAAGAATCAGGTTTTTTCTCACTTGAGAACTTTTCTTAGCTTATCCAAAACTCAATTTGGGAGGACAGTCCGTCGCATTAGAACTGATAATGGAAGAGAGTTTTTCAATGGTGAGTGTGCTTCCTTATTTTCACTAAATGGAATCTTGCATGAGAGCTCTTGCACTTATACACCACAGCAAAATGGTGTTGTTGAAAGGAAACATCGTCACCTCTTGGAAGTAGCACGTGCCCTCAAGTTTCAAGCATCTATTCTTGAAAAATTTTGGGGAGATTGTGTGATTACTGCAGCATATTTGATTAATCGAATGCCATCACGGATTCTGAATGGAAAAACACCATTTGAAATGTTATATGGCAAGAAACCGAATTTGAACCATCTCAGGGTTTTTGGATGCTTATGTTATGCCAATTAAGATGGCACCACGTGCCGGTGAATGCGTATTCATGGGATATCCCACCTTAAAAAAGGGTCCACCATCCACGGGGGAATTCTTTATCGGCTTTCATGAGAATATTTTTCCTTTCCGAGCTCTTAACTCTTCACCTGAAGATGAAAAGACAAGGAATTCAACTTTTTCTATTAGAAGAAGATGTGCTTTCAAGCGATACATTTATTGCTACTCCTCTACCAAGACCAACTTTCAACACATCTACAAATCACTCAACCGAAGAATCCCATGTCGAAGAATCAACACGATTAAATGAACTCCCGTAACCAAGTGGAACATTTAATCCACCAGCTTGGACAAGGGATTACATTTGTGGTTCCTCGAAGTTGTCGGTTTATCCCATATCGTCTTACCTCTCATTTGATAGGCTATCACCAGAACATTTATGTTGCATGAGCCGCATTTCTGAAGAAAAAGAGCCGTCTAATTATAATGAGGCCAAAGACGATCCCCGTTGGCAAAAGGCCATGGAGGCCGAGCTACACGCCCTAAACGAAAATCATACCTTGGATATTGTAGCATTGCCTACTTAAAAAAAAAACAAGATCAAATACGGGGGTAGATGGTTCTGTGGAGCGATATAAGGCTAGGTTGGTGGCCAAAGGCTTCACTCGGCGAAAGGTTTTGACTATCATTTTCACCTGAAAGGATGTCACTGTTCGATCCTTTCTATCCATTGCTGCTAGTACATGGATGTGCATAACGTCTTTTTACATGGAGACTGAAGAAATCTACATGGATCTTCCACCGTCAAAAAAGACAATGGTATGCCAAGTTCACCAATGCTCTTATGGCGGCTGGATTCAAACAGTCCAAGTATGACTATGCCCTATTCACCTGGACAAAAGGTATGTCATCTATTTACCTGATGATTTATGTTGATGACATACTTATCATGGGAAATGATAATTTTGCTATAAAGAAGCTTAAAGAGTATCTGCATTCCACATTTCATATCAAAGATTTAGGGCCACCTAAGTATTTTCTTGGAATTGAGATAGCTCGTTCAGATCAGGGAATCTCTCTCAGTCAGAGGAAATTCATAATGGAAATCATATCAGAAACAGGATTATCAGGTTGTAGACCAACCATTATTCCCATTGAACAGAATGCCAAATTGACATCTGTCAAATATGATACTGGCACATCTTCCTCTTCTGATGATCCATTGTTAAAAGATCCATCGGGGTACCAGAGACTGGTAGGGAAACTCATATATCTCACTATGACTAGGCCAGATATTTGCTATGCAGTGCAGACCCTCAGCCAGTTTATGCATAGTCCGAAGCAATCTCACATGAATGCAGCCTTGAAAATTGTGAGATATTTGAAGACATGTCCAGGGTTGGGGATACTCCTTTCTCGGAAATGCAACATGAAGATGACGGCTTATTGCGATGCAGATTATGCCACATGCCCTATGAGTAGGAGATCCATTACTAGATTCTGCATCAAATTTGGGGAATCATTACTCTCATGGAAAACAAAGAAGCAATCTACTGTATCTCTATCTTCAGCCGAAGCGGAGTATAGATCCATGGCGAAGACTATCTGTGAAATAGTTTGGCTAAGGGGTTTACTTCAAGACCTCGGAGCACGAGTTGAAGGACCAACTATACTCTTTTGTGACAATGACTCGGCAATTGAACATTGCATGAGAGGACAAAACACATAGAAATTGATTGTCATTTTACTCGAGAGAAAATCCAAGAAGGAGTTTATGATCTATTCGTTGCATATCTTCTAAGCAAGCTTGGTGTCTTGGACATCTAAAAGCCATCAGCTTGAGGGGGAGTGTTGGAATATATGACTCTGGAGATTTTACTCAATCATCGATAGATAGGAAATTATGTTTAATTTAGGATTAGAAAGATAGAGGAATATCTTTTTACCTTTATCAATTTCTTGCTTTCCTTTATTAATTCCTTGCATTGTAATTAAATATAGATTGTACATAACACAAAATATACTGAATATATAGAAAAGCTTCTTCCTCTCGATACTCTCCTTGGTCTTCTGACATAGAAACCTAATTGAACATTTTACATAAATTTATGATCTATTCGTTGCTTTATCCCTCTTTTTACACCGTGGACTTCCAATCTTAATACAATATTTTCTTATAATATTACTTTTTGTTTGTTGGATCATTTGAATTTCTTCTCTTTTAACTTCAAACCCGAAATCTTCACAAACGTGCCATGTTAGTTGTGAAAGTCCTCTGCTTTACTTCGATTTGCTCTTACCATTTTATTGGCCAATCACATATACTTCAGTGATATATTTGATGTAGCTTTGTTTTGTCGCGATTTTCCTTTAATTTCGTCACCTAATGGAGACAAGGTTTTGTCTACTCATTTAATACTACTATGATGAAGCTTGGTTTAATTTTTTTTTAGAAAAAAATCATGGCATTTTTTCATTGTTAATTACAATAAAATTAGCCTAAGAAAATGAAAAAATAAATAGAAGAAAAATCGCCGTGCGTAAGGTTGACAAAGTGTCAATGTCAACTTGTCAGAAAGTACTACGAGTACCTTCCGCCACGCATCTATATAATTAAACAAGATAAGATTATACGATGAAATAAAGAAATAGGAAAGTGTAAAATGGGGATATGCATCTCTAGAGTGAACAGGAAGAACTCCAAAAGAGTTGGCTGATTGTTTGGAAGGACGCTATACCATAAAGAAATGGGAAGGGAAACGAGAACATGAAGAAAATAACGCAAAGGACGTGTGAAATGGGAAAGATTACCACGTGTCACCACCACCTAGCTTGCGTCCACGAAAGTAGGCCCGGGTCAGGTTCCACATCGACAGAAAAGGCAAGCAGCGACAACGTCGGCATACTCGCCTAACAGTGGGCATGCATGAATGTCGCGATCCCACCCATTTGGTACAGCACCTTGCATTGATTCACAGTGACTCAAACACAATGATGGCTCAGGTGAACTTTCGGTGGAGTTTGGTAAATCAGGCAAACACTGCAGTGATCTACAGTCTTCTACCCAAAAAAACTCCAGCTCATGTAATTTTGATAGTTTAGGTAACCTTTCTATTGAGCTGCATGTCTCAATCTCTAATACCTTCAGCGACTCCTTTTCTCCCAAATCTCGAATCTCGACTAGCTGGGGTCACCTTTCGATATATAGCTCTTTGGGCCTCCCTAAACTTGATAGATCCAATATCTCCAGCGATTTACAGTCATGCACACTCAAATAATTGAGACTCTCTAGCTGTTCAATAATGATCTCTCTCGAATCCCATTGATAGAGTATAAACCTAGACAAATATCTTAATTTGGAAGGGAGTGGTTGTGCTATCGGTGGCTTGACCCCTATTAATTCCAAAACATGAAGACCTAAAGGAAGCCTTGGGAGAGATCCAAGATCATCACAAGATAGATGAAGTCTCGAAAGTTGAGGAGGCAATGTGAGAGATCGAAGATCATCACAAGATAGATGAAGTTTCAAAAGTTGAGGAGGCAATGTGAGAGATCGAGGATCATCACAAGATATGTCAAATTCCCAAAGCTTAGGAGCTAATGTCATATCCATATTTCTACTACCATCATATCCCAACCTTCCAAGATTCTCCAACATCCCAATGGCCTTCGGTAGCTCTCTTATCTTAGTCCCACATATGTTTAAGTGCTCCAACATTTTAAGACATCCAATAGAAGCAGGCACTTCGGTAATCATGGTATACTCCAATAATAATGAATGCAATGATTCTAGTCTGCCAATGGAGTTTGGTAGCACCATTATCTGAATACATCCCATAGATAAGAAATTCAATCTTTTAAGATATCCAATAGAAGTAGGTAGCACAGTAATCTTTGTTTTGTACAAGGATAAGTGGAGCAATGACTCTAGTCCTCCAATGGAGTTTGGTAGCTCCTTTATCTGAGTTGATCCTAGGTCCAATTCCTCCAAGCTTTTGAGATCTCTAATAGAATTGGGTAGCTCTCTTAACTTGCTATGTCTCATATTTAAGCTCTTTAGCCTTTTAAGATATCCAATAGGAACGGGCAATGCAATCATCTTTGAACATGCCAAGTTTAAGTCAAGTAATGATTCTAGTCCTCCAATGGAGTTTGGTAGCCCCCTTATTTTAGTGTTTCCCAAGTTCATTTTCTCCAACATTTTGAGATCTCCGATAGAATCAGGTAACTCTTTGATTCTTGTTTCAAACAAATTTAATTTGAGGAGCGATCTCAATTTCCCAATGGAGTCTGGAAGCTTTCCAAGCCAACAACAACCCTCTAAAGACAAACATGTCAAGCCTGCTATCTCTCCAATAGATGGATGAAGCTCCCACATACATATCCCCTCTAGCTTTAGACTTGACAAGTTCGTTAGATGGCATATTGCAGAAGGCACTACGCATAAGTCAAAATGGGGGCTTCCAAACAACTTTGACTGTTGAATCCTGGCTGCAATTATATCCAAGCGCTTTAGGCGCTCCATCTTACAAATAGAGCTATCAATTTGTGGTGACCTTGGACAATGTTCAGCAAAAACCAATATCCTCGACTCCAAACATGTTGACAAGTTGGGAATTGTCAAGAGATAACATCTAATGAGATGTATAACTTTCAAGTCACGATTCACCTGTGAAACAAATTAGAATAAAAAAAGTATGGCAAGGGAAATGGCAATAAACATAGATATGTGATACGAAATCATACCAAGCATGGGCCCCATCCATTCCAGTTCTCAGCAATTTGGCTATCTGAAAGCTTGAGCACGACTAAGTTCCGTAAGCATACATTGACTGCCTGCAAGTCTAAAGGGCAGCGACACCAAGAGAACCATTTTAAACTCAAGAAAATATTCTTAAAGTCTTCCACCAAGTTTCCGCCTTCTAATTCCAACAACCTTAAGGTAGGCAGGCTTGAAAACTCTTCACTTGTAAAGTTATGCTCTTTGGAAAGTCCACATAGTTTGAGAGCTATGATGTTCTCTGTTCCCTGACAACATAAAAAGACATAAGTGAGCTTTTCTACAATTAAAAAAGGAACGCTTTCTGTGAGTAAATTTTGCATACACTTTTTCTATAAGTAAAGCATTATTGTTTGCTTCTACTTTCATATTGTAAATGTAAGCTATTAATATCCACTAGATATAAACAAATTTTACTACCTTCAATCACTCAAAATTAATAAATTTAGTTTTCTGCAATTTCAGAAATATACTATAATCAAAATTAATAAATTTAGTTTCACTACTTCCAACGCAATCTTGGGTTGCCAAAGTCTACTACAATTCCCAGACAAAAGAACACATTCATCATCATTGTTGATCTTTATCAAAGATATACTCTAATCGAGGATAGCTACCATAAAAACAAGTATCAAGAAAAATTTGTGACACTTGATCGGGCCGTTTTCGCTCAATTGAAGCCATGGATTGTGAAATTGAGATGCGAGATGAGCTATTGGATGAGGAGAATATTTAATGGAAGCATTGAGGCCGATTGAGATGGATTTAAAGTAAATCAAGTGATTAATGGAAGCCAATTGTTTCAAAATTCGTATGCCCATAGAACCAAGAATTTAAATTACCTTAAAGATTATAGAAGGGCATTTTTTGGCAAGGATTATGGAGTGGAAGACAGCTGGATTGGTGGGGCCAAAGAGAGAGAGAGAGAGAGAGAGAGAGAGAGAGAGAGAGAGCAAGAAGAGGAGAAAACCGGGTTCCCCTCTTCCTCCGTTGAGCATCTCCATCTTCTTCCCTTTTCTTTAGCTTTCTTCTTCAGCAGCAACGGAAGACCAGCGGCGAAGCAGTCGCTGTCGCCGCCTCTCGCCACCATTCTAGTCTTTCACGAACGCAGCGGCGCAGCGGCTACTTCCCACCGTCGTCACACGCCACCGCACCACCATCACCGAGCTGCTGTCCCGTGCTCCGCCTGCCTCGGCCATCTTGGGTTGCCAAAGTCTACTACATTTCCCATTTTGAGAACTTTGATGTCTTCTCGTATTTATTTGAGCTCTACGAACAATTTTTGTACTCTTCTGTAAGTGGAGAGAGTGATGAGAACTAATCGAGAATCCTATTGGCCGGACCGATCAAGTACGAAGTATAGACAAAGCGTGGTTCGGTGATAAAGTACATCATCTCTAAGCATCTATAACTTATGTCGTGCATCAACAATCTATCATCATTGTTGATCTTTATCAAAGATGTACCAATAAGGAAATCGATCTCAATTTTGATTGATCACTGCCTTGATTTGATGTAAAATGAAAATGACCGTGAGTGGTCTTGTTGGCGTGTAATCGTCCAATATGCAAATGCTTTCCACATATAATATGGATAGAACTTGCTGAGCGTTGTCTTTCTTCACATGGATGAGGAGCAACATAAAAACAAGCAATATCAAGAAAAATTTCTCTCTTGTGTGCATTAGATGTTAGACCTGAAGTGTTTATATGTACATAAGGATGTGGTTTTCATCTCAACACTAATCTTTAATATATCAAAGATATGTTGGTGGGGAGCTGACTGTAATTTCTTCAACGTTTCTTTCCATATTGGTTTCTTTTGCGGTAAAGAGAACAACCAATAACTTTGAGAGCCAAAGGAAGCCCACTAGTCTTGCTAGTAATATGACAAGAAATATCATCATAGTCATGTGGAGGGGAATCCATTCTAAAAGCATGCTTGCTAAAAAGTTGAAGGGCGTGGTGATAATGCAACTCTGTCATTTGATAAAGTTTGTACTCTTCGATCGCTAGATTGTTGATGTCCCTTGTTGTAATAATGATTCTACTCCCCGAACCAAACCAATCACCCTTTGCTGCAAGCATAGAGAGTTGGGCCCACTCATCTATATCATCAAGAACAATAAGGACTTTCTTGTGGCGAAATCTCCATTTAATGTGGTTAATCCCCGCATCAGAGTCAAAAATCTCCACTGGTTTGGAGTTGAGAATTTCTGACAATAATTGCTTTTGTAATTGGACAATTTTGCCATCCTTTATAGCCTCCCGAACACCCGAAAGGAAGCTGTACCCATCAAACTGACCAGAAATTTGGTTAAAGACGACTTTGGCAAGAGTCGTCTTACCGATGCCCCCCATGCCATGGATTACTAGATAGCGTACATCAGGAGAACCTTCATCTAATAGGCACATGACATCTTCAACACGATCTTGAATTCTGACTAAATGATCAGGTAGAATCTTGTCTCTTTTATTCAGTTTGATCAAAACTTCAGCGACGATTGATCTAATGAGTTCACCGTGGCTGTTATATTTGATGCAAAGGGTTTAGTCAGATCTATTGCAGAAAGAATATTAACCTATCAAGGTTAGAAACATTAGAAATTAAACACAAACCAGCTAAGGGAGAGGGGGTGGAGACGGGACGACTGGCCCCTCCCAAAAAAATTTGTATATATACTCTACGGATATGTAGGAAAAAGTCAATTGTAAGTAAATCGCCCCCGCCCAAAAAAAAAAAAGCTGGAAAAAGAAATATTAATTTTACTAAAGCTCTATCTCTTTTTACAAAGGAAAAATATATATATATATATATATATATATATATCAATCAAAATTCATGTGAATGTACTTAAAATGAGTTGCAATTATATAAGTTTATAAATCTTAAACTTTACAAAAGGTACTCCCTCGTCCATAAATTGTAAAAATCGAAACCCGTGGACTTTCTTCTTTTAAATATGCAAAGGATTTTTTTATTCCTTTTTCATTGCTCAAATATGGTGAGTGCTCTGTTTTTCTAGTTTTGCATGGATTAAAGTAGTAATAGCTAGAACAATTGTTTTCTATTTCAGATCCTACGCAAATTGGATTTAGAAGTTAAGAAAAAGTATTTCTAGTCTATCTAAAAGATGCAAAGCAAATAATTAATTCAAATTTGATTTGTCATTTCTTTCTAGAGAAATTATCTATTTTTGACAGGAATTGACTGTTTATTTGATTGAGTGGATGTGTAGTTAGTAGTAATTAAATATGTGTGAATTGAGTGATAATTTGATGAAAGAGAGAGCAATGGGTAGTGTCAACTTTGGATGCCAAGATGAGTATTATTAATGTCAACTAAATATCTAAATCAACAAAAATGAAAAAAAGTGAAACCTTACCCTCTATCTTTGAGAACCCATCCTTTGATATGAGCGACCTTCAATAAAGCCTCCTTCCATTGCTGCACTAGATTGCTGCCGAACTTCTGCTCATGTTTTTGCAAAGCATCGTGGTATAGACCGGTTTTGAGTTTGACATCGTCAGGATTCACATCGAAGAAAATTGGTAGGATCGTCGTGTAGTCACCTCTATTTCTCGAGCAGTCCACCCTGAACGCAAGCTCGCGAAGACACCATGCACTGGACGTGTAGTTTTTAGAGAAGATGGGCATAAAGATTGTGGAGTTCTTAATCGCGCGCTCTAGTTCGCCTTTGATCACTTCGCCTTTTCTAATCTCTTCATCGTCTCTAAAAACATGAATCCCAGCTCCATCCATGAAGTGATAGAGGCAATCAGTAAAATTTAATAAGAACACTTCGAATTCAGCCCCTAGCAACAACTCGGCATCACCTCTATTGGTAATGACCGCCGCTTTTCCATGCGATGAGTCCCTCCTCTTCATCTTCAGGAGCTAAGGTATTATGAGGAGAGCTGCAAGAGGAGTGTCTAGTAATTGTGATTCCGGTAGATATTAGGGTAGTTGACTGCCAGGTTCCATTTCCCTCTTTTCTTAAGAAAGAAGTACAGCAATGGTTGGGGACATCGTCGTAAGCATAGATATATGATTCGAATTCGCAAGGAAGGAGTCTGAGTGATGGAGATTCCTTGAAATTAACCTACAACAAGTACCCAATCATGTGGGGACAGGAAGGTGTCAATCTACGGAAAAAAACATGAAGCATGAGGGACCGATTAAATTGAAGAGATGGCACTTCCATTCGAATTTTGTTGTATTCAATGAGTGAGGACATCATCTGTCCATAAATAATTTAATATAAAGAAAGCATTTCATTCGTGTATTACATTCTATTTAATTTAGTAAATTATGTTATATAGAGGTTAGATTTCCAATAAAAAATTAAAAGAGAAAAATACCAAATACTTCTTATCAAAGTAAAAATTTCTAAGATGAAAGTTTCTTGTTAGATGAAGAGTTTAAGCCGAACGTTTTGTAACAAGCACTTGACTCTTACGGTGATGCCTAGAAGGGGTGGCGAGTAAATATTCTTTGTTTCCCCTCTTTGCCAATGAGCCAAAGTATCGTGGGAAGTCTTGCGCGCATTTTCTTGGAAGGACCAAGAAAATTTCTTACAATAGAAAATTATATTTTATGCTATAGTATCGTGGGAAGTCTTGCGCGCATTTTCTTGGAAGGACCAAGAAAATTTCTTACAATAGAAAATTATATTTTATGCTATTCTAGTTATAATATGAGCTTGATTGTCCTTCAAGATAGAAAATTAATTTCAATTGATTCCACTTTCCGTTCAAATTTATTAAACTAAAACTTTCGCCCAGGTCACAACTGGACAAAGGTTATTTGATTTAGAAAGTTACAATGCACCGATGCTCTACTCTCCTTGCACCACATGCATGACGGCCAGTTGTCATTTGGATCTTCACAAATCTCCTTTCATTGACGGATTCATCGACTTTCAGAGATTTCTTTGGACAAAGTCTCTGTTTTTTGAACTTTTCATATGGTAAATATTTCTTTGAACATGTTGAAAGATGGACTTGTCGAAGCAAGGTTAGCCAATCAATCTGCGGATAGATTGCTTTCACACTTGCCCTGCTTCTGAGTTGCTTCTTGTTTGAAGGAAGGTCTGGTGGACCTGTTGAATCAACTTTGTGGGAAAAAATAGTGCAGTCCATTGTTCCAACCCCATGAAAAATGCTTGGAAAGGAAACCCTTGATTTTGCTCTCACGGAGGAAGAAGTAACTACAGAATTAACATAACTCCCAGGCAATCACCAGCATCATTGCACAGAAACTGCCCCATAAGTTTAACCCACCGGCCCAAGGCGAAACTCTGACCGTCCAAATTGGATTAGAGAGGGAGAGTCTCCAGTTGACGACTCGCTCTGCAACTCATTTACCTGTAACCTCATTTGCACCCTGCTGAACTTAGAGACACGTCATTTTGAGAAAGATAGAATTTTTTTGAAACACAACAGCTTATTCCTCCAATCAAGTAAGTGCTTGCAGACCAATCTGAACATAAAGTCCCATTCGGAGTTGTATTGTCACGCCCCGATCCTCAGGCACGCACACATCTGTCTCAGCTGGTCGATTTTATAATGCGATATCCCAGGACAATGTATCGCCGACCCTTTCATTTTTAAGCACATGCGGAAGCAGTTAAAATCCCCAGACAATAAAACGATGGGATAGAAAAGCAGGGCCATATTTTTTCATATTGAAATTTATAACCAAACTTTTGTACATAACATCAACTAAAGAACTTCATAACTATTCACATCAATTGGAGCTCACAAGAGAAGATGGAAACTCAATCCCTTCAGGTCATACTCAAAATCTCTCTCGGTATTATCTTCTTCTTCCAAAAGTCATTCTACTCAGGTTTCACCTCTGAGTTCTCATTCTCAGATTCCTCCTCAGCTCCTCAACGGGGTCCTGAAATGTTTTTCCCCAAACTGGGATGAGACTACGTCTCAACGAGTTCTACCCCACTAAGCCCAATTAGTAAACTATTATACTATAGGCTGCCTATACACGCATAGGGCAGAAGACGTACCTTGGCCTCATATCCCACCTGCAAGTCAGTACAATTCATAATAGACACCCAAGCAATCATATCACTTATCGAAGCATCGAACAAATCGACCTAGTTGATTATATGCCAGGAAGACCATTCATAATCATCTCCATTCAATCATTCAATTCACAACATCCAACCAAGGCAATGAATCACATCAAGCCACACTCAGATCGAATCATCGATCAATCGACCTAGTCGATTACAAGTCAATCAGACCATCTCATGATCATTCCCAATCAGTCAATCAATTCACGACGTCAAATCAAAGCAACGATCAATCGACCTAGTCGATTACATGTCAACATGACCACTTCCGGTCATTTCAACTATTCCAATTTAATTCCCAATTATGAATCATTGTCCTTAGGACACAACATAATTATAAGTGGTAATCACGGCCCCCCCTTGCAATTTTCTTAGATTTAGTGGCATCACGGCCCCATGTATATATGTAGTGGCATCACGGCCCCACTCGGCATGTAGTGGCATCACGGCCCCACTCGGCATGTAGTGGCATCACGGCCCCACTCGGCAATGCTATATGTAGTGGTATCACGGCCCCACTCGGCATGTAGTGGCATCACGGCCCCACTCGGCAATGTTATATGTAGTGGTATCACAGCCCCACTCGGCATGCTATATGTAGTGGTATCACGGCCCCACTCGGCATGTAGTGGCATCACGGCCCCACTCGGCAATGTTATATGTAGTGGTATCACGGCCCCACTCGGCATGTAGTGGCATCACGGCCCCACTCGGCAATGTTATATGTAGTGGTATCACGGCCCCACTCGGCATGTAGTGGCATCACGGCCCCACTCGGCAATGCTATATGTAGTGGTATCACGGCCCCACTCGGCAACTTTTTCCATATATTGGCATTATCAACCGATGCCCGGTTATTCTTCAAGTAATAATCAAAGATTATTCAATTTAGGAATAAATCCTAAAATCACTGATAAATCAATTTCTCACAAATTAAGCCTCGAATAAATAAACGAACCACACCATGACAATCAGCATGAGATTCTGGTCATCGGCCATCTCAAACTTAATTTCCGAAAAATAAATAATTATTTAATTAATTTCGAAAATTAATTATTTAATATTAAAAATTCTGTTTAGCTCAAAATAAGGTCCAATTAAATAAACAGACTTCACCACGGTCATTAGCATAATTTTCCGATCACGGGCCATCCCAGTTGAATTTTCAGGAAATAAATAATTATTTAATTAATTTCGAAAATTAATTAATATTAAAAATTCAATTTAGCTTAAAATAAAGCCCGATTAAATAAACGAACTTCGCCACGATCATCAGCATAATATTCCGGTTCCAGACCATCTCCCTTGAATTTTCGGAAAATAAATAATTATTTAATTTAATTCCAAAAATTAATATTAAAATGCCCAAAAATCTCACTTAGGCCCGAATCGCCAAATTGAAGCCCAATTAGGGGTCGGAAAATTCCCGAGATACTTCCAATAAATAGTAGACCACGTCTACTTGCTAATTGCGCAATCAATTTATTTAAATCACATCACAATTGACTAATAATTGCTAATTACTTCTAATCTAACAACCTAAACATAATTAATTAAAACTAAACCAACCTAAAGCATAATTAGTCAACTAATTCGAGATTAGTGAGATTACTCACCAAATCGCGCGCAAATCGGATCAATCCGACGGCGGCGACGCGAGGAACAATTCTTCCCAAAGCACGGCTCGGGTTCGGGGCCGGGAAACGGCCCAAACGGCCTTGAACAGTGCTGGAAACCCATTTCCTGCACTCTCTGTGCGCGGCTGGTTAAGGGCGAATGAGGGCGGATCCGGAGCTGGGTTGGGTCGGAAATGGACGGAGGGGCCGAACCGAACCAAGGCGAGGCTTCACGGTGGCCGGAGGAGGGGTGGACGGCTCCGGCGGAGCTTCACCAGATCTGAAACTTCGCTGGAACAGAGCTGAGCGAGGGAGAGATGGTGACGCACGGAGTAGCGGCGAGGCGGCGGAGCGAGCGGCGCACGGCGGCGCGCGGGCGAGTGCGAAGCGAACGGGGCGGCGGCAGGCGGAGGTCGGTGGCGTCACGCGTGCGGCATTTGCTGCTGTCCCTGTTTCTGCTTCGTTCGAACCAGAGGAGGGAGAAGGGGCGGAGATGCGCGGACGGCAGCGCGGCGGTAGCTCCGGCTTCGGTGGGCAACGACGGCGGCAAGAAGCGGTGACGGGCTGAGCTTCTTCGGCTTCTTCGGCTTCCATGGTGCCGAGCAACCGAAGAGAAGAGGAAGAAAGGGGGTTCGTCGACGGAGGAGGAGTGAAGAAGAAGAAGAAGAGAAAACCAATTTCTCTTTTCTTTTCTCTCTCTCTCTCTCTCTCTCTCTCTCTCTCTCTCTCTCTCTCTCTTATGTCAGCCACCAGCTGTCTTCCACTTCATTTTCCTTGCCAAAGATGCCCCTTCTAGAAGCTTTAGATAGGCCAAAATGTGGGGGTAGAGGTGGCATACGAATTTTGCTAGGTTTTCTTTCCAATTAAGCCTTAATTCCTCATGAATTAAATCAAATTGGCCCCCATTAATTTATCCAACACCTCATCATTCCAATTGGTATTTTTCCTTACCAATATAGCCCACTTGCATCCTAATTTCACAATCCATGGCTTCAATTGAACGAAAATGGCATTATTTATCCAGTAGAAATTAAAACCCAAAATTTTGGATGTCACAACTCTTCCCCTCTTATAAAAATTTCGTCCTCGAAATTTAAACTTTTACCAATCCTTATACAAAAGGTGGGGGTATTGTCGTCTCATCGATTCTCACTTTCTCCCACGCTGATCATTCGGTCTCGTGGCGTTGCCTGACCACTTTGACTAAGGAGACCATCTTGGTATACAAAATCTACTCTTTTTAAACCAACAACTGAACTGCACTTCTCACATAAGACAATTTGTTATCCACATCTGATCTCTTTTTCTCGGCTCACTAATAAACTTCGAACCTCAACGATTCAAAATTTCTAATAGTTCTGAGCAATCTTTACTCTGACATTGATCTGACAACTGTAAACACTGATTTCTGAGTTGACTCTAAACTTGCGATTTTCTGACATCATTCATCTCACTTTCTTTTCACCACTTTGCACCGAAAAAAAAGAAACTATCTGTACCTCTCGGTCAAGATTTGGTATAACCCTGGCACCGCTTAATAAAGAACCCTTTGGCCTGAAATTTTTATTCACTTTCTTTTCACCACTGAAATTCTATACCATCTGCTATACACTGCTTAATAAAGAACCCTCTGAAACTTTGCCAAATTTATAATCTCTGATTTAGATTCAAGATATAATTCATCATCGATACTCCATGTCGGTGAACTATTCGAGACACACACACTTCGGTATACCCACTCTGTGACAAGACATAATCTTTACTTTCTGAAATTGAACTTAGATTGGCGGTTAATTTCATTCCGACACGCTTTTAGTGTGACCTAGGCTACTGGGTAGTGTTCAGAGCTTTTTAGGACAAATAACCCGTGGTCGATTTTCTTCGAGCCACAATAAACCCACTCGACCCATTGGCGACTCTCGATTGTCGTGAAAATCTCAAAGATTCAAATACGGACACAGGGCGCCAAAACGATAGAAACATCAAATTAGTGTCGGTCAATGAGAATTTTCCAATTTAGTGGAGTCACCCACGATCGGTTATTCATCTCAGTCGAGCCGATCTATCTTTGATTTCAAATCAATTTTATACTATGCCGCAATGATCTCTAAAGATGAGCACGGTCGAGAGGTCGATCATTGGTCGAATTCTCAAGTCTATTTGTCTTAAGGTCCTTAATAACTCACCCAGCTAGTCTAGTTATCTCATGAGTGGCCAACTCAGAGAAAAACACTGAAATCGCGTCTATGAAATGCCCAAATTATCTAGTCGAAATCAAAGCCTGAAATCTGGATGTTACACACTCAAAACAATATCTATTCATACTGTACCAAAGTGGATCAACTCCATCTATTGATCAACCACTATTCTCAAATGGTATCAGTAATCCCCTGAATCCTTAGTAAGCCATATGTTTCCATTTCCACTTGGGACTCTCAAGTGATGGTAAAATCTTCCCGGATTTGCATTATCGAACTTCCACTTATCGACACCTTTGACACTTGCAACTTGATTGGTGATATCTATCTTCATATCGATCTATAAATTTAGCTGACGTCGATTCTGATTTACTTGCACCATCTGGTCAAAACTGCAATACTGTATTGAACTTACGACAAGATCTTTTCCCTGAGTGCTACACTGTCAAGTGTATTCAATCACTCATGGAACCTGAACTTTCCATCCTCAGAAATCTTAAGGTCTAGTTCTTTATTACCAGTATCCTCTTATAAGATCTTCTGAACATCTTTATCTGTCAATTTGGTGCCGATTCTAACTTGAATATATGGTTCAACTTTGAGGGCGGCTATAAAATTCAAAAGGTAGCCTACCTCAAATTTGAAAACCACATTTTGAACCATTTTCAAGTAAAGTTTATACTTTAGCCAGCCTATGTATAATCGAAGACTCTCGGCTCAACACATAAATTACTTATTTCATTCTCCCAAGATAATACCAAATAACATCATTATAGTTCTACCAAAATTCTGATTCACTACACTGTTTCATGTTCAACTTGTTGGGTCTCAATTGGCGGGACGGTTATACAACAATCTTCTCATGTTGTATCAATACATACCCAGTCGTTGGCAAGACACATCACTAAAGGTTTCATGCTTTCCAAAGCCAAATGATAAGTTTAGCACAAGTGCGGTAGCTTGATCTTACTGAAGCTCTGGAAACTATCCTCGTACTTGTCTATGCCAATGAATTTCTCTTCTTTCTCAAGAGGTCAAGCCCATGATGATACTGATGCTGAAACTTCTTTCACAAACCTTCCGTAGTAATCTGTCCAATCCCCATAACTTCTGATCTCTGACATTGATGTTGGTCTCGATCCATTAACAATTGATTCGATCTTGGTTGGGTCCATGAAGATTTCTTTGCCTATAACCACACGACCATTCTTAGGGGCATCTCGTGATTCTCAACACTTAATGTACACCCTATAATGTCGCTACATCACACGATCACCATTGATCTAGATATTCTTTGAACACTTGGTTTGTCAAATCTATGACAACAACTGGAGTGTTCATGAAATCAAATGGCTTACAATATTCTCACAAAGACCATATCAAGTGCAAAATGTTGTCTTCTTACAACCTCCATCCAGGTTCATAACTAACGACTTCATAATCTCAAGTCGACCTTTAAAACATCAATACTCTTTATAACTAGTCACACCATTCATTGATCTTTAAAATGAACACTCATCCTTGATCTTCACCTAATTGAGTTGACTATGGTTGATGCACACTTGCAACAAACCATCTTTCTTCTTTTCACAAACAAAACTAATGTTTCCCCAAAGTAATACACTAGACATGCATGAATACATCATTCATCAATCTTCACATATGCATTTTCCATCTATTCAAACAATAACAACCGGTAAGAACTTTTAGAGAATAGCTCCATCTTGGTGCTAGCTCGAACTCGATTGTAAATCTCTCTTTCTCGACGGCGATCTAACCACTTGTGATAACACATTCTAGAAATTCTTGGACTACGAGATGTCCTCCATCTCTAGTTCTTCAATCAGTTATCTAAGACAATCGCTAAGCAACCTTGGCAACCTCCGTCTAACAAACAAGTTGCCTCAAGTGAAATGAGATTAATGAAATCGAAGATTATTTTCAACTCCCAATAACTTCGACACTTTCACATGTTAATGGACTAAACTGGGTTACTCTATTGTGATTCATTATTACTAAATGCTGCTTGAGCCCACACTATTCATGTGGTGTCAAGCCACACCTTAGCAACTAATCAAGTATAACTCTAGACAATGGTTCTTTCTCTTTCACTTTTACTTCAACAATTTAAGTTCTACTACTTGCAATCCCAACATTCTCTGGCACTATTCGATAAAATCACCTCAAAACATTCTTTCATTGAATAAGTGCAAGGTCCATTCTACTCCCATTCCTTTTTGCCATCTTAGTGGCATTCCCACGGTAGTAACAATGTTGGTGTTCTTCTTAAACTTCCAACCGATAGTCCTTCATTGATGGCATGCTAGTCATCATCACAACATGTTCTAGTCATTCTCGAACACGGATTTATCCATGCTTCCATCTCCATACTTTCGACACTCATCAAGTGCGTCTTCTATCTCTGCCAAATGACAACACACACTCTTTTCGGTTGTCTCATCGGTCTGCGCTAAACCACTCTCGACCTCGATCTTTTCCCCGACCGATTTTCATTTCTGCCTCGAACCGGATCTATACCTCGACTTGGAATGCAATGGCTCGATCCTAGATCACATCTCCACTTTGGATCTCAACGCGGCAACAAAGGCGCTTCAACAACAACGGCAATAACTTGATCATGACCGTTGATCCCAAGCTTACCGGCTCATCCGGATCCCAAGAAATACATGCATCGAACGATCCTATCGAGCTTAGGATCATTCGACGCTGCTACACTAGTACCAACCTGCAGTGGTACTTACACTCGAGCTGGCCAGAGCCAACACTCTGCCACAACCACCTCGGGTACCGACCTTTGTCAGTGCATTATCCAGAGTCATAGAGGACATTATCCTCTTACTAGGAGTTCTCAGCTCCTGCTCGCTCATGGTTCAGTCTTTATACTGAAACCCGTCTTCCAAACACACACTGGATTAGAAGATGAGCGATCCTCACACGACAATCAATTCTAGCATCCAGCTAACACAAACATGCACCAGCATGAATTTAAAGGCCTTTCCTACTAACTATCCCATGGTCAACGCTCCTTATCACTCCAATCTTCAACTTCGCTCTGATACCACTTAAACAGGATGTCACGCCCCGATCCTCAGGCACGCACACATCTGTCTCAGCTGGTCGATTTTATAATGCGATATCCCAGGACAATGTATCGCCGACCCTTTCATTTTTAAGCACATGCGGAAGCAGTTATAAATCCCCAAACAATAAAACGATGGGATAGAAAAGCAGAACCATATTTTTCATATTGAAATTTATAACCAAACTTTTGTACATGACATCAATTAAAGAACTTCATAACTATTCACATCAATTGGAGCTCACAAGAGAAGATGGAAACTCAATCCCTTCAGGTCATACTCAAAATCTCTCTCGGTATTATCTTCTTCTTCCAAAAGTCATTCTACTCAGGTTTCACCTCTGAGTTCTCATTCTCAGATTCCTCCTCAGCTCCTCAACGGGGTCCTGAAATGTTTTTCCCCAAACTGGGATGAGACTACGTCTCAACGAGTTCTACCCCACTAAGCCCAATTAGTAAACTATTATACTATAGGCTGCCTATACACGCATAGGGCAGAAGACGTACCTTGGCCTCATATCCCACCTGCAAGTCAGTACAATTCATAATAGACACCCAAGCAATCATATCACTTATCGAAGCATCGAACAAATCGACCTAGTTGATTATATGCCAGGAAGACCATTCATGATCATCTCCATTCAATCATTCAATTCACAACATCCAACCAAGGCAATGAATCACATCAAGTCACACTCAGATCGAATCATCGATCAATCGACCTAGTCGATTACAAGTCAATCAGACCATCTCATGATCATTCCCAATCAGTCAATCAATTCACGACGTCAAATCAAAGCAACGATCAATCGACCTAGTCGATTACATGTCAACATGACCACTTCCGGTCATTTCAACTATTCCAATTTAATTCCCAATTATGAATCATTGTCCTTAGGACACAACATAATTATAAGTGGTAATCACGGCCCCACTCGGCAATGTTATATGTAGTGGCATCACGGCCCCACTCGGCAATGTTATATGTAGTGGCATCACGGCCCCACTCGGCATGTAGTGGCATCACGGCCCCACTCGGCAATGCTATATGTAGTGGTATCACGGCCCCACTCGGCATGTAGTGGCATCACGGCCCCACTCGGCATGTAGTGGCATCACGGCCCCACTCGGCAATGCTATATGTAGTGGTATCACGGCCCCACTCGGCATGTAGTGGCATCACGGCCCCACTCGGCAATGCTATATGTAGTGGTATCACGGCCCCACTCGGCATGTAGTGGCATCACGGCCCCACTCGGCAATGCTATATGTAGTGGTATCACGGCCCCACTCGGCAACTTTTTCCATATATTGGCATTATCAACCGATGCCCGGTTATTCTTCAAGTAATAATCAAAGATTATTCAATTTAGGAATAAATCCTAAAATCACTGATAAATCAATTTCTCACAAATTAAGCCTCGAATAAATAAACGAACCACACCATGACAATCAGCATGAAATTCCGGTCATCGGCCATCTCAAACTTAATTTCCGAAAAATAAATAAATAATTAATTAATTTCGATAATTAATTATTTAATATTAAAAATTCTGTTTAGCTCAAAATAAGGTCCAATTAAATAAACGGACTTCTCCACAGTCATTAGCATAATTTTCCGGTCACGGGCCATCCCAGTTGAATTTTCAGGAAATAAATAATTATTTAATTAATTTCGAAAACTAATTAATATTAAAAATTCAATTTAGCTTAAAATAAAGTCCGATCAAATAAACGGACTTCGCCACGATCATCAGCATAATATTCCGGTTCCAGAGCATCTCTCTCAAATTTTCGGAAAATAAATAATTATTTAATTTAATTCCGATAATTAATATTTAAATGCCAAAAATCTCACTTAGGCCCGAATCATCAAATTGAAGCTCAATTAGGGGTCCAAAAATTCCCAAGATGCCTTCAATAAATAGTAGACCACGTCTACTTGCTAATTACGCAATCTATTTATCTAAATCGCATCACAATTGACTAATAATTGCTAATTAATTCTAATCTAACAACCTAAACATAATTAATTAAAACTAAACCAACCTAAAGCATAATTAGCCAACTAATCCGGGATTAGTGAGATTACTCACCAAATCGTGCGCAAATCGGATTAATCCGACGGCGGCGACGCGAGGAACGATTGTTCCCAAAGCGGGCCTCGGGTTCGGGGCCGGGAAACGGCCCAAAACGGCCTTGAACAGTGCTGGAAACCCATTTCCTGCACTCTCTATGCGCGGCTGGTTAAGGGCGGATCCGGAGCTAGGTTGGGTCGGAAATGGACGGAGGGGTCGAACCGAACCAAGGCGAGGCTTCACGGTGGCCGGAGGAGGGGTGGACGGCTCCGGCGGAGCTCCACCAAATCTGAAGCTTCGCTGAAACAGAGGGCTGAGCGAGGGAGAGATGGTGACGCACGGAGTAGCGGCGGGACGGCGAACGGCGAGGCGACGCGGGCGGGGAACGAGTGGCGGCGAGGGGCGGCGGCGGCGCGGAGGTCGGTGGCGTCACGCGTGCGGCATTTGCTGCTGTCCTCGCTGGTCGGTTCGATCGAACTAGAGGAGGAGAGAGGGGGCGGAGATGCGCGGACGGCCGTGGAGCGCGGCGGTAGCTCCGGCTTCGGTGGGCAACAACGGCGGCGAGAAGCGGCGACGGGCGGAGCTTCTTTGGCTTCTTCGGCTTCCATGGTGCCGAGCAACCAAAGAGAAGAGGAAGAAAGGGGGGTTCATCGACGGAGGAGGAGAGAAGAAGAAGAAGAGAAAACCAATTTCTCTTTCTCTCTCTCTCTCTCTCTCTCTCTCTCTCTCTCTCTCTCTCTCTCTCTTAGCCACCAGCTGTCTTCCACTTCATTTTCCTTGCCAAAGATGCCCCTTCTAGAAGCTTTAGATATGCCAAAATGTGGGGGTAGAGGTGGCATACGAATTTGCTATTTTTCCCCCTTCAATTTTACTTAAATTGGTTCACTTCTCAACAAACAAAATTTCAATTGAAGCCTAAATAAATCCATCAAGGCATCCTTGTCCATTTCATGACTTTTCCCGTCATATAATCTAACTTGCATCCCAATTTCGAATTCAAGAACGGTCCTCTGAAATTTTCAATGAAAATGGCCCTACTTATCTAGTCGAAATTAGGACTCGAAAAATTTGGATGTCACACCAATTGTGAAAGATTTTTTCTAAAAACGATCTCTTGTACCACTTAAAATAATTAGTCAATGAAAAATGTCATCATTATCGATAATAATTTATGTTTAAAATTTTTCATAGACAATAAAGATAATTTTTGTTCATTTATATTTGTAAGAGATACAAGAGATCATTTTTAGGAAAATATTTTTCAAATCACTTATTTATCACGAAACAAATGAAATATTAGAGTCTCTTAAAAGCAATTCTATGCAACATTATTATGAGTGTGCTAACATCAATTCTTTGGGCCTTCTCATAGGAGTTCAACCCAAAACAAATCGCATAATAACTCTAATGCCTTGGGCTGGGAATGCGAAAATTCTCCAATGTCGCTTGTGCCCTAGTCTTATGCAAAAATTTTACATCTCCATCATTGCTTTGCTTTATTTATGGCTGTAAAACCTTGAAATTGTTATTTATTATAGCTTTTTTCATTGCAGCATCCGTGATTTAGATTGCTATGCTGTCTCTAATAGCTCTAGGCGATGTCGTTATTGCTCCGAGAAGGAAGGGGAGCAATGTCACTGATTCCATTCTCGTAACTCTTCCTTTTTATTATTAGTAAAGTAGGTCCTATCGTCTATGTATGTCTCATATATCCTTTTAAGTAATGAATACAATCTTCTTTCGATTAAAAAAAGAAGTGGGTCTTGTATAACCAACTTGATATGAAATGAATTTGAATTTGTCATTCTTATTTTAATAATTAATTGCATACCCACATTTGTTCATGATTCCATATCGTTTGATGGAAATGTCCGAAAGAAGGAGAAATTGATCTTTTTTTTTTCTTGGAAAATGTCACAAATGGTCCATGAACTTTCAGTTAATGTTCAATTTCATCCTTGAACTTTTGATTTACTCAATTTGATCCCTGAACTTTCATCTAATGTTCAATTTCATCCCTGAGTTTTCGATTTGCTCAATTTGGCCCCTGAACTATTAACAAATGTTCCATCTAGTCCCTGACTATTTGAAAATTTACCAATTTTGTCCTTCCATTAGTTAAAGTTAACGGAATTAGCTTACATTAGTCTCTTAAATATAAAATAAAATAAAATAAAGGACATGTGGAATATTCACATGGAAATTACCTTTAAAACAGGTCAAATTGTGACCACCATCCAAAAAAGAGATACATAACCACTTATTTTCTTTGCTTTTGTGATCAATGCTCTCATCTCTAGCGAACCCCTAATTTATTTTCCTTTTTAAAGATATATATTGACTAATAATTCTAGTCATCCAACTCAGTTCCACATCATCAATTAATGCTCCACATCATCACTTAACAATTTAAACACACATAATGACTAGATGAAACATTTGTTAATAGTTCAAGGACCAATTGAGCAAATCGAAAGCTCATTGATGAAATTGAACATTAGATGAAAGTTTAAGAACCAAATTGAACAAATCAAAAGCCCATGGATGAAATTGAACATTAGATGAAAATTCAGGGATCAAATTGAGCAAATCGAAATCTCAGGGATGATATTGAACATTAGATGAAAGTTTATGGACCATTTGTGACATTTTCCCTTTTTTTCTCCGGTAAACTAAATTGATTGATTTTAGTATGCAAAAGAAGACAGAGAAGGAAAGTCAACGATGCTCTCATGCCGCTTAGTATACCTTAGAAGACACCATTAGTACAGAAGCTTCAACGATAAAAAAATGTGAGAAATTATGAATACTATCTTTCTATGATATAACAATTGGCAAAGTAGAATACTATCCTTATTGTGATATATGTGGGATTTAACCCTAATTAAAGGTTTGCCATAAGCAAGAGATTCTCAAGAAACATGCACTGCGCGCAAACTCATAAGCTCAACCTAATAATAACCAAGCACTCTCGTCATAGCATGACCCAAGTTAAGAGATATTAAGTGCATCTTTTGAGCAATCATCATAGTGGCATGGATCAGTTGTCACTCGAATGACACGAATTCAGTATTGCCGCTCTAACACAATGTATAACGCCTCATCATGCTGAAACATACTAGAGACAATACAAAAAACAAAATTGAACTTCGTAAAATATTTCGCAGGAATGTTTTCTTGTCTAATATGGATAATTGTCAACTCAACAAGAGCAAAATCATTCGAATGATTGGTAACCGACTGTTGGTTTGATTCAAGAAGAGACGACCACCAGCGAGAGAGAACTGAAGATCACCGGAGACCGATAGAAACATCATCTCAAGCATAATTAGGCATCACTTTTTTTCAGGAACATAATAGGCTTGGAATCCTCGTACGCGAGTTGGTCAAATGCAACATAGTTGTGCTCTTTTTTGTACAGGAGGCGCATGGTCATGATTGTTTTCACGAGTCAACAATTTCATGATGCTTCATTTAAGTATTGTTGATGACATGTAAATTAACATGAGGAAAATAGGAAATAGGCATTTTTCCGCAACGTCGAGATGACTAGTCCCAGGCAAATATGCAATAATGAGATCACTTTTGCATTCACGGCTTTTTGTTTCATGGCTTCATTATATAAGCCCTTTTTTTCTTGAAGATGCGATGTTCCAAAGTTAACTTTCTCTCCAAATTTAATACTTAGCACACGTACATATAACAAGTAGAGTAATATACTTTAGTTGATTTGGTGACGTTAAACTGCTTCGTCTAATGTTATTGGTACCTCAGCATTTCTCAGACATAAAATACCTAGAGGATATTCCTTTCTCTTGGGGAAGATAAAGCTTCAAGGAGAAACTGGAAACTGAGGCGTGCAGACACCGGCACATAAAAATAAGGAATGTCGATCTATCAGCCGGCCAACGAAATATTCGTTGGATAGGCAAGGCGGCCTCCAGTGGTGTCATAAGACGCCTACTTCTTGGTGAGGATCACTAGTTCATGGCTTCATTATATAAGGCCTTTGTCTTGAAGATGCAATGTTCCAAAGTCGAATGGCTTCAATGATTGGTAATCGATTGTTGGTTTGATTCCAAAAGAGACTACCACCAGCGAGAGAGAACTGAAGATCACTGGAGACCAGTAGAAACATCATCTCAAGCATAATCAGGCATCACTTCTTTTCAAGAACGTAATAGGCTTGGAATCATCATACACGAGTTGGTCAAATGCAACATAGTTGTGCTCTTTTCTGTACACAAGGCACATGGTCATGATCGCCTTCATGAGTCAACATTTTCATGATGCTTCATTTACGTATTGTTGATGACAAGTAAATTAACATGAGGAAAATAGGAAATAGGCATTTTTCCACAACATCGAGATGACTAGTCCCAGGCAAATATGCAATAATGAGATCACTTTTGCAATCACGGCTTTTTGTTTCATGGTTTCATTATATAAGCCATTTTTGTTGAAGATGCGATGTTCCAATGTCAACTTTCTCTCCAAATTTAATACTCAGCACGTGTACATATAACAAGTAGAATAATACACTTTAGTTGATTTGGTGACGTTAAACTGTTTTGTCTAAGGTTAATGGTACCTCAGCATTTCTTAGACATAAAATACCCTAGAGGTTATTCCTTCCTCTTGGGGGAGATAAAGCTACAAGGAGAAATTGGAAGCTGAGGCATGCGGACATCGGCACATAAAAATAAGGAACGTCGATCTGTCAGCTGCCCCAATTCTCGAGCATGTGTCCATCCCTTGGTGGTCGATTAAATTTGTGACGTCCCAAAACGCGTCGCCAACCCATTAAATTTTTTAAGCACATGCAAAAGCGAATAAATAAATCCCCAAACAACACAAAGATGTGATAGAAAAGCAGGACTAAATTTTTGAAAACCATATCACACCTTTATACACAGCAAACTAGGTCATATACAGTACTAGTCTATATTTACAAATCTGCAAAAGTTTGGTCCCCCAAACAAAACTGTCTTATGACCAGCTAATCGGACTCATTCGCCGATTCTTCAATCTCCACGGGTGTCGAGTGCATCGGGTCCTCCACCACACCATGTGGAGGGTCAATAGCACTCTCCCCTAGAGTGTCATCGATTATCCTAGCTGGGATTTCAAAGCTCATGAAGGGACCCACCCTGCAACCATTGGGTCCGTTGCAGAACCACACTCTGAATCGATGAGGCAACACATGACATGAAGTCTCTTCGACCCAGACAGTGGTCCCTACAAGTTCATAGACCCAAAAACTTCCAGGGTCGGGGTAGTTATAAACTCGCTCAATGACCCTCATCAGTCGACCGAAATGCTCAGGAGGAGCAACCATCTACGGACCTGAAAAATGTTAATCCACGACGAGGTGAAACAATGTCTCAGCAAGTTTACCCCTAACTCAAACCAGGAAGGAAATACACCTAAAGGTTAATTACACACACACAAGACGGAGAACTTACCTTTGCCTTAGTCCTTCTTGCAAATCAGTATAGTTCATGGTCCTAACCAATCCACTCAATTCAACTCAGTCAATCAATTAATCAATCAATCAATCAATCAATTAGCACAATTCTACACCAACAGTACTATCTATCAATCCAAATGACCAATGCTCACACAAGCTGAAATAATCGGTCAATGCTCTCACAAGCTGCAATATATGGTCATAGCTCTCACAAGTTGATATAGATAGATAGTAGCTCACATAAGCTGATAATATAGATCGTGCTCTCACAAGCTGATATAACGATCTTAGCTCACATAAGCTGATAAGGTATACCGCTCTCACAAGCTAACGTATCAAAGCCCATAGGCTGATACAGTATACTGCTCTCACAAGCTAACGTGCAAAGGGGCCCAAAAGCTAATAAAATGTATACTGCTCTCACAAGCTGACGTATCAAAGCACATAGGCTGATACAATATACTGCTCTCACAACCTGACGTGCAAAGGGTCCCAAAAGCTGACGATAAATATGCTCGCACAAGCTGACATGCATATATGCTCTCACAAGCTGATAAATTACCCAATTAAGCCGATCTAACCACTTAACATATAATAACGAGTAATTAAATTGCTATATCCGTTCTAACTAACCACCTAAACCATGCTTAGCCTAAACTAATCAACCATTAATCATAATTAACTCCCTAAGTAGAGTTTAGTGAGTAAACTCACCGGTTTTGCAATCCGATTTGTTCATGACGATGGCAACGTAGAGACGGGCAACAAACTTCGAAGCGGTGGCACACTACGAGGCTCGGAGTAGTCCTAAATAGGCCCCAAAGCCCATGATGACCCGCTAGCTTCAACTTCTAGTCAAAGGGCTAAAGGGTTGGAATGGAGGCTGGCTTGGGCTAGAAATGACACGGAACAGGCGGACGGGCTACAGCGGTGGACGGCGATGCTCGATAGTGGCTGGACGGCGACGACGAGGCTCCGGCTGAGCTTGATGTGGCCTAAGAAGGCTCAGGGGATGGTGTGACGATGCAAGACGAGCAGAACGAGTGGGCTGGTGTGTGGAGCTCGTAGGTGACACAATGGCGACGCGGTGGGGGTAGGGGGTCTGACGGTGTGCAACAGCCAAAGGGGGGTAGTTAGCTCAGTTTTTCTACAGCTCTAGGAGCTCAATATGGCCTCTAATGGATAAAGCATTTTGTAGAAGAAGAAGAGGAAGACAGCTCAAGAGTGGAGGGACCCTCTTGGCTTCATCCTATCTCTTTGTCCCCTTGGCAAGGTCCCACATGTTTAGCTCTATCCTCAGCTAATTTTGTGCACACATAATCCCTTAGAACAAGTCTCAAGTGGTCCAAATCCAACTGAGATGCCCACACTTCAATTCACATTTTTCCTTGCCAATATGACTAATTTGCATCCCAAAAACGCCCTCTGAATTTTCTGGTAAAAAACTGCCCTATTTTGTAATTTCACCAAAAATCTCGGTTTGCAGAAAAATCTTTGGAGGGTGAGTCGACGTTCCTAAAATGAATCGTGACATAACAGAACTTTCAATTTCTGAAATTGGATCCAAATTTGCAGTTAATTTCAATCTGGTGTGATTTTAGCATGACCTAACCTACCGGGTAGCTTTCCGGAATTTTTGGTGCAATTGACCTGTGATCGATTGTCATAAAGTACATATTCGACACATTGACGACTCTCAATTATCGTGAAAATCTCAAGGTTTCAAATACGGACACGGGGTACCCAAAACGACAGAAAAATCGATCTAGTACCGATCGACCAGAATTTTGTAATTAGATAGAATCACCCATATTTTGATCACATATCTCAGTCAAATCGACCTACCTTTGATCTCTGATTGATTTTAACAATGCCGTAATGACCCTTATAGACTAGCACGGTCGAGTAGTCGATTCCTAGTCAAATTCTCAAATCTATTGTGTTAAAATTCCTTAATGGCTTCACCTGATGGGCTAGTTATCTCGTGAGTGGCTAACTCAGAGAAAAGAACTATAGACCTATCGATGAAAAGCCCAACTTATCAAATAAAAAACAGAACCTGAAAATCAATATATTACAACTCTTCCCCTCTTATAAAAAATTTCGTTATCGAAATTTAAACCTTTATGAATCTTTAAACCAAAGGGTGGGGGTACAGTTGTCCCATCGAATCTTTACTTTCCCAAGTTACTCCTTCTGTGTCGTAGTGTTGTTAGATCACTTTAGCCAACGGGATTATTTTAGTGTGCCGAATCTGTTCTTTCCGATCCACAATCTGAACCGGGCTCTTCATGTACGACACTCTATCGTCCATGTCTAATTCCTTGAGATTTAGCACGTAGGTCGAGTTAGGCTCATACGTCCTTAACATCAACACGTGAAAGACGTCATGCACTTGCGCCAACGTTGACGGCAATGCAAGACAATACACTAGGATCCCAATTTTTTCCAAAATCTCAAAGGGATCTACATACCTCGGACTCAAATTTTCTTTCCTGCTAAAGCACGAAGTACCCCTTATTGGTGATATCTTCAGAAAGATGTGATCACCAACTTGGAATTCCAATGGTCTTTGACGATTATTGGCATAACTTTTCTGGCGGCTCTGAGTAGTCTTTAATCTGTCACTGATAACTGTAATTGCATCCACTGACTACTAAATTAACTCTAGGCTTGTCATCTTTTGTTCTCTAACTTCATCCCCATAAACTGAAGTTCTGCATGCCCTGCTAAACAACGCTTCATAGGGTGCCATTTGAATACTCTGCTGGTAGATGTGAACCTTGGGTCTCTGTCTAATGTAATCGTCACCGGCACTCCATGCAGACGAACGATCTGACGTACATACAACTCTGCATGCCTGTCCCAATCAAGATCCTTTCGCACAGCGATGAAGTGAGCCAACTTCGTTAGTCTATCGACCACTATACAAATGGAATTATTACCCCTCTGACTCCTTGGTAAGCCTATCACAAAATCTATCGTGATGTGCTCCCATTTTCACTCAGGAATCTCGAGAGGTTGTAGAAGTCCTCCCGGCTTACAATGTTGTGCCTTCACTTGCCGGCAAGTCAGACACTTGGCGACATGCTTGGCGACGTTCGCCTTCATACCGGACCACCAATAGTGTTGACACAGATTATGATATTTCTTTGTACTGAGAGGATGAATGCTATAATTGCTATAATGAACTTCTGACAAGATCTCATCCTTGAGTGTTGCATCATTAGGTACACACAATTGTCCTCAGAACCTCAGTGTTCCATCTTCAGAAACCTGAAAGTCAGCCTTTCTCTTATCGATGTTCTCTTGTAGGATCTTTAGAATCTCTAGGTCTGTCGACTGAACTGTCAATTTAAAAATCGAATCTCGAGCTCTCTTGAGTAAAACCCATTCCTTAACCATTATCTGAGCGATTGAAGACTTCTGACTCAAAGCGTCTGCGACCTTATTTGCTTTTCCAGGGTGATATAGAATATCACGATCGTAGTTCTTCAGGAGTTCCATCTAGCGATGCTATCTTATACTCAACTCATTCTGAGAGAATAGATACTTGAGACTTTGATGGTTAGTGAAGATTTAAAATTTTTCTCCACACAAATAATGTCTCCACGTCTTCAAAAAAAAAAAAAATGATTGCTGCGAGTTCTAAGTCATGAGTCGGATAATTTAGTTCATGAGGTCTCAACTGGCGGGACGCGTATGCAACAACCCTATCATGTTGCATCAGAATGCAACCCAGTCCTCTAAACGACGCATCACTATAGATCTCGTATCCTCTAGGACCAGATGGAATGGTTAGCACAAGTGTGGTGGTTAGCTTCTGCTTAAGCTCTTAGGAACTACGCTCGCACTTGTCTGTCAACACAAACTTCTCTTCCTTCATCAGTAGTTGAGTTAAGGGCGACGCCAAAGCTGAAAATCCTTCCATGAACCTTTTGTAGTAACCTGCCAAACCCAAAAAGCTTCTAATCTCTGACATTGTCATCAGTCTTAGCCAGTTGACCACTGTTTCAATCTTGTATGGTCCACGGAGATTCCTTCACCTAAAATCATGTGACCTAGGGACGCAACACGAGCCAACCAAAACTCGCACTTGCTAAACTTAGTGTACAATCCATGAATCCTTAGGGTCTGAAGTATCACTCTCAAATGACTCTCGTGCTCCCCAGCACTTCTCGAATATACCAGAACGTCATCGATGAACACGGTCACAACTAATCTAGTTATTCCTTAAGCACTTGGTTTATCAAATCCATAAAAGCAGCTGGAGCGCTCGTCAAACAAAACGGCATTATAATGAACTTATAATGGCTGTATCAAGTACAAAATGCTAACTTCGGTATATTCTCCTTCCTGATCCTCAATTTATGATACCCTGTCCTTAAGTCGATCTTTGAAAATATCGATGCTCCTTGTAACTGATCAAACAAGTAGTCGATCCTCGGGAGTGAATACTCGTTCTTGATAGTCACTTGATTGAGTTGATAATAATTGATGCATAGGCATAACAAATCATCTTTCTTTTTCACAAACAAAACCGGTGCTCCCCAAAGTGATGCACTAGTATATATGAATCCATTATTCAACAATTCTTGCATCTGCACCATCAGTTCTTTTAACTTAGACAATGACATTTGGTAAGAAGCCTTAAAGATTGGCTCTATCCTGGGTGCTAACTCGATCATAAATTCTATTTCTCTCTCTAGCGGCAGCCCTGGCAATTCCTTTGGAAACATCACAGAAAACTTCCGTACCATGGCCACGATTTCCGTATTTGGTTCCTCAACTAACACATCCATTATAGTTGCCAAGTAAAATTTGCAACCTACATCTAGAAACCGGTGGCTTTAAGTGACAAAATAAAAGGGGATCGAGGGTCCTCCTCGATTTTCGATAAATTTGAAACTTTTATCCTTTGACAGGTCAAACTGTATTACATTACGACAACAATTCATTACAACACAAAGCTTGTTGAGCCAAACCTTTTTATACATGATATCAAAGTTATACTTAAGCAAACCAGTCTAGTACAATATAGCCCGTGATTCTTTTTTTTTTTTTTTATAACTTTATTACAACAAACTGAAATTCTACAACCTTAGCCAAAATTCTGTTATGCTACCCTGACAAAATCATCTCAAAAACACTATTCCTTTGATCGATGCATGTCGTTCCATTCATGCTCCTTTTGACCTTTTAGTGGCGCCCTACTGTGGTAGCAGTGCTTGTGCTCCCCTAGACCTAGGCGGACAGTCCTTCACCTGGTGGCCGTGCTAGTTGCATCCGTAGCATGCTCCCGTCAAACTAGGACACTGGATTGGTCCATGCTTCCTTTTACAAACTCAGCACCTGTCTGGTGGGTCCTCTGTCTCTTGTCGAGTGACAGCATGCACTCTTCCTTGTACTAGAGGCCTGTTCCAACTACTCCACTAAATGTCCTGCAGTGCATTTCCTCTGTTTTGCTCTATCGGTGGAGGCAACAGTAGCAATTGTGATCTCATATGCCTATGTGGACAATCCTTGATTAGGTGGCCGTATTGGCAACACTTGTAACAAGTCCTTTCCCTTTTACAGCACGAGGCAAATCCATGTCTTTTCCTACAAACACTACACACGGCATTCAAGTTGGGAGTTGGGCGTTGGGCTTCCAATCCTACTCTTTTGGTTGGGTGGAATGGGATACCCTTCTTCTAACATCTGTCTCTTCCCCAGTTGGTTGTCATCTTTGTTGGAACCAAATCTTGACTCAGATGCGGTAGCTTGCTCCCCGATCACAACTCCAAGTAGGGCCTCAGCAAGTACGGCAACAACAGCGGTTATGACACTGGTGGCGGTAGTCACGGCGGCAATAGCAGCGGCTCGGTCTTAAGCTTACTGGCTCAACAATTCCCAAGGGTCACTAGCACCTGAATGATCCCGTCGAACCTAGGATCGCTCGATGCTGCTACACTAATATCGACCTGCAGCGGTATTCCTACGCTTGCGCTGACCTAGCCAGCGCTCTACCATGACCACAACCTCCTCTGGTACCAACCCTCGTTGGTGTCCTGCCCCAAGTAACAAGTCCGATGGCATGCCCTTTAGGAGTCCTCTGCTCCTGACCACTCATTATGCAAATTCTTTAAAGAATCCTGCTTTCCAATTCTACACAAAGTTAGAAGCTAAGCGATCCCAAACAAACAATCTACCAAACATCTATCACTGACATGCACTAACACAAAATAAAGGCCATTCCTACTATTTATCCCATAAACTTATCGCAACTTATCACTCCAACTATCGATCAGCTCTGATACCACTCCGGGCGGGGATGTTGTGACATCCAGATTTTCGGGTTTTAAATTGACTGGATAAATAAGATCCTGTCTCATCGCTCGTCAATTTATTGACGGGTCCGAAATTTCAATAAAGAAATTATCGGAGGAAAATTGAAGATCAAAAAGAAAATAAAAAGGGAAAGAGAAGAAAATTCAATAGGAAAAGTAATGTTATTTACTTTTTCTTTTTCTCTCTCTCCATTCTCTTTTATTTTCTCTCTCTTCTCTCCTCTTCCCCCCCCCCCATCCGTGCGAACACCCCCCACCGCCTATTCTCTCTCTCTCTTCCCTTTGACTAGTCCAAGCTTATCTTCTCTCTCTCTCTCTCTCTCTCTCTTTCTTCTTCTCCTTCCTTCCTTTGCACGCCGAGCGAGCGAACCAGCAAACCGGAGTAGAAGCAGCAGCTCGTCGTCGCCACCGTCCTGCCGCCGCACCGCCGTTCGCACGCCGCGTGCCCGTCGTCCGCCCGCGTCCGTCGCCGCTGCCGCTCCTCCCTCCGCGCGATCCAGCCGACCTAGCCCTTGTTCCAGCCCCGTTCGGCCACCTCCGGCCGCCACCCAGCTCCGTCCGGCCACCGTTCGGACCCGCTGGAGCTCCCCTCACCCTCCGCCGGCCTCCCCTCGCTGCCCTAGCCGCCGGATTAGCTCCGGCAAGCCTTGAACCGAAACCCACGAAATGGGTTTCAGCTGGTTCGGGCCCGCTTTTGGGCCGTTTCCGGGCCCCGGATCCACGAGTCGCTTTGGGAAGAATTGTTCATCGCGTCGCCGCCGTCGGATTGATCCGATTTGCGCGCGATTTGGTGAGTAATCTCACTAATCCTGGATTAGTTGACTAATTATGCTTTAAGGTTGGTTTAGTTTTAATTAATTATGTTTAGGTTGTTAGATTAGAATTAATTAGCAATTATTAGTCAATTGTGATGTGATTTAAATAAATTGATTGCGCAATTAGCAAGTAGACGTGGTCTACTATTTATTGGAAGTATCTCGGGAATTTTCCGACCCCTAATCGGGCTTCAATTTGGCGATTCGGGCCTAAGTGAGATTTTTGGGCATTTAAATATTAATTTTCGGAATTAAATTAAATAATTATTTATTTTTCGAAAATTCAAGGGAGATGGCCCGTGACTGGAAAATTTTGCTGATGACTGTGGTGAAGTCTGTTTATTTAATCGGGCTTTATTTTGAGCTAAATTGAATTTTTAATATTAATTATTTAATTTTCGAAATTAATTAGGTAATTATTTATTCTTGAAAATTCAACTAGGATGGCCCGTGACCGGAAAATTATGCTGATGACCGTGGTGAAGTCGGTTTATTTAATTGGACCTTATTTTGAGCTAAACGGAATTTTTTAATATTAAATAATAATTTTCGAAATTAATTAATTAATTATTTATTTTTCGGAAATTAAGTTTGAGATGGCCGACGACCGAAATCTCGTGCTGATCGTCGTGGCGCAATCCGTTTATTTAATTAAGTTTTAAATTGTACTGAATTGATTTAATTGTGGATAATTACGAATCATCATGAAATGCATGGGGCTTGATGATTAGATATATCACCTCGGAGAATGCACATGGCTCGGTGACGAAGTATGTCGCCTTGGAGAATGCATGTGGCTCGGTGATTAAGTGTGGCATCTAAAAGGACACGTGGGCTCGGTAATTTGATGCATTACCTCGGAGAAGGCACGTGGTCCCAATGAGTATATTTGGCATCTAAAAGGGCACGTGGGCTCGGTAATTTGATGCATTACCTCGGAGAAGGCACGTGGTCCCAATGAGGACATTTGGCATCTAAAAGGGCACGTGGGCTCGGTAATTTGATGCATTACCTCGGAGAAGGCACGTAATCCCAATGAGTACATTTGGCATTTTAAAGGGCACGTGGGCTCGGTAAATTAATGCATTACCTCGGAGAATGCACGTGGCTCGATGATCGGTTCCATCACCTCGGAGAATGCACGTGGCTCGGTGATAAGGAATATCGCCTCGGAGAATGCACGTGGCTCGGTGATGAGGAATATCGCCTCGGAGAATGCACGTGGCTCGGTGATAAGGAATATCGCCTCGGAGAATGCACGTGGCTCGGTGATTTATTCTATCAGTTATGACTGAATAGCAATAGCTTGAATGACCGGGAAATGTTTAGGTTGACGTGTAATCGACGAGGTCGATTGATCATTGTTTTGATTTGATGTTGTGAATTGATCGATTTATTGGAAATGACCATGAGATGGTCTGATTGACTTGTAATCGACTAGGTCGATTGATCGATGATTCGATCTGAGTGTGACTTGATGTGATTCATGGCTTTGATTTGATGTTGTGAATTGATTGACTGAATAGAAATGACCGTGAGTGGTCTTGTTGGCATTTAATCGACTAGGTCGATTTGATCGATGTTTCGATCGGTGATATGATTGCTTGAGTGCCTATTGTGAATCATACTGACTTGCAGGTGGGATCTGATGCTAAGGTACGTCTTCTGACTCATGCGTGTTTAGGCAGCCTATAGTATAATAGTTTACTAATTGGGCTTAGTGGGGTAGAACTCGCTGAGACGTAGTCTCATCCCAGTTTGGGGAAAAACATTTCAGGACCCCGTTGAGGAGCTGAGGAGGAATCTAAGAAGGAGAACTCGGAGGTGAAACCTGAGTAGAAGGACTTTTGGAAGAAGAAGATAATACCGAGAGAAATTTTGAGTATGACATGTAGGGATTGAGATTTCATTTTCTTTTGTGAACTCCAATTGATATGAATAGTTATGAAGTGGTTTGTGTTTTGTATAAAAGTTTGGTTATAAGTTTCAATATGAAAAATATGGCCCTGCTTTTCTATCTCATTGTTTTATTGTCTGGGGATTTATAACTGCTTCCGCATGTGCTAAAAAATAAAAAGGGTCGGCGATACTAGTCCTGGGATATCACATTATAAAATCGACCAAGTGAGAATGATGTGTGCGTGCCTGAGGATCAAGGCGTGACAGATGTCACGCCCCGATTCTCGAGCACGTGCCCATCTCTCGATGGTCGATTAAATTTGCGACGTCCTAGGACGTGTCGACGACCCATTAAATTTTTTAAGCACACGCGGAAGCGAATAAATAAATCCCTAGACAACACAAAGATGGGATAGAAAAGCAAGGCCAAATTTTTTAAAACCATATCACACCTTTATACACAGCAGACTAGGTCATATACTGTACTAGCCTATATTTACAAGTCTACAAAAGTTTGGTCCCGCAAACAAAACTGTCTTATGACTAGCTAATCAAACTCATTCGCTTATTCTTAAGTCTCCACGGGCACCGGGTTCGTTGGGTCCTCCACCACACCATCTAGAGGGTCAATAGCACTCTCCCCGAGAGTGGCATTGATTATCCCAACAGGGATTTCAAAGCACCTGAGAGGACTCACCCCAAAACCATTAGGTCTATAGCGGAACCATGCTCTGAATCGATGAGGCAACACGTGATGTGGAGTCTCTTCGACCTAGACAGTGGTCACTACAAGTTCATAAACCCAAAAACTTATGGGGTCGGGGTAGTTATAAACTCGCTCAGTGACCCCCATCGGTCAACCGAAACACTTGGGAGGAGCAGCCATCTACGGACCTGAAAATGTTAACCCACGACGGGGTGAGACAATGTCTCAGCAAGTTCACCCCCAAACTCCAACTAGGAAGGAAATACGCCTAAAGGTAAATTACACACATAAAAGACAGAGAACTTACTTTTGCCTTAGTCCTTCCTGCAAATCAGTACAGTTCGTGGTCTTAACCAGTCCACTCAATTTAACTCAATCAATCAATCAATCAATCAATCAGTACAATTCTATACCAACAGTACTATCTATCAATTCAATATGACCAGTGCTTACACAAGCTGAAATAATTGGTCAATGCTCTCACAAGTTGCAATATATGGTCATAGCTCTCACAAGTTGATATAGATAGATAGTAGCTCGCACAAGCTGATAATATAGATCGTGCTCTCACAAGCTGATAAGGTATACTACTCTCACAAGCTGACGTGCAAAGGGGCCCAAAAGCCGATAAAATATATATTGCTCTCATAAGCTAACGTATCAAAGCGCACATGGTGATACAATATATTGCTCTCACAAGTTGACGTGCAAAGGGTCCCAAAAGCTGACAATAAATATGCTCGCACAAGCTGACATGCATATGTGCTCTCACAAGCTGATAAATTACCCAGTTAAAAGTGCCCGATAAAAATAACCGTGTGTGGATACACAATCAGCCTGAGCCAAAACATAATATTTTTCTTTTATAAAATCCCACTAATTATAATAGTCCATAAACACATTTTTGGCGTTGTAAACCGACACCCGTTATTTTCTAATTAAATACCGAAATTATTCAATTTTGGGATAAATATCTAAAATTATAAATATCACTTAATTTGCACAATTCAACACTCAATTAAATAAACCAATCACACCATTGCAATCAACACGAAATTCTGGTTATCGACTATCTCAGTATAATTTCTGAAAAATAATAAATAATTAAATAAATACAAAAATAATTAAATAAATACATTTAAATGTCATAAATGCAAACTTAGGCCAGAAAAGCCTAATTAAATACCGAAATGGGCCTAGAAAAATTCTGAACCTAACTAGATAGATAATACAGCCTATCTAGTTGCTAATTAAGCCGATCTAACCACTAAACATGCAATAACGAGTAATTAAATTGCTAATCCGTTCCAATTAACCACCTAAACCATGCTTAGCCTAAACTAATCAACCTTTAAGCATAATTAACTCCCTAAGCAGATTTTAGTAAGTAAACTCACCGGTTTTGCAATCCAATGAGTTCACGATGACGACAATGTAAAGACGGACGACAAACTCCGAAGCGGCAGCACACTACGAGGCCCGAAAGCGGTCCTAAATGGGCCACGAAGCTCACGGTGACCCGCTGACTTCAGTTTCTGGTCAAAGGGCCAAAGGGTTGGAACGGAGGCTAGCTTAGGCTAGAAACGGCATGGAATAGGCGAATGGGCTGCAACGGTGGACGACAACGCTCGATGGTGGCTGGACGGCGATGACGGGGCTTCGACTGAGCTTGATGTGGCTTGAGGAGGCTCGGAGGATGGTGTGATAGTGTGGGACGAGCAGAACGAGCAGGCTGGCGTGCGGAGCTCGCAGGCAATGCGACGGTGACGTGGCAGGGACAGGGGGTCCAGCGGTGTGCGACTGCCAAGGGGGTGGCTAGCTCAGTTTTTTTGCAAGTATAGGAGCTCCAAATGACCTCTAATGAAGAAAGCATTCTGCAAAAGAAGAAGAGGAAGACAGCTCAAGAGTGGAGGGACCCTCTTAGCTTCATCCTATCTCTTTGTCCCCTTAGCAAGGTCCCACATGTTTAGCTCTATCCTCAGCTAATTTTGTGCACACATAACCCCTTAGAACAAGCCCCAAGTGGTCCAAATCCAACTAAGATGTCCACACTTCAATTCACATTTTTCCTTGCCAATAGGACCAACTTGCATCCCAAAAACGCCCTCTAAATTTTTTGGTCAAAAATGGCCCTATTTTGTAATTTCACCAAAAATCTCGGTTTGCAAAAAGATTTTTAGAGGGTAAGTCGACATTCCTAAAATGAATCGTGACATGGCAGAACTTTCAATTTTTGAAATCGGATCCAAATTCGCAGTTAATTTCAATCTGGCACGATTTTAGCGTGACCTAACCTACTGGGTAGCTTTCCAAAATTTTTGATGCAATTGAGCCGTGATCGATTTATTTTGAGTCACAAAGTACATATTCAACACACTAGTGACTGTTGGTTATCGTGAAAATCTCAAAGTTTCAAATACGGACACAAGGCACCAAAAACGACAGAAAAATCTGTCTAGTGCCGATTGACCAGAATTTTGTAATCAGGTGGAATCACCCACACTTTGATCACATATCTCAATCAAATCGACTTATCTCTGATCCCTTATCGATTTTGACAATGCCGTAATGACCCTTGTAGACTAGCATAGTCGACTACTCGATTCCGGATTGAATTCTCAAGTCTATTGCGTTAAAATCCCTTAACGATTTCACTTGATGGACTAGTTATCTCATGAGTGGCCAACTCGGAGAAAAGAACTACAGGCACATCGATGAAAAGCCTAACCTATCCAATCGAAAACAGAATCTGAAAATCAGGATGTCATACAAGGCGGCCTCTAGTGGTGTCATAAGGTGCCTACTTCTTGGTGAGGATCAATAGTTCATGGCTTCATTATATAAGGCCTTTGTCTTGAGGATGCAATGTTCCAAAGTCAAACCACTTCAATGATTGGTAATCGACTGTTGGTTTGATTCCAAAAGAGAAGACCACTAGTCAGAGAGAACTGAAGATCATCGAAGATCGGTACAAATATCATCTCAAGTATAATCTGGCATCACTTCTTTTTAGGAATGTAATAGGATTGGAATCCTCATACACGAGTTGGTCAAATCCAACATAGTTGTGCTCTTTTCTGTACACGAGGCACATGGTCATGATCGCCTTCATGAGTCAACAATTTCTTGATGCTTCATTTAAGTATTGTTGATGACAAGTAAATTAACATGAGGAAAATAGAAAATAGGCATTTTTCTGCAACATATAGATGATTGGTTCCAAGCAAATATGCAATCATGAGATCACTTTTGCAATCGTGGCTTTTTGTTTCATGACTTCATTATATACGCCCTTTTTTGTTGTAGATGTGATGTTTCCAAAGTCAACCTTCCTCTCCAAATTTAATATTCAGCACGCGTACATATAACAAGTAGAGTAATTTACTTTAGTTGATTTGGTGACATTAAATTGCTTCGTCTAAGGTTAATGGTACCTCATCATTTCTTCAACATAAAATACCTAGAGGATATTCCTTCCTCTTGGGGGAGATAAAGCTACAAGGAGCAATTGGAAGCTGAAGCGTACAGACACCAACACAAAAAAATAAGGAATGTCAATCCGTCAGCCGGCCAACGAAATATTAGTATGATAGGCAAGGCGGCCTCCAGTGGAGTCATAAGGGGCCTACTTCTTGGTGAGGATCACTAATTCATGGCTTCATAATATAAGCCATTTGTCTTGAAGATGCAATGTTCCAAAGTCAAACGGCTTCAATGATTGGTAATCGACTGTTGGTTTGATTCCAGAAGAGACGACCACCAGCTTGAGAGAACTGAAGATCATCGGGGAACGGTAGAAATATCATCTCAAGTATAATCTGGCATCACTTCTTTTTAGGAACGTAATAGGATTGGAATCCTCATACGCGAGTTGGTCAAATGCAACATAGTTGTGCTCTTTTCTGTACACGAGGCACATGGTCATGATCGCCTTCATGAGTCAACAATTTCATGATGCTTCATTTAAGTATTGTTGATGACAAGTAAATTAACATGAGGAAAATAGGAAATAGGCATATTTCCGCAACATTGAGATGATTGGTTCCAAGCAAATATGCAATCATGAGATCACTTTTGCAATCATGGCTTTTTGTTTCATGGCCTCATTATATGCGCCCTTTTTTGTTGAAGATGTGATGTTTCCAAAGTCAACTTTCCTCTCCAAATTTAATACTCAGCACGCGTACATATAACAAGTAGAGTAATTTATTTTAGTTGATTCGGTGACATTAAACTCCTTCATCAAAGGCTCAATCGGACCTCGGCCTTTCTCAGACATAAAATACCTAGAGGATATTCCTTCCTTTTGGAGAAGATAAAGATACAAGGGGAAATTGGGAGATAAGGTGTCCGGACACCAGCACGTAAAAATAAAGAATGTAGATCTATCAGCCTACCAATGAAATATCCATTGAACAGGCAAGGCGGCCTCCAGTGGTGTCATAAGGCGCCTTCTTCTTGGTGAGGATCACTAGTTCATGGCTTCATTATATAAGGCCTTTGTCTTGAGGATGCAATGTTCCAAAGTCAAACCACTTCAATGATTGGTAATCGACTGTTGGTTTGATTCCAAAAGAGACGACCACCAGCGAGAGAGAACTGAAGATCATCGGAGATCGGTAGAAATATCATCTCAAGTATAATCTGGCATCACTTCTTTTTAGGAACGTAATAGGATTGGAATCCTCATACGCGAGTTGGTCAAATGCAACATGGCTCTTTTCTGTACACGAGGCACATGGTCATGATCGCCTTCATGAGTCAACAATTTCATGATGCTTCATTTAAGTATTGTTGATGACAAGTAAATTAACATGAGGAAAATAGGAATTAGGCATATTTCCACAACATCGAGATGATTGGTTCCAAGCAAATATGCAATCGTGAGATCACTTTTGCAATCATGGCTTTTTGTTTCATGGCTTCATTATTTGCGCCCTTTTTTGTTGAAGATGTGATGTTTCCAAAGTCAACTTTCCTCTCCAAATTTAATACTCAGCACGCGTACATATAACAAGTAGAGTAACTTTCGGTGACATTAAACTCCTTCATCTAAGGCTTAACGGGACCTCGGCCTTTCTCAGACATAAAATACCTAGAGGATATTCCTTCCTTTCGGAGAAGATAAAGATACAAGGGGAAATTGGGAGATAAGGTGTCCGGACACCAGCACGTAAAAATAAAGAATGTAGATCTATCAGCCTACCAATGAAATATCCATTGAACAGGCAAGGCGGCCTCTAGTGGTGTTGTAAGGCACCTACTTCTTGCTGAGGATCACTAGTTCATGGCTTCATCATATAAGCCCTTTGTCTTGAAGATGCAATGTTCCAAAGTCAAACGGCTTCAATGATTGGTAATCGACTGTTGGTTTGATTCCAGAAGAGACAACCATCAGCTTGAGAGAACTGAAGATCATCGGAGATCGGTAGAAATATCATCTCAAGTATAATCTGGCATCACTTCTTTTTAGGAACGTAATAGGATTGGAATCCTCGTACGCGAGTTGGTCAAATGCAACATAGTTGTGCTCTTTTCTGTACACGAGGCACATGGTCATGATCGCCTTCATGAGTCAACAATTTCATGATGCTTCATTTAAGTATTGTTGATGACAAGTAAATTAACATGAGGAAAATAGGAAATAGGCATATTTCCGCAACATCGAGATGATTGGTTCCAAGCAAATATGCGATCATGAGATCACTTTTGCAATCATGGCTTTTTGTTTCATGGCTTCATTATATGCGCCCTTTTTTGTTGAAGATGTGATGTTTCCAAAGTCAACTTTCCTCTCCAAATTTAATACTCAGCACACGTACATATAACAAGTAGAGTAATTTACTTTAGTTGATTCGGTGACATTAAACTCCTTCATCAAAGGCTCAATCGGACCTCGGCCTTTCTCAGACATAAAATACCTAGAGGATATTCCTTCCTTTTGGAGAAGATAAAGATACAAGGGGAAATTGGGAGAGAAGGTGTCCGGACACCAGCACGTAAAAATAAAGAATGTAGATCTATCAGCCTACCAATGAAATATCCATTGAACAGGCAAGGCGGCCTCTAGTGGTGTTGTAAGGCACCTACTTCTTGCTGAGGATCACTAGTTCATGGCTTCATCATATAAGCCCTTTGTCTTGAAGATGCAATGTTCCAAAGTCAAACGGCTTCAATGATTGGTAATCGGTTGTTGGTTTGATTCCAAAAGAGATGACCACCAGCAAGAGAGAACTGAAGATCACCGGAGACCAGTAGAAACATCATCTCAAGCATAATAGGGCATCACTCCTTTTCAGGAACGTAATAGGCTTGGAATCCTCATACACGAGTTGGTCAAATGCAACAGAGTTGTGCTCTTTTTTGTGCATAAGGCACATGGTCATGATCGCATTCATGAGTCAACAATTTCATGATGCTTCATTTTCGTATTGTTGATGACAAGTAAATTAACATGAGGAAAATAGGAAATAGGCATTTTTCCACAACATCGAGATGACTAGTCCCAAGCAAATATGCAATAATGAGATCACTTTTGCATTCACGGCTTTTTGTGTCATGGCTTCATTATATAAGCCCTTTTTGTTGAAGATATGATGTTCCAAAGTCAACATTCTCTCCGAATTTAATACTCAACATGTGTGACTTCCTAAATTTTACAGTTCTGCTTTCAATTAATACCCCGTTGCCACCACATGCCACCGTCTGCCGTTCTCGCGCACCACCGTTGCCCCGTTCTTGCATTCTAGCCTCACTGTCTCGCCATTTTTCTGCCGTCTAGCGGGTTGCCGAGAACGCCTAAGCCGTCGTGAGCCACCACCGGAGCTCCTACCACCACCGGCTAGACCCGATTCGGCCTCCTCAAGTCATTTCGGTCCATCCCCGCCTCAACCGAGCCTCTCTTGGCGTCAATCAGCCTCAGACAGAGACAAAATTGAGTGGGTCTCGTGGCTGCTATGTTGGCCCATTTTGGTGCTTTTCAAACCTTGGTTGGCAAGTCTGCTTTGGAGATAGTTGATCCTTGCCTCGTCCCCATCAATTTGATCCGAGCGGATCGTCGAACAAGTGAGTTTAACTCACTAATCCTCGCTTAGTAGGTTAATGACGTTTAAGGGTTGATAGTTTAGGTTAAGCATGGATTAGGTGGTTAGTTAGATTAGATTAGTCATTTAAATATCCGTTAATGCATGTTAGGTGGTTAGAGTAGTGTAGTTAGGGCCTAAACAAGCTCTAGTATTTATCTAGAGTGGTTCAGGAATTTTTCGAGACCATCTCGGCTTCCAATTAGGCTTTTTCGGGCCTAAGTTGCATTTTTGGCATTTATTTATTATTTTTCGCAATTATTTAATTAATTAATTAATTTTCGAAAATTAGACCGAGATATTCGGTGACCAAAATTTTTTGCTGATTGCAGGGGTGCATTACGTTTATTTAATTGACTGTTGATTTGTGAAAATTGATGGTGATTATGGTTGGGGATATTTTATCCCAAAATTAATTAATTTCAGTAATTAATTAGAAAATCACCGGGCATCGGTTTGTAGTGCCAAAAATATGTTATGGGCTATTAAAATTGGTGGGATTTTCAAAGGTGAAAATATTATATTTTGGCTAAGGCCGACCATATACCCCACACATGAATATTTTTATTGGGAAGGGTAAAAATGGCGATTTGATTAAATGATCAATTTTCAGTATACTATAAGAGTATGGCTGGTAGCTTCTAGTGAGCATTATTATTATTAGTATACTACGGCAGTATAGCTGGCAGCTTCTGGCGAGTATAATTAAAATATCATATCAGTGGATTTGGCAGCTTCTAGTGAGCCTTATTTTGTTAGAGTACTATGAAAATACGTCTGGCAGTTTCTAGCGAGAATATATAATCTATTATCTTAGTACTGAGACAGCTTCTAGCAAATTATACTATCTATTATCGGCTTAAAGTAAGTAGTCCTGGATTATGATCGGACTTTATAGATAGTTTTTATTGAAATGACTGGAGAATGGTCTCGTTGACATGTAATCGACTGAGTTGATTGATCGATGATTCGATTTGGCTAGATGACTTGATTGTGTTGTGATTGGTTATGATATGAATTGAACTAACCTGCAGGAAGAGACTGAGGCCAAGGTCAGTCTTCTGACCTATGTTGTGCTTAGGCAGCCCTTAAGGCGTATTTTCCTTTTAATCGGGTCTTAGGGGATAGAACTTGCTAAGATGTAGTCTCACCCCATTGTGGGATAACCATTTTCAGGCCCATTGATGGTAGCTCCTCCGGAGTATTTTGGACAACCGAAGCAAATCAGGGCATAGGTAACTTATATTCCTCTACCTAGGGACCCTAGAAGATGGGAATATGTGCTCGTACAATCCGTGGTCTGGGTTGATGTGGGTTTGCCCCACAAGGTGCCCCATCATTACCGGTCATGGTACTGTCGAGAGCATAATGGATAGATAGAGGGCCCTATACTGGAATCTGAGGTACCTCATTCCGTGCTGGAGGTTGCTTTTGGAAAAGGCACAATAGATTCTCCTGGCGGTTTAGTAGAGGACCCAAGACAGTCAGATCCAAGAGCCTTGGTATTTTCAGATAAGGATTCAAATGTCTAGCATGCCTGTAGCTTTTTGGAAAACCCCCTACTTTGTAGACCTTGTGTATATATATATCAACTAGTTGTGTGTAAACTTGGTTTGATATATGTATATAAGTGTGTTGTTGTGGTTTTAAAAAGTGACCCTACTTTTTTATCCCATTGTGTTATTGTCTAGGGATTATTTATCTACTTCCGCATGCGTATTAAAACGAACGGGTTGGCGATACGTCCTGGGACGTTGCTATTAATAGACAAAGAAGGGATGGGCATGTGCTCGGAGGATCGGGGCATGACATCCCCGTTTAATGGTATCAGAGCCCAAGGTTAGTGTTTGGAGTGATAAGGTGCGTTGGGATTCGGGATAGTTAGTAGGAAATGCCTTTAGTTCATGTTAGTGCATGTGAGTGATAGCTGTTTGGTAGAATTGTTTGTTTGAGTGGATCGCTCAGCTTCTAATCCAATTTGGATTTAGAAGACAGGTTTAGTTGAATCGAGCCATGAGCGATCAGGAGCAGAGGACTCCAAGGAAAAGTACCATCAAGCCTGCAACTCGGGGTAGGATGTCGACGAGGATCGGTATCCAAGGAGGCCATGGTAGAGTGCCAGCTCAGGCTAGCGCTAATGGAGTATCACCACCTCCCATCAGTGCTAGGGTAGCAGCCCTTGCTGATCCCAGAATGGAAGGGATCATGCAAGCGCTTGAGGCTATGAGAGACTTGATAAGGCAGCAGGCCTGGAATCAAGCCGCCATTGTTGCAGCTGCTGCTACTGCTGCCGTTGCCCCCGCCGCTAAGGCCACACCCACTGCCGCACCGTCGCTGCACCCGTCGAAGTTCAGCCTAAGAATGTGGTAGTGTAAAGAGAAAGACCAATCCATAAGTTGGTGGAGCAGTTCTTGAAGCTGAACCCGCCGAGGTTCATTGGTGAAGGAGATCAGGAAGTTATGTCGCTTTGGATCCAAGATCTCGAGAAAGCTTTTGCACTTCTGATGTGCAACGAAGAGGAGAAAGTGGTTTTGGCTGTATACCAACTGCAAGGTAATGCCAACATTTGGTGGAGAGCCGCCAATGAGACTATGTTTCCGGAAGGAGTGATCTCGGTGTGGGACGGCTTCCTCAGAGCATTCAATGATCAGTATTTTTTGAGTAGTGCCCGGGAACAAAAGATGGAGGAGTTTTAGCGCCTTTGTCAAGGATCGATGTCTGTTGACCAGTATGGGGTCAAATTCGCGGAGCTTTCTCAGTATGCTCCAAGGTTGATTGAGGATCTAGAGGAAAGCTCAAAGATTTAGGAATGGCCTTTAACATGAGTTGAAGCAACCATTGATACCTTTGGATTTGAAGGAATACCGCGAGGTTTATAACCAAGCACATATGCTGGAGAGAAGTCCGAATGAGCAAGTAGCCTCGTCTAGATCGAGGTTTAATTCGAACCAAGAAGGTATCCGTCGCTAGAAGAAGCCCATGACCGGAGGAAGATTTCAAATTCCACCCAACAGGAAGGGTGGAATTGGGAAATCGGGGCCAAGTTAGAATGGCCTGTGTCGTTTCTGCGGAAGGCAACATGGTATAGGCCTATGCCCTCGAAGATCGAGCGCTTGTTTCGAGTGTGGCCAACAGGGTCACATGGCTAGAGATTGTCCTAGGAGGCCAAGAGGACAACCACAGTTACCTCCGCCGCCACTGTTGGGACATATCAGAGGATATGCGCCTTAGAACGCATTACAGGGTGGATAGCTCAAACCCCCATCTCAGGGAACAGTTTATGCCATCACCCGAGGTTAGGCAGAGGATGCGCCTGACGTGATTACAGGTACGGTTTCGCTGAACAACCATGCTGCTTAGGCTTTGTTCGACCCTAGAGCGACTCATTCTTTTATTATTGAGCAATTTGTTAAGTTGATAGGATTAAGTCCTGAGTTGCTGGAGTCTGTTGTTAGCATATCTACACCATTAAAGGATAAGGTGTTATCTGCTATGGGTTGTTCTGGTTGCAAGTTAGCAATTTGTGAGCAAAAGGGGAAAATAGACTTGTTAGTCCTAGCCATGTATGACTTTGATTTGATAATTGGCATGGACTAACTCACCAAGCAAAGAGCTAAGATGGACTACTATCGTAAAGCGATTCGGTTTGACTTGTTAAAGGGTGGAAGTTTCGAGTTTATATGAAGTCAAGGAAGACCCTCGATTACCTTGATCTCGTCACTTGAAGCAATCCATTTGTTAGACGATGGTTGTCAGAGTTACCTGGTAACTATCATGGATACGACAGTTGAGGAGCTGAAATTTGAAGATATTTCAGTAATGCAAGAATTTCCAAATGTTTTCCCGAAAGAATTGCCAAGTTTTCCGCTTGAGAAAGAGATCGAGTTTGTAATTGAGTTAGCACCCGAGATAGAGCCAATCTCTAAGGCTCCTTACCAGATGCCGTTATCTGAGTTGAAAGAACTGAATGTGCAGATGAGAGAGTTGTTGGGTAGAGGATTCATCTATCCTAGTGCATCACCTTGGGGAGCACCAGTTTTGCTCGTGAAGAAGAAGGATGGTTCATTGCGCTTGTGCATCGACTATCGACAACTCAATTAGGTGACAGTCAAGAACAAGTATCCACTTCCGAAGATCAATGACTTGTTTGATCAGCTTCAAGGAGCGTCGATATTCTCGAAGATCGACCTGAGGACAGGTATCATCAGCTGAGGATAAAAAAAGAAGATATACCGAAGTCAGCATTTCGTACTTGATATGGTCATCATGAGTTCACTGTAATGCCATTTTGGTTGACGAATGCTCTAGTTGCTTTCATGGATTTGATGAATATGGTGTTTAAAGAATATATGGATCAATTTGTAATAGTGTTCATTGATGATATTCTGGTGTATTCGAGAAGTGCTGAGGAGTATGAGGGTCATCTAAGACTGGTACTTCAAACATTGAGGATTCATCAGTTGTACGCCAAGTTCAGCAAGTGCAAGTTTTGGTTGACTCATGTTGCTTTCTTAGGTCACGTGATTTCAGGCGAATGAATCTTCGTGGACCCGAGTAAGATTAAAGCAATGATCAACTGGCCAAGACTGACTACAGTGACAGACATTAGAAGTTTTCTGGGTTTGGCAAGCTACTACAGACGGTTCGTGGAAGGACTTTCAGCTTTAGCTTTGCCGTTGACTTTCAGAAAGAAGAGAAGTTTGTGTGGACAGACAAGTGCGAGTGTAGTTTCCAAGAGCTTAAGTAGAAGCTGACTACCACGCCTATGTTGACCACTCCATCTGGTCCTGGAGGATACGAGATCTATAGTGATGCGTTGTTCAGAGGACTGGGTTGCGTGCTGATGCAACATGATAAAGTTGTTGCATACGCCTCCCGTCATTTAAGACCTCATGAGCAGAATTACTCGACGCATGACTTGGAACTCGCATCTATCATTTTCGCGTTGAAGATTTGAAGACATTATTTATGTGGAGAAATGTTTCAAATCTTCATGGATCATCAGAGCCTCAAGTACTTATTTTGTCAAAAGGAGTTGAATATGAGGCAGCGTCAATGGATGGAACTTCTGAAGGGCTATAACTATGATATTCTATATCACCCTAAGAAGGAAAATAAGGTCGCCAACGCCTTGAGTCGAAAGTCTACAGTTGCTCATATGTTAGTTAAGGATTGAAATTTGATCGAGAGAGCGCATGATTCGACGTTCAAATTTGAGGTAGGCCACTTTTCGCATCTTATGGCCATCCTTAGGATTAAGCCAGATGTCCAGATAAGGATCAAGTTACTCCAGTCGATAAACCCGGATGTTCAGAAGATTCTAAATGAGGATATAGAGAAAAGAAATGCTGACTTTTAGATTTCTAAGTTTGGAATGCTAAGGTTTCGAGGATGATTGGTTGTACCTGACGATGTGGAGCTTAGAGAAGAGATGTTATCATAAGCTCATTATAGCAGTTACAGCATTCATCCTGATAATACTAAGATGTATTAGAATCTGCATCAACACTACAGGTGGTCCGGTATGAAAGCGGACATCGCAAAGCATGTCGCCAAGTGTTTAACGTGTCAGCAGGTCAAAGCTCAGCATTGTAAGCCGGGAGGACTTCTGTAACCTCTCGAAATCCTAGAGTGGAAATAGGAGCATATCATGATGGACTTCATGACCGGATTACCAAGGAGTCGAAGAGGAAATGATTCGATTTGGGTAGTAGTCGACAGATTGACGAAGTCGGCTCACTTCATTGCAGTGCGAAAGGACCTTAATTTAGATAGGCACACAAAGCTATATGTGCATTAGATAATCCGACTGCATGGAGTGCCGGTTATGATTACTTCAAACCAAGACCCAAGGTTTACAGCCGCTTTTTGAAAGAGCTTACAAAGTGCTTTAGGTATGAAGCTGCAGTACATAATGATATATCATCCACAGGCGGATGGCCAGTCGTCTGAGAGGACAATTCAGACCCTCAAGGACATGCTACGAGCTTGCGTACTAGATTTTAAAGGAAGCTGGGAAGAACAACTTCATCTCATGGAGTTCACCTACAACAACAGTTATCAGCAAAGTATTCAAATGGCACCATTCGAAGCGTTGTATGGTAAAGCGTGCAAAACGCCGATGTGTTGGAATGAAGTCGGGGAAAGAAAGATCACAGACCCAGAGTTGATTCAGCAATCAGTGGATGCAATTGCAGTGACTAGAAGCAAATTAAAGACCGCTTAGAGTAGATAAAAGAGTTACGCAGATAAGCGCTGGAGGTCATTGGAATTCCAAGTTGGTGATCACCTTTTCTGAAGGTGTCACCAATGAGAGGAACTTCACATTTGGCAAAAAAGGAAAACTGAGTCCGAGGTACGTAGGTCTGTTTGAAATTCTTGAGAGAATTGGGACCGTAGCATATCATCTTACGTTGCCACTAAGGTTGATGTAAGTGCACGACGTCTTTCACATGTCGATGTTGAGGAAATATGAGCCCGACTCGACCCACGTGCTTAATTTCGAGGAATTGGAAGTGGATGAACGGGTGTCGTACGTTGAAAGCCCGGTTCAATTGTGGATCGGAAGGAACAAATTCTGCGTACAAATACCATTCCATTGGTCAAAGTGGTCTAGCAACACTATGGCACCGAAGGAGCAACCTACAGAGCAAAGAGTCGATAAGATCGTTGTACCCCCACCTTTCTGCTTAAGTATTGTAATAGTTTAAATTTCAAGGAAGAAATTTTTATAAGAGGGGAAGAGTTGTGACATCCTGAATTTTACAGTTCTGCTTTCAATTAAATTAATCGGACATTTCATTGACATGCCTATAATACTATTCTCAGAGCTGATCACTCGTGAGATAACTAGACTATCAGGGAAAGTCATTAAGAGATTTTAATGCAATAAACTTGGGGATTCGACTAGGACTTGACTAATCGACTGTGCTCGTCTACAGAGATCATTATGGCACAGTTAAAAATCGATTAAAGATCAAAGATAGGTCAGTTGGACTAAGTGTGGCTAAACGTGGGTAATTCCACTAAATTGCGAAATTCTTGTCGATCGGCACAAGACTGATTTTTCTGTTGTTTCGGTACCTTGTGTTTGTATTTGAATTCTTGAGATTTTCACGACAATCGAGAGTCATCAATGTCTCGAATAGGTTCATTGTGGCTCGAAGAAAATCGACTACGGGTCATTTGCACTAAACTTTTCTGAAAGCTACACAATAGCCTATGTCACGCTAAAAACGCGCCAGAGTGAAATTAACCGTGAATTTGAATCCGATTTTAGAAATTGAAAGTTCTATCATATCACAAATCATTTTAGGAACGCCAACTTAGTCTCCAAAGATTTTTCTGCAAACTGAGACTGTTTGGGAAAAAGTCGTCATAGGGCCGTTTTGGTCCAGAAAATGTCGGAGATTGTTTTTTATTGCAAAATTGGGATCCAAGATGGATTAATTGATGAAGAAAAATACAAATTGGATCAATGAGGTGTTGGTTGAATTTATAGAGGCCAATTTGTGTTGATTCAAGAAGCTTTAGAAGTCCAATTAGAGGGAAATCTGATATAACTAGTACAAGTACCTAGAGAGGGGTGAATAGGTATATAAAAGATTTTTCTCTTGATAATAGCGCAATACTTAGATAGTTGAAGGATTTGCAATAAATGATAATCAATGTAAGTTTGAGTAAAGGAAAGAGAGAATTAAACACGCGGTTTATAGTGGTTCGGCTTGATTCAAGCCTACGTCCACTCTTCTGCACTGACAGCCAATTTGGCTGGATTCCACTATGAACAAAGAGATGTTACAGTGTTGATCTTCCTTGATTTCTAGGTGTAGATGATCTACCACACTCGCTCAAGGTATCACCAAGTATAGACACTCTCTGTGTATACAATTTCGCTCAGACTGTATCGACTAATAATCAAGGTGCTTCAGACTCTGGAATTTCTCTATCGATCATGTACTTAAACAACTAGAACGTCTTCCTTTTTATACTCCTTTATGCCATCATACCCGTTGGCACTTTCCAAAGGAATTCCTCCAATCTACCCGTTGGACGGAATCAAACAAGAAGATCATTCGAGCTATTAAAGGAACCTGACGATAGCCCATCAATCCTGTTCGTCCATACAATAAGGATCTTGATTTCCAAGAATAGAATATTCCAAGAATACTTCGTCGACCATCGGATCTTCAATTGATCTAGATACGAACAAAAGAATCCGTTATATTTATCCAACCAAAAAGATCTTCTCCAGAGGATAGGATTAAATCCTCAACCATATACTTCGGCTCTGGATTTCCTTCGTCACTAGATCAGAAAGACTGTAAATGAGAATAGTCTTGAGTCTTGAATCTTGAGTCTGGTGATCAAAAAGTCTTCGGACTTTAAACTAGACGATCTGCAGATATCCAGACTAGACTGAAAGAAACGTTTTGTCAGCTTCAAAATATTATGAAAAGATTTCTCCAACAATCTCCCCCTTTTTGATGGTGACAAAACTTTCCTGTAGATTTGAACCACTTTGACCTGCAAAAACATTTCTCAAGCAATATGGCTATCTCATAAAGATTTAACAAAATAATCAGACTCTGCATCCACAGAAAATTGGTTAGTCTTTCATGAGTAATACCATATAACAACACTTGATATAAACGCAAATAGTCAAGCATCTAAATCCACAGCCAATTCAGTCAAATTCAAGTTCACACCCAAGTTCACTCAAGTCATACTAAAAAAACAAACACATTCAACCACAAAAATAAATTTAAACTCAAAGAAGGTTGGTTGGTTCAAATTGCTTCTCCCCCTTTTTGTCATCATTAAAAAATGTGAGAAAGGAGTCAGGTTTGCTTGGGAATGCGCATGATTTGGAAATCTCCCATGGACTGGACTACGCCTTGTAGCCTCTTTAAGTCTTCCCTTAGTTGAGCTACCTCCTCTCCTTTGGCATTGGCTTGAAGTTGTAGAGCGAGGTCTTTCATTTTGTCCTCCAGGGTAACTGAAGATGCTTGTCCAGCATTCTTCATGGCTTGAATTTCACAGTCCAGAGCATAGATTTGGCCATGCATTTCCAGAAGAACATCCATAATATGACGAAAATCTGCAGAATTGTCTGTCTGTGTACTTGCATTTGCTTTCTTGGATGGAGTGAATGCAGACGATGGTGCTTTTGTATAGTCTTGCAGACTTGGTGTTGTCGTATCGTGTGCTTCTTCAGGCAATTGAGAAGCCTGAAATTCTTCTGGGTTTGCTGGAGATTGCCTTAGACCTTCACTATTGGCAGCATGAGGTGTGGACCTTTCTTGCTCGCCAACTCCCCCTGTCTCTAGGACATCAAAAGGGGAAGAGTGATGATCATGCTCTTCTGTATCTTGATTCCCCTTCTCTCCAGATTCAGCTGCAGACTTTTCTTGCTCTTCTTCTCCTTCTTCTTCAGCTTCTTTCTCCTTCTCTCGCTGCTCTTCTTCTTCTCTGTCTTTGTCTTGCTCCTCTTCTTCTCTCTGTTTCTTCTGATGATCTGTTGATTGGGGACCAGAACGTCTGGTCCTTATCAAGGCAGTGATTGTGGGATCTTCCTCATCATCTTCATCCTCCAAGATGAGAGTTCTCTTCTTTTTGGATGAGGCACCAATGGCCTCCTTTCCTTTTCTCTTTGAAGCAGACGGAACTGGAGTCTTCACTCTGAATTTCTCCATTGCCTTGGAAAGTTCTTTCAGACGCATCTTCGTTAACATCTTCAAACCTACCACCATCTTATCGCACGGTCTAACACAAAGAGTGTGTGGCGGTTCAATATTCATGTGTCTGAAGATCTTGGTCACCAGACCTAGATAAGGCAATTGTCCCTTGTCCTTCGACATTGCTCTGTACATGTGAAAGAGAATAGTGTGAGGGAGAGAGAACTTCTTCCCTGAGTTGATTGCGTACATCAATTTTACTTCGGAATTAGACACATCAGTCTTTGATGTAGACTTGGGCCTGATGCAAATGATAACAATTTTGTGCAGCACAATATTGATGGCACGCATCCTTGAATAGATGATTTTTCCCTCGATATTCCTATCTTCGACAAAGTCCATTGAGGTACGAGCAACTGAGACTTTGATTGGTTGATAACGTCATCGTTCAACTCCAATTATGTCCGCCAACATGTCCACGTCTAACACATAATCCTGATCTCGAACACTTAATGATATTCTATTCGCATCTATAAAGCTGAGATTCGAATAGAAATATGCAGTCAGTTGTGCATAACCGTCCGTGGTATCAGTGCAAAAATGTTCCAGTTGAAGCAGACTGAACTTCTCCCTTAAGTTCACATTCACAGCATCCAAAAAATCGAAATCGACACTCCTAGGGTTTATCACCCCTCGTTTCAGCAGTCTGAAGAACAAATTTTCCTGTTCCTTCGATTTAAATAACTCCATCCTCTTTCCCTTCACCTTCGCAGCAACACCCATTCTTGGTTGAAAATCACTGAACATTTTGTCATCGTCGTTCCCATCAGTCGAATTTGGTCCCGACATACGAGGGTCACTGGGAATATTCGCAAGTGCTTCCTCTGCTTTACCTTTGGGAGCAATTCCCAAATCCTCCATTCTTTTCAGAAAGATATACTCATTCCCATAATGCTTATCTTTGAGAAAATCATCCACGCATTTCAACGGAGTCCCTGTACTTTTCAAAGCACGCTAGAGTTTGTAAATATAAGAGGGTTTTTGGACTCTTACGGGATCTGCGTCCTCGATTATCTCTTCCTCCGGATGTTGACCTGCACCTTGTGGGGTAGATGGCTTTGAGTGACGTGGTGGAGAGTAAATCAAACTCTGTTGCTGACTCGATAATTCTTCCTCTTTGGTGAGATCGAAATGGGTAGGTCCCTCCTTCATCCTCTGTGGTCCCCTGTTCGCGATTCTTGAAGACTTCCTCGAAGAAGACATCCTTCCTTGTCGCTGAAAGATTCCTTTACTTGCTTTCCCAAGAAAAGATGACAACTTTCTCGAAAATGAACACAAAGTAGAAACCGGATTGGGAGAAGAATACTTTTTAGGGTTTTAAAGATTGAAAATGAAAACTGTGTATATATAACTCAGTTTTGAAAAGGGAAGTTCAATCGGTACAAGAAAATGTACGAATACCTCTTTTCGAAATCAATAACTGCCAAAATTAATCCTTTTGAAAAGACAAGTTTTTCGATTTTCACGGAGACTACAAAATAACTGAACGAAAGATCATACCTTTTCGACTTTAGATAAAATAACAACTTACAGTTTATAGTCATCAATGTCTGAGTCTGAGAGACTTAGAGTCTGAGAGATTAGAGTCTGACAATCAACTTTCTGAGTCTGAAGGTTGGAGAGTCTCTAGACTTTAACTTCTTCGAGCTTCAAAATGTTGAGTCTGGAACGGATAAAATCGAATTGATTTTTCTTCAAAGGCTTTGTGAATATATCTGCTAGTTGACTTTTTGAATCAACAAATTGAATCGAGATTTCTCCATTTTGAATATGATCTCTAATGAATTGATGTCGAATTTCTATATGCTTTGCTCTTGAATGAAGAATTGGATTTTTGGTGAGATTGATTGCGCTGGTGTTGTCACATTTGATTTCTGTGCATGAGTCTTCAATCCCAAAGTCTTGTAGCTGTTGTTTTATCCATAGAATTTGCAAACAGCAGCTTCCAAGAGCTACATACTCTGCTTCTGTTGTTGAGAGAGCTACAATGCTTTGTTTCCTTGAAAGCCAAGACACTGTCCTGCTTCCAAGCAACTGGCAAGTTCCTGAAGTACTCTTTCTATCGACTCTGTAGCCGGCCACATCTGCGTCTGAGTATCCCAGAAGATTAAAGTCTCCCTTCTTAGGATACCAAAGACCAATGCTTAAGGATGAAGCGACGCATTTAATAATACGTTTTGCAGCACTGAGATGGGATTCTCTAGGATCTGATTGAAACCTAGCACAGATGCAAACACTCAACAAAATGTCAGGTCTAGAAGCAGTAAAATAAATAAGTGAACCGATGATACTCCTGTACAGCTTTTGATGAACTTTCTTTCCTTCTTCATCTTTGTCTATCTTCAAAGAACTTGACATTGGTATATCAGTCTTCTTACAATTTTCCAATCCAAATCTTTTGATAAGATCATTAGCATATTTTTCTTGGTAAATGAAAGTTCCTTCCTTCAATTGCTTTACTTGAAGACTAGGAAAGAATGTTAATTCTCCCATCATACTCATTTCAAACTCATCCTACATAGACTTAAAAAATTTCTTGCATAGACTTTCATTAGAGGATCCAAAAATAATGTCATCCACATATATTTGAACGAGTAAAAAGCTTTTGTTCTCCTTTTTGATAAATAAAGTAGTATCTACTTTACCTTTAACAAAACCATTCTGTAATAAGAACTTACTTAGTCTGTCATACCAAGCTCGAGGTGCTTGCTTTAAACCATACAAAGCATTTTTCAGTCTGAAGACTGAGTCTGGCTTCTTTGGGTCTTCAAATCCAGGTGGTTGTTCCACATAAACTTCCTATTGGATAAATCTATTTAGGAAAGCACTTTTGACGTCCATTTGGAATAACCTGAAATTTTTGTAATAAGCAAACGCAAGTAATAGACGAATAGCTTCTAACCTTGCTACAGGAGCGTAAGTCTCATCATAGTCTATTCCTTCTTCTTGCGTGTATCCTTTGGCCACAAGTCTTGCTTTATTTCGTACGACTTTTCCTTTTTCATTCATCTTGTTTCTGAACACCCATTTGGCTCCAATAACAGTTTTACCTTTTGGTTTAGATGTCAATTCCTAGAAATCATTAATGTTGAACTGTCTGAGCTCTTCTTGCATAGCTTCGATCCAGCTTTCATCAGATAAAGCTTCTTCTATGCTTTTTGGTTCAATTTCAGAAATGAGAGCCACTGCACTAGACTCTTCACGTCTTTTGGATCTGGTACGAATTCCTTCATTAATTTCGCCGATAATGAGATCCTTGGGATGACTAGACTTATGCTTCCAGTTACTGGTTGATTTGTCTGGATGATGATCTCTTTCTTTATTTGAATCTTCATGAACATCTTGATGCTGATCTTCCAGAGTCTGAGACATTTCTTGAGTTGTCAGCTTTGGAAAGTCTGGAGCAGATTCAGACTCTTCATACTGAGTCTGACTGGATTCATCTTGCGTAGAGTCTTGAAATTTGACATTCATTGACTCCTCCACCGACTGTTCTTATACTTGAGATAACACATCCTTTTTCATTTTGAACCTCCAACACTCTGGGTTCTGGTTGGTCCGAAGAGATCCATATGCAGCAACTGTAGTACATGATTAGTAGAGACATGATTTATTGGCTTAAATGAATTTCTTACCTGCTTTCCCATAATACATGATGTGCATGGATCGGACTTTTGATATGGTAATTTGGGTAGACCTCGAACAAGCTGCTTTGATGAGATTTTGGCTAATTGCTTCATATTGACATGACCAAGCTTTCTGTGCCATAAGCTCGCTTCATCTTGAATTGAGATTAGGCATTGTGATTCATTTAATTTCATGTCTAAGAGGTAGATATTTCCATGTCTTCGACCCATGAAAGACTAAGTAGAGTCTTTACTGATTCCATAGCAAATTCCTTCTTGAAAGGAGATCTTGAAACCAGTATCACACAATTGGCTAATGCTGAGAAGGTTATAGTTGAGTCCTTCTACTAGTGAAACATTGCTTATTGTGAGATTTCCAATTTTCACAGTTCCAAATCCCACAATGCTTCCTTTGCTGTTTCCTCCAAATGAAACATTTCCACCGTTTACTTGAACAAGCTTTATGAAGCACTTTGAGTCTCCTGTCACGTGTCTTGAACATCCGCTGTCAAGATACCACTTTACCTTTTTCTTGATGGAGACCTACATTTAAAAGAGAGTCTCAAGCTTTCTTTGGTACCCAAATTTTCTTGGGTCCTTTGGTGTTAGTAGGATAAACATTATTAGGCCATACTTTCTTAACTGGCTTCCAAACCATAGGACACTCTTTTTCAAAGTGATCTTGACTGTTACACTTTGAACACCTTAGAGCATTTCGACCTACAGACTTTACAAAAACTTTCTTGAAATGATTTTTGTAAGCCTCTCTCGATGGTCTTTTCTTAATTCTTTCTTTTACTTTAGGAAAATCAATCAGGGGAATTGTTTCTGCTGTCATGCCTAGACCAGACTTATTGAAGTAAGGTCTTTGAACTGAAAGAACTTTTTCAAACTTTTCGGATCCTATCGAAAATTTCTTTGAAATATTTGATAAGTCCGTTTTTAAGAAAACATTTTCTTTCAAAAGATTATATTCTTTTTCTTTAAGAGCAGAACATTCAAGTCTAAACTTTTAACTCTTTCCTCTAAAATGGTTTCCTTTTGTTTTAGGGCTGAGTTTTCCTTTTTAAGTTCGGAAATTCTTTTGAGAGAAGTCTTAAGACTAGAACACAGTTCATCAATGTATTTAGAAACTTTGACAGGAATTTTAAAATCACTTACCTCAAATTCACTGTCTGAGTCTGATCCAAAATCTGAGTTTGAGTCTGAATGTGCCATCAGACATATGTTGGCATATTCATTAACACTTTCTTCACATTCTGTATCACTCCAGGTTTCGGCTTTGAGAGCTTTTCGAAACTTCTCAGCTTTTCCTCTTTTCTTCTTCAGAAGAGGACAGTTGGGTCTGATGTGTCCCTTTTTCTTACATTCGAAGCAGACTACATCTTTGTTTGGTTCCTCATCATCAATAGACTTGGTCTGCTATCTCTAGAAACTTTGTTTCTTTGAGTTGAACCTTCTACCTTTTCTATTCAGTTTTCTGAATCTTCTTATCATGAGAGCAAGCTCCTCGTCATCCTCGTCATCCATATCATCTCCTAAATCTGTATCATCAGAATCATCATTTGATTTTAATGCAATGGATTTCTTACCTCTTGGATTTTCATCTTCATTAATTCGTTCCACTTCATAAGACTGAAGAGTTCCAATCAGCTCGTCGACAGATAGAGGCATAATTCTTTGCGTCTCTCTTATTGAAGTCTTTATATGATTCCAATCCTTGGAGAGTCCACGCAGTAGCTTGTTCACCTTCATGGGATCAGAAATTTTTTGTCCTTGGTTCTCAAGACCATTGACAATATCTGTAAAACGACTAAACATGTCAGTTATAGATTCTCCTGGCTTCATTTTGAAGGCTTCATATTGACCGAGGAGAATGTTGATTCTGGTCTTCTTCACTCGATCTGTTCCTTCATAGGTGATATGTAATCTGTCCCATACTTCTTTTGCTGTAACACAAGAAGATATTCTGTTATATTCAGTTGGAGACAAGGTACAATATAAAGAGTAAATTGCTTTTGCATCGAGTGCTTGTCTCTTGTTTATCTCTTCCTGAGTCATTCCACTGGCATCAACAGTTTCTTTCCCTCTTTCAGAGACTGATACAGTAGTAGGAGTGATTCCTCTTTCCACAACATCCCATTCCAGAGGATCTTTTGATCGTAGGAAAGCTTTCATCTTGTTCTTCCAGATGTTGTAATCCTTTCCATCAAAGTAGGGTGGTCTGGTATTGCTTTGCCCTTCCACCAGCCCTGGTGCTAGCATACTAGCCATGGATCTTTTACTCTGAAGTAAAACACTTCAAATAAAGTAAGAACACGGGCTCTGATACCAATTGATATAGCTAGTACAAGTACCTAGAGGGGGTGAATAGGTATATAAAAGATTTTTCTCTTGATAATAGCGCAATACTTAGATAGTTGAAGGATTTGCAATAAATGATAATCAATGTAAGAATGAGTAAAGGAAAGAGAGAATTAAACACGCGGTTTATAGTGGTTCGGCTTGATTCAAGCCCACGTCCACTCTTCTGCACTGACAGCCAATTTGGCTGGATTCCACTATGAACAAAGAGATGTTACAGTGTTGATCTTCCTTGATTTCTAGGTGTAGATGATCTACCACACTCGCTCAAGGTATCACCAAGTATAGACACTCTCTGTGTATACAATTTCGCTCAGACTGTATCGACTAATAATCAAGGTGCTTCAGACTCTGGAATTTCTCTATCGATCACGTACTTAAACAACTAGAACATCTTCCTTTTTATACTCCTTTATGCCATCATACCCGTTGGCACTTTCCAAAGGAATTCCTCCAATCTACCCGTTGGACGGAATCAATTAAGAAGATCATTCGAGCTATTAAAGGAACCTGACGATAGCCCATCAATCCTGTTCGCCCATACAATCAGGATCTTGGTTTCCAAGAATAGAACATTCCAAGAATACTTCATCGACCATCGGATCTTCAATTGATCTAGATACGAACAAAAGAATCCGTTATATTTATCCAACCAAAAAGATCTTCTCCAGAGGATAGGATTAAATCCTCAACCATATACTTCGGCTCTGGATTTCCTTCATCACTGGATCAGAAAGACTGTCAATGAGAATAGTCTTGAGTCTTGAATCTTGAGTCTTGAATCTTGAGTCTGGTGATCAGAAAGTCTTCAGACTTTAAACTAGACGATCTGCAGATATCCAGACTAGACTGAAAGAAACGTTTTGTCAGCTTCAAAATATTCTGGAAGGATTTCTCCAACAAAATCACTTGAAATTCGTAGCCCCTTGCCATGACTTGTGGACCACCTGAAAAAGCTTCTAGAAGGCTAGGAATGGCTGAGGACTACAGCTGGTGTGGTGGGCCAAGGTTGGGGGACAATTTGTGAGAAAATAAGCCTTGGTGGCCCCCTTTTGCCCCGTCTCCCCCTCAGCCGGTTGAGCAGCCCTTCTCCCTTCCTCATTGTGCTTTGAAGACTTCAAAATTTCCAGAGAAGACCAACAAGAGCAGTTGAGCCACCCCGTTGCTGTTGCACGCCGACGTCGGCCGTTCTCGCGCACCGTCGTAGCCCCGAGCTCGCCCATGCGTGCTCTCCACCCCAACTGCGTCCCCCGCTGTTCCAGCCTCACTGTCTCACCATTTTTCTGCCGTCCAATAGGTTGCCGAGAATGCCTAAGTCGCCGTGAGCTGCCACCGGAGCTCTTACTGCCACCACCTAGACTCAGTTCAGCCTCCTCAACTCATTTAGGTCCATCCTCGCCTTAACCGAGCCTCTCTCAGCCTCAATTAACCCTAGACAGAGACAGAATTGAGTGGGCCTCATGACTGCTGTCTTGGCCCGTTTTGGTGTTTTTCGGACCTCAGTTGGTAAGTCCGCTTTAGAGATAGTTGATCCACGCCTCGTCCCCGTCAATTTGATCCGAGTAGATCGCCGAACAAGTGAGTTTAACTCCCTAATCCTCGCTTAGTAGGTTAATGATATTTAAGGTTTGATTAGATTAGGTTAAGCATGGATTAGGTGGTTAGTTAGATTAAATTAGTCTTTTAAATATCTGTTAATGCATATTAGGGGGTTAGAGTAGTGTAGTTAGAGCCTAGACAAGCTCTAGTATTTATCTAGAGTGGTTTGAGAATTTTCCGGGACCGTCTCGGCTTCCAATTAGGCTCTTTCGGGCCTAAGTTGCACTTTTGGCATTTATTTATTATTTTTCATAATTATTTAATTAATTAATTATTTTCCAGAAATTAGACCGTGATAGTTGGTGACTGGAATTTTCTGCTAATTGGATTGGTGCATTCCGTTTATTTAATTGACTATTGGTTTGTGAAAATTGATGATGATTGTGGTTGGGGATATTTTATCCCAAAATTAATTAATTTCAGTAATTAATTAGAAAATCACCGGGCATCGGTTTATAACGCCAACAATGAATCATGGACTGTTGAAATTGGTGGGATTTTCAAGTGCGAAAATATTATATTTTGGCTAAGGCCGACCGTGTATCCACACACGAATATTTTTATTGAGAAGGATAAAAATGACAATTTGATTAAATGATCAATTTTTAACATACTATGAGAGTATGGCTAGGAGATTCTGGTGAGCATTATTATTATCAGTATACTACAGCAGTATAGTTGGTAGCTTTTGGCGAGCATAATTAAAATATCAAATCAGTGGATTTGGCAGCTTCTGAGAACATTATTTTATCAGAGTACTATGAAAGCACATCTGGCAGCTTCTGGCAAGCATATATAATCTATTATCTCAGTATTGAGGTAGTTTCTAGCGAGCTATACTATCTATTATCGACTTAAAGTAAGCAGTCATGGATTATGATCGGACTTTATAGATAGTATTTATTGAAATGACCGGTGAATGGTCTCGTTAACATGTAATCGATTGAGTCAATTGATCGATGATTCGATCTGGCTAGATGACTTGATTGTGTAGTGATTGGTTGCGATATGAATTGACCTGACCTGTAGGAAGAGAATGAGGCCAAGGTAAGTCCTCCAACCTATGTTGTGCTTAGGCAGCCCTTAGGGCATATTTTCCTTCTAAACGGGTCTTAGGGGGTAGAATTCGCTGAGACGTAATCTCACCCCATTGTGGGATAACCATTTTCAGGCCCATAAATGGCAGCTCCTCCGGAGTATTTTGGACAACCGAAGCAAATCAAGGAACAAGTAACTTATATTCTGCTACTTGGGGACCCTAAGGGATGGGAATACGCGCTTGTACAGTTCGTGGTCTGGGTTTACCCATAAGGTGCCCCATCATAACTGGTCATGGTACTGTTAAAAGCGTAATGGGTAGAGAGGGCCCTATATCGAAATCTAAGATACCTGGTTTCGTGCTGGAGGTTGCTTTTGGAAAAGGCACAGTAAATCCTCTTGGCAGTTTAGTGAAGGACCCAAGACTGTCAGATCCAGGAGCCTTGGTGTTTTCAAATGAGGATTCAAACGTCTAGCGTGCCTGTAGCTTTTTGGAAAACCGACCTAGCTTGTAGACCTTGTGTATATATATATATATATTGACTTGTTGTGTGTAAACTTGGTTTGATATATGTATATAAGTGTGTTGTTGTGGTTTTAAAAAGTGGCCCTACTTTTCTATCCCATTGTGTTATTGTTTGGGGATTATTTATCTACTTCAAAATGCGTATTAAAATGAATGGGTCGGCGATGCGTCTTAAAACGTCGCTATTAATCAACCAAGAAGGGATGGGGCATGTCACGCCCCGATCGTCGGGCACGCATCCATCCCTCACTTGGTCGATATAATAGCGATGTCCCGGGACGGATCACCAACCCATTCATTTTAATATACGCATGCGAAAGCAGATATAAATCGCTAGACAATAAAACAATGGGATAGGAAAGTAGGGCTAACATTTTTCAAACCAACACAACCACACTTATATACATTGCAAACCATAATGTAAATATATACAAGGTTAACTATTAAACCAAATCCTAGACCACACGTTCACAAAATAAAGTCTAAGGACAGGGGTGGGGTTTCAATCATCCTCTGGATCCTCCTCTTCCTCGTCAATCTCTCCTTCTTCCTCGCTCTAGTTGGCACCCTCGGCTGAGTACACTGGAGAGTCAAAGTCGTCATCGAGCTTGGGATCCTTAGCATCCACCACTAATCCACCCTTAGGATCTACTGTACCATTCTTGAGTGCAACCTCTAAAACGTACCTAGGCACATCAGATTCCGGCACAGGACTCTCCCTTCGTCCATCATGATAGTGACAATACAATGACCGGTACTTATGAGGCACCTTTTCTGGTCCACCCACATCAACCTAGGTGGTAGACTTCACCATCACATACTCTAAACTTTCAGGGTGGGGGTGTATCGGAATATGATAACCTACCTCTATGATTTCCTCAGGTATACGAACACGCTCAAGAGGAGCTAGAGGTGCTGCCATCTACAAACCTGAAATGTTGTCCCACAGCGGGGTGAGACTATGTCTCAACAAGTTCTACCTTCCTAAGACCCAATTAGGAAGCCAATACACCCTAAGGGCTACCTAAGCACAACGCAGGTCAAAAGACTTACATTGGCCTCAGTCTTCTTCCTACAAGTCAGCACAATTCATAATCTCATCGAGTCACATCAACACATCAAATCTTTCACTCAGACCGATTCATTGATCAATTGACCTAATTGATTACATGCCAATCATACGATTCCCGGTAATTTTAATCAATACCATGCATTCCCCAAGATGACATAACTAGTCATCAAGCCCACGTGTATTCTCCAAGATGACATACCTAGTCACCGAGCCCACGTGCATTCTCCAAGACGACATACCTATTCACCGAGCTCATGTGCACTCTTCAAGATGACATACCTAGTCACCAAGTCAATATAATATAACGTCTTTCTTCGAGATGACATACATAGTCATCAAGCCGATGTAATATAATGTTATTTCTCACTTTTTACCATACCTGGTAAAATAGCCGTGTGTGGATACACGGTTGGTCTTAACCAAAAATATAATAATTTAATTTCCATAAATCACACCATTTTATATGGTTCACCAAAATCTTTTTGGCATTGTAAACCGACGCTCGGTTATTTTCCAATCAATTATTAAAATTAAGTCAATTTAAGAATAAATTCAGAAAATACAATTCATACCCAATCAGCACGATTTAATGCTCAATTAAATAAACAAAGAGTACTACTACAATCAACACAAAATTCCGATCACTGGTTATCCCGGGCTAATTTTCATAAATTAATTAATTAATTAATTACGGAAAAATATTAAATAAATGCCAATAAATCCACTTTAGGCCCGTAATGCCTAATTGGATGCCGAAATGAATCTGAAAAATTTCTGAGACTCGTTCAATAAATACTAGAGTCTATTTACTCGCTAACTACACTAACTATCCACCTAACACGCATCTGAAACTAATTTAAATTAACTAACCAAGTCTAACTAACCAACTAATCCTAGCTTAGTCTAAACTAATCCACGTTAAGCATAATTAACCTACTAAGCAAGATTTAGTGAGTTAAACTCACTTGTTTCGCAAGCCGGTCGGTTCAAATTGACGGGAACGCAACGGGGACGAATTTCTCCAAAGCAGGGCTAGCAACCACGGTCCGGAACCACCTCAAAATGGGCCTTGAAGGTTGTTGGAAACCCACTCTGTTTGCTCCTGTATAAGGCTGAAACAAAGGGCAACAAGGCTGGTAAAGGGCGGGGATTGATCGAGGAAGGGTGAAAGGGCCAAACCGGGCCTTGGCAGGGACTCACGGGGGTTGGAGGCGGACCAAACGACTCCGGCACAGGCTGAGATGGCTGCTTGGACATAGGACAAGGCTGTTGGGCGTCGGGGTCGCATGGAGGAGGCGGAGGGTGATATAGCTAGTACGAGTACCTAGAGGGGGGTTAATAGGTATATTTCTTGATAATTGCACAATACTTAGACAGTTGAAGGTTTTGCAATAAATAATAATCAACGTAAGACTGAGTAAAGGAAAGAGAGAATTGAACACGCGGTTTATAGTGGTTCGGCTTGATTCAAGCCTACGTCCACTCTTCTACACTGACAGCCAATTGGCTGGATTTCACTATGAACAAAGAGATGTTACAGTGTTGATCTTCCTTGATTTTTAGGTGTAGATGATCTACCACACTCACTCAAGGTATCACCAAGTATAGACACTCTCTGTGTATACAATTTCGCTCCAACTGTATCGACCCTCATTGATCCAATCGGTATTTTTCCTCATCAATTGATCCATCTTGCATCTTAATTTTGCAATAAAAACGATTCCCGACATTTTCTAGACAAAAACGGGCCTACGTCGACTTTTTCCCAAAAAGTCTTGGTTTGCAGAATAATTTTCGGAGACAGAGTCGGTATTCTTAAAAAGATTTGTGATATGACAGAACTTTCAATTTCTAAAATTAGATTCAAATTTGTGGTTAATTTCACTATGGCGCGTTTTTAGCGTGATCTAGATTACCGAGTAGCTTTAAGAAATTTTTAGTGCAAATGACCCATGGTCAATTTTCTTCGAGCCACAATGAACGTATTTGACACATTGGCAACTCTCAGTTGTCAAGAATTCAAATATGAACACAGGGTACCAAAACGACAGAAAAATTAGTTTAGTGCCAATCGACGAGAATTTTGCAATTTAGTGGAATCATTCATGTTGAGCCACACATCTTAGTCAAACTGACTTATCTCTAATCCTTAATCGATTTTTAACTATGCCGTAATGATCTCTGTAGATGAGCTTGGTCGATTAGTTGAGTCTTGGTCGAATCCTCAAGTCTCTTGTATTGAAATCTCTTAATGACTTCCCCTGATAGTCTAGTTATCTCATGAGTGATCAGCTCTGAGAATAACATTATAGGCACGTTGATGAAATGTCTGATTAATTTAATTGAAAGCAGAACTGTAAGATTCAGGATGTCACAACTCTTCCCCTCTTATAAAAATTTTGTCCTTGAAATTTAAACCATTACAATACTTAAGCAAAAAAGTGGGGGTACAACGGTCTCATTGACTCTTCGCTCTCCTAGGTTGCTTCTTCAGTGCCATGGTGTTGTTAGACCACTTTAACCAACGGAATGGTTTTTATACGCAGAATTTGTTCATTTCGATCCACAATCTAAATTGGGCTTTCAACGTACGACACTTGTTCGTCCACGTCCAATTGCTCAAAATTAAGCATGTGGGTCAGGTTACGCTCATACTTCCTCAACATCGACACGTGAAAGACATCATGCATTTGCGCCAACCTTGGCGGTAACGTAAGACGATACGCTAAGGTCCCAATTCTCTCAAGAATTTCAAACGGATCTACGTACCTCAGACTCAGTTTTTCTTTCTTGCTAAAGCGCGAAGTTCCTCTCATTGGTGACACCTTTAGAAAAAGGTAATCACCAACTTGGAATTCCAATGACCTCCGGTGCTTATCTGCATAACTCTTCTATCTACTTCGAGGGGTCTTTAATTTGCTTCTGATCACTGCAACTGCATCCATTGACTGCTGAACCAACTCTGGGCCTGTGATCTTTCTTTCCCTGACTTCATCCTAACACACTAACATTCTGCACGCTCTACCATACAACGTTTTGAATGGTGCAATCTAAATACTCTGCTGATAACTATTGTTGTAAGCGAATTCCACGAGATGAAGTTCTTCTTCCCAGCTTCCTTTATAATCTAGTACGCAAGCTCATAGCATGTCCTTGAGGGTCTGAATTGTCATCTCAGACTGGCCATCCGTCTGTGGATGATATGCCGTACTGTACTGCAGCTTCGTACCTAAAGCACTCTATAAGCTCTTCTAAAAAACAGCTGTAAACCTCGGGTCTCGGTCTGAAGTAATCGTAACCGACACTCCATGTAGTCGAACTATCTAACGCACATACAGCTTTACATGCCTATCCAAATTGAGGTCCTTTCGCACTGTAATGAAGTGAGCCGACTTCGTTAATCTGTCCACTACTACCCAAATCAAATCATTTCCTTTCCAACTCCTTGGTAATCAGGTCACGAAGTCTATCGTGATATGCTCCCATTTCTACTCTGGGATTTCGAGAGGTTGCAGAAGTCCTTTCGGCTTACAATTCTATGTATTTTCCAAGATCATATATCTAGTCACCAAGCCAGGTAATACAGTATTCTTTCTCATTTTTTATTATACCCGATAATTTTCCACTCAACATCTCCACTCAATAAACAAACTCAAGGCTCTATAGGTAGTTTCCATGTGACTCAAGTCGCCATGTAATACTTAGCCCTTGATTACAATAAACGATAGTTTAAGGCTCTAGAGGTGACCCACACGAAGTCTCGCCATCGTGTAGTACTTAATCCTTGACCACATATAACAATAGTGCAAGGCTCTAGAGGTGACTCACACGAGTTCCAATATTGTGTAGTACTTAGCTCTTGACCACCAATAACAATAGTAGAAGGCTCTAGAGGTGACCCACGCAAGTTTTGTCATTGTGTAGTACTTAGTCTTTTACCTGCTCACAACCCATACACGCACGATCATAATTGGTCAAGAACACTGTGCTTCGTACCCAATTGCATAAATTATCAACCAATTGCACAATTAAGCAATCAATATCACATATCATCCATCAATGGCCATCTTTTGCCATGACCATAAACCAATACCGTAGCACAACCATTCACATCTTATCATGCACAAACTCCAAGTATATCATAGGTTAGCCACATCACCAAATATGTAATTTCTAACAAGCAAAGCATCAAGAATTATCACAACTCATAACTGGCTCTAACCGGCAGAATAGGCCCACTTGCACGTCTCCAAGTTTAAATCCAGAAATCTAATCAAATGAGTTCAGAAAATTCCTACATGTGAATATGTTATAATAGACACATAAACGAACATTTTTCTTGAAGACACCATAACCCAAATCCTTCTAGATTCGGCCAAGTAAATCGTTCAATTCAGCACCAAAATTGGGTTTGCTTCCAAAAAGTATGTTTTCCAAAATCAGTTTGGTTTGAGGTCCAAAAAATTCCCATTTGATATGAAATTTAACTACGTTAAACTAGAAAAAATGACAAACAACTTTTATGAAGAAACCATTTTGAAATTCAAACCCTAAGAGTTGATAAAAATTCCTAGAATCCTCAAAAGTCACAAGTTTCATCGCAGTATGAGATTCTGTTTATAAATGACGGAGCTGATATCTCTATCTTTTAAATCTCTAAAAATCTTAAGAAAAATATATGTTGTAGCTGAGGATATCTAAAACATTTCTCAAGAGACATCAACCTCAAACTCACAATCCATTTTGATTTACAAAAATGGCAAACGGCAAGGGTCCAGGATTCCGAACTGCAGGAACTCCACTGGATTCAACTAATCCATCATCAATTGTACAAATCTCACTAATTAAGTTACACTAATCCATTCTAAGGCTAATCTTACCATCTTAGCTTATCACTAATCCATACTTAAGCTAATATAAACAACCCTTAAGCATAATTAACTTACTAAGCGGGGATTAGTGAGTGAAACTCACTTGTTTTGCGAGCCGATCAATGCGAAACGTTGGGAATGCGATGGGGATCGACTATCCTTAAGGCGGGCCAAGCAACCGAGGCTCAGGACCACCTTAAAACAGACTTGGAAGCTTGTTGGAAACCCATAAACTCAGCCTCTGTTTGCTATTGAAACATAGAGGAAATAAGCTTGGTTAGGCAAAGCAAGACCAGTGGAGGTGGCTAGGATATTAGGTGGGTTGAACAACGGCTCTAGCGGGCTTCCTCAACCACTCACGGTGGCTAGGCAGCCCCTTGGACTCACGAACAGAAGGCTGGGATGGCGTGAGGGTGAGAGGAAGGCGATGGCCAGCAAGGTAGGGGTGTCCACCGTGTGCGCGCGGGGAGGGCAAACGACGAAGGTGAGCGGTGATCCGGTGATGGTGGCTTCGTGCCGCGTGGATGGCAGCTCCTTTGGTCTTTGCACAGCTACAAGAGAGAGAGAGAGAGAGAGAGAGAGAGAGAGAGAGAGAGATAAGGAGGGGTGGTGATGGCTGGTTGGCTTGGAGAGGAAGAGAGAGAGATGGAGGGGCCACCTTGGCTAATTTTTTTCACAAGCTTGTCCCCCCTTGAACTTGTCCACCAAGTTTGGCTTCCTTGGCCCTCACTCTTCATCCACAGCCAAGCAAGTCTTCCTTGGCTCTTCTTAGGCCACTAAGGCACCCCTTTAGACACTTGAAATGATCCAAAACCATAGGCCAAGGGGGGAGCTACGAATTTCTACATTTCTCCCTCAATTGGACATAGTTTCTTCTCAATTCAATCTTATTTAGCCTTAACAAAATCCCGTTGTCGAGTCCTTGATCCAATCAATGTGGCATCCCGGAAATTCAAAGCCGAGCCTTAAGGTGTGTTAAATGTCTTTAATTAGGTGATAGAATTTTATGGCTTATGCTTTAGCCAATTTGTCTTTTAATTTGATGAATTTTGCTTGTGTTGTGGAAATTTAAATTGAAAAGCTTGGCCATATGATTTAAATTTCAATGATTAAAAATATCCCAAGACTTTGGCCAAGATAAAATTTGAATTTAGAAATATTAATTAAAAAGAATTCAAAAAAAAAGAAAAGAAAAGGAAAAAGGGGTTGAATTTTCGAAATGGGCCTTGAGCCCATTAGCCTAAAAGCTTGGTGGGCCAAGCTAGTCGGCCCATTGGGCCCTAGAGGGGAGTTCGACCAGCCCAAGAAGGAGTGGCCGGTTGGGCCTAAGCCCAAGCCCATTGAAATTCAAATTTTAAAAACAAAAATTACAAGTGGCAAGACAAGTCCTCATGCATTGGCTATGGTTGAGGTGAGTTAATCATTGCAATTGAGGGAGTATAAGAGGGATTAGGAGAGAGAGTGGCCGGTTGCTTCTTCATTTCCGTCCAAGAGAGGTGTGCGAGAGAGAGAGAGGGCTTGAGAGAAAGGGAGAAACCGAGAGAGAGGAGGTGGAGCCGAGAGTTGCCGCCGCCGTGTCTCGCCGTTGCCGCCTTGTCCGACCGTCCTACGCCGCCTTGTGCTTGCTGTTCGTTCATTTTGAAGGCAAGTGGGGGGTCCTTAACTTCTCTTGCATGTTGTTTTGATGGTTGCATGTTCGGTTTTAGGGGTGATTTGGGCGAAATACCGAAGTAAGGGTTGAATGTGTTCATGTTATGTGGCTGTTTCCGTTCGGTTGGTGGTAGACAGTATCTTATTCGAGCTTGCATGTGTATTTGGAGTGTGATTTTGGCTTCGGTGTCTTCATGAAAGTTGAAGCTAACATCTTGAGGTATGACATACTCAAATTTCATGGAAAACGATGGTGATATGTGGGGTCAAAAGCTTTGTTATACGGAGACCTCAGATCTGCGAAATCTTCACTGACCTTCTGTTGATTTCTTGTTTGCATGTTGATTTATGTTGGAGATCTCACCTTGTTGTCTTCTTGAAAGTTGTAGGAAACACCTTAAGCTACAACATACTCGAATATGAGGCAAAAATAACAAGTGTAACTTGGTGAATCGGTTAGATCTTGGAGATGGTTGATTCTGGTGAGGTGTACCGAGACACCCGAGACTTCATGGGTTAAAATGGTGACCATAATCTGGTTATTTGACCTAGATTCCTTCATGAAAATTGTAAAGGACACATTTTTCCTTCATGAAAATTGTAAAGGACACATTTTTACATAACATACTTAAATTTCAGAAGTAACGAAAGAGATTTGATGGGTGAAATCTAAGAAATACGGAGGAGTGTGTTCTGGACGTCGCGGTAGAGATTCCAGAAGCTTCGTAGGACTATGGAAATTAATATAAAAAGAATTTGGCTTAAAGTCCTTAATGCAAATGGTACGAAAATGTGTTGGCTATCACCCTGTAAATTTTCGTAATTTTTGAAGACCGATTGGGTATTTTAATTAAATTAATTCGGAAAGTGTGCAGTGGGTCTAAATCCGGGAATTTTAGGATGTTTTTGGAGGAAATATTGAAATTATAAGAAATTCAATTTGGCCACGAATTTTATATAAAATTGTGATCCTATAAATGATTTTTGAATATTATGATTTTGGGAAAATCATGGATATTAAATATTTATTTATGAAAATAAATAAATATAATAAATATAATAAATTAATAATAAATTAATAAATTAATAAATTAATAATAAAATAAAATAGATTTTTATTTGGCCATGGATTCAACTCCATTTGTGTGGCACTTGTGTGATGAGGTCTTTGTATATGTATTAAGTTGAAATGCTTATGTGATTAAGCTATGACATGTGCATGACATGTAAATTGAAACACTTATGTGATTAAGCTATGACATGTGCATGACATGTAAATTGAAACACTTATGTGACTAAGCTATGACATGTGCATGACATGTGAATTGAGATGCAAGTATGATATGTTTGATGCCATGTCAAATTTCCATGTTAAATTGAGATAAAAGATAAATGTGAATGAGAATGAGGTTGTGGTGGAGGATGTTGTCTGGTGGCGTAATTCCAGAGATTCCCTGGGAGTTTCAGGATGCCCGGAATGTGGGGGGCCGGAAGCCCTGTCGGAGGTTTCTGCCAGAAAGGAGTGACTCGCGATGCCAGGATTAGGGTGCGAGATCCCCGGCTAGAAGGGTAAAGGCCAGAAGCCCTGTCGGAGGTTTCTGCCCGAAGGGAATGCCTCGTGATGCTAGTTGAGATGCGAGATGCCCGGAATGTGGGGGGCCGGAAGCCCAGTGGCCATGAGATGGCTGGAATGCTGGGATCCCTGTCGGAGGTTTCTGCCCGAAGGGATGGTGATGATGGTGAATTTGATGATTTGAGAAAAGATAATGTGGGGATCAATTGATAAATAAAAGTGGAAATTGATCTATGATGATGACATGATGTGATATGCATGGTGATGCATGGTTAATGATGATGTGATATGCATGGTGATGCATGGTTAATGATGATATGATATGATATGCATGGTGATGCATGGTTAATGATGATATGATATGATATGCATGGTGATGCATGGTTAATGATGATGTGATATGCATGGTGATGCATGGTTAATGATGATATGATATGATATGCATGGTGATGCATGGTTAATGATGATGTGATATGCATGGTGATGCATGGCTAATGATGATATGATGTGATATGCATGGTGATGCATGGTTAATGATGATGTGATATGCATGGTGATGCATGGTTAATGATGATATGATGTGATATGCATGGTGATGCATGGTTAATGATGATGTGATATGCATGGTGATGCATGGCTAATGATGATATGATGTGATATGCATGGTGATGCACGGTTAATGATGATGTGATAATAATGATATATGAGACGCCATGATGATGATATATATGCTATGATGATGCATGAATACGCTTGACATCAAAAAGGTAAGCAATGCCTGCATTGTATGATGGTATGCATGGTGCACTGAGTTGTTATTGGATTTTCCTATCTGCTGAGTGGCTGTACTCACCCATTTTGGGGATAACATTTCAGATTAGCACTATGCCGCTACCTGCTATTTCGCGTGGGGTATTTTACGGTCTACCGTCTGATGTTGAGGTGGAGTGTACGGAGTTAGATTGTCCCTCTGTGCCCGGATTGACGTTCATCCGAGTGCGATGCTTAGTTATGTATGATATCGGCCTGGCTGGGGACCCTGTCATACAAGAGTTCATTTCTGTTCACGTCCGTCGAGATGGTGCTATGCGAGAGATGCTGCCGCCGCCGCCACCTGATGCACCGGGTTGGGTGTGAGACTCACGTGCGACGAGTAGGAGCCGAGCTTTTTGATGTAGATAATCGACACCTTTGATGGGAGCTTGTGCGCTTGATGTAGAGGGTTGATAGTTTCTTTTTGAGATTTTAGGCAGGACATGGCAGAGTCCTCGCTTTTCTTGTTTTGTATCGACCCGAGAAAAGGAGGAGTCCCATCTTAAAAGAATATGTAAATAAAGTGTCGATGTTCATATATAAAATCCTGATGTGTAGCTGGTGTGTATTTGTATCATGGGATAGAAGGGAGAGGGATGACAATGTAAATTTTGCTTCCGCTATGAGTTGCGCATGGGACCGCTTTAAAAAAAAAAAATGCCTGAAATCTGGCAAGGCTTTATTTAGCCAAGAGATAGAGATGGTAAATGATGTAACATTGGCACTGTTAACGACCTGCGAATGGTTCGGGGTGTTACAATCGATATTTTTCCTTGCCAATAATTCCATCTTGCATCCCTATTGCGCGATCAAAAATGATTCCGGCCTTTTTCTAAACAAAATGGTCCTATGCCGACTTTTTTTCCAAAAAGTCTCGGGTTGCAGAAAAATCTTTTGAGAATGAGTCGACGTTTCTAGAATTTATTGTGACATGATAGAACCTTCAATTTTTGAAATCGTATTCAAATTCGTGGTTAATTTCTCTCCAGCGCGTTTTTAGCGTGACTTAGGCTATCAGGTAGTTTTTAGAACTTTTTAGAGTAAAGGACTCGGGGTCAATTTTCCTTGAGCCACAATGAACTTATTTGACACATTGGTGACTCTCGGTTGTCGTGAAAATCTCGATGTTTCAAATACGGACACAGGGTACCAAAACGATAGAAAAATCAAACTAGTGTCGGTCGATGAGAATTTTGCAATTTAGTGGAATCACCCACGTTTAACTGCTCATTTCAGTCGTTTAACTACTCATTTTAGTCGAACTGACCTATCTTTGATTTCAAATCGATTTATATCTGTGCCGTAATGATCTCAGCAGATGAGCACGGTCGAGCAGCCGATTCCTGATCGAATCCCCAAGTTTATTTGCCTTAAAATTCTTAATGGCTTCCCCAGATAGTCTAGTTATCTTAAGAGTAATTAGCTGTAAGAACAACCTTATAGGCGCGTCGATGAAATACCCGATTTATTGAATTGAAAGTAGAGTTGAAAATCTAGGATGTCATAATAGACTTCCGACTCAAGGCATCGGCGACCTTATTCGCTTTCCCAAGGTGATATAGAATATCACAATCATAGTCCTTTAGAAGTTCTATCCATCGATGCTGCCTCATATTCAACTCCTTCTGAGAGAATAAGTACATGAGGCTCTAATAGTTCGTGAAGATTTGAAACTTTTCTCCACACAAATAATGTCTCCAAATCTTCAATGCGATAGATGATAGCTGCAAGTGCAAGTCATGTGTCGGGTAATTCTGCTCATGAGGTCTCAACTGACGGGAGGCATATACAACAACTTTACCATGTTGCATCAGCACGCAACCCAGTCCTTTAAATGACGCATCACTATAGATCTCGTATCCTCCAAGACCAGATGGAATGGTTAGCATAAGCGCGGTAGTCAGCTTCTGCTTAAGCTTTTGGAAACTACGCTCGTACTTGTCTATCCACACAAACTCCTCTTCTTTCTTTAGGATTTTAGTCAATGGCGAAGCTAAAGCTAAAAATCCTTCCACGAACCGTCTATAGTAGCTTGTCAAACCTAGAAAACTTTTGATCTCTATCATTGTAGTCGATCTCGGCCAGTTGATCACTACTTCAATCTTACTCGGGTCCACGGAGATTCCTTCGCTTGAAATCACGTGACCTAAAAAAGAAACGCGAGTCAACCAAAACTCGCACTTGTTGAACTTGGCGTACAACTAATGAATCCTCAATGTCTGAAGTACCAGTCTCAGATAACACTCATGCTCCTCAGCACTCCTCGAATACACCGGAATATCATCGATGAACACTATTACAAATCGATCCACATATTCTTTAAACACCCTGTTCATCAAATCCATGAAAGCAGCTGGAGCATTCATCAACTTGAACGGCATTATAGTGAACTCATAATGACCATATCGAGTACAAAATGCTGACTTTGGTATATTTTCTTTCTTGATCCTCGGCTGATGATACCTTGTCCTCAGGTCGATCTTCGAGAATATCGATGCTTCTTGAAGCTGATCAAACAAGTCATCGATCCTTAGAAGTGGATACTTGTTCTTGACCGTCACCTGATTGAGTTGTTGATAGTCAATGCACAAGCGCAACGAACCATCATTCTTCTTAATGAATAGAATTGGTGCTCCCTAAGGTGATGTACTAGGACGGATGAATCATTTATCCAACTCTTGCATCTGCACCTTTAGTTCTTTCAACTCAGATAACGCCATCTGATAAGGAGCCTTACACTCTGTCCCGGGGGCTAACTCAATTACGAACTCGATCTCTCTCTTTGGCAGTAAACCTGGCAATTCCTTCAGGAAAACATTTGGAAATTCTTGCTCTACTAAAATATCTTCAAATTTTAGCTCCTCAACTATCGTATCCACAGCAGTTACCAAGTAACTCTGACAACCATCGTTTAACAAACGGGTTGTTTCAAGTGACGAGATCAAGGTAATCGAGGGTCTTCCTTGACTTCCAACAAACTCGAAACTTCCACCCTCTAACAGGTCAAACTGAATCACTTTACGATAGTAGTCCATTTTAGCTCTTTGCTGGGTGAGCCAGTCCATGCCAATTATCAAATTAAAGTCATACATAGCTAGGACTAATAAGTTTATTTTCCCCTCTCACTCACTAATCGGTAACTTGCAACTAGAACAACCAAAAGTAGATAACACTTTATCCTTTAATGGTATAGATATGCTAACAACAAACTCCAGCAACTTAGGACTTAACCCTATCCGCTTAACAAATTGCTCAACAATAGAAGAATGAGTCGCTCTAAGGTCGAACAAAGCATAAGTAGCGTGGTTGTTTAGCGAAATCGTAGTTGTAATCACGTCAGGCGCATCCTCTGCCTAACCTTGGGTGATGGCATAAACTATTCCCTGAGCTGGGGGTCTGAGTTGTCCACCCTGTGGTGCGTTCTGAGGCGCATACCCTCTAATCTGTCCTAACGGTGGCGGCGGAGGTAACTGCGGTTGTCCTCTTGGCCTCCTAGGACAATATTTGGCCATGTGACCCTGGGGCCACACTTGAAATAAGTGCCCGATCTTCAAGGGCACGGGCCTGTACCATGTTGCCTTCCGTAGAAGCGACACAGGGTATTATGACTTGGCCCCAATTTTCCAATTCCACCAGTCCCGTTGGGCGGAATTTTAAATCTTCCTCTGGTCATGGGCTTCTTCCCTCAACGGATATCTTCTCGGTTCGAATTAAACCTCGATCTAGACGAGGCTGCTCACTCATTCAGACTTCTCTCCAGCATCTGTGCTCGGTTATAAACCTTACGATATTCCTTCAAATCCAAAGGTGTCAACGGTTGCTTCAGCTCATGTCGAAGGCCATCCCTAAACCTTTGAGATTTTACCTCAGGGTCCTCAATCAATCTCGAGGCATACTGTGAAAGCTCCGCAAATTTGACCCCATACTAGTCAACGGTCATCAATCCTTGATGAAGGTGCTGAAATTCCTCCATCTTTTGTTCTCGGGCACTACCTGAAAAATACTGATCATTAAAGGCTCTTAGGAAGGCGTCCCACACCGGGACCACACCTTCCGTAAACAAGATTTCCTTGGCGGCTCTCCACCAGATATTGGCGTTACCTTGCAGTTGGTATACAACCAAAACCATTTTCTCCTCTTTGTTGCACATCAGAAGTGCAAAAGCTTTCTTGAGATCTTGGATCCAGAGCAATGCAGCTTCTAGATCTTCTTCACCAATGAACCTTGACGGGTTCAGCTTCAAGAACTGCTCCACCAATTTATGGATTGGTCTTTCTATATGCATTATCAGATTCTCAGGCTGAACTTCAACAGGTGCAGCGATAGGTGCGGCGGCAGGTGCAACCTTAGTGGTGGCGGCAACGGCAGCAATAGCAGCGGCTGCAACGACGGCAGCTTGATTATGGGCCTATTGCCCCATCACATCTCTCATGGCCTCAAGTGCCTACATGATCCCTTCCATTATGGTAGATTTTCCTCGGGTACCAATCCTCGTCGGCGTCCTACCTCGAGCTACATGCCTGATGGTACTTTTCCTAGGAGTCCTCTACTCTTGATTGCTCATGGCTTAGTTCTATTAAACCTATCTTCCAAATCCAAATTGGATTAAAAGCTGAGCGATCCACTCAAACAAGCAATTCTACCAAACAACTATCACTGACATGCACCAGCATGAACTGAAGGCCTTTCCTACTAACTATCCCGAATCTTAATGCACCTTATCAGTCCAAACGCTAACCTTCGGCTCTGATACCATTAAACGGGGATGTCATGCCCTAATCCTCTGAGCACGTGCCTTGTGACATCCCAGATTTTCAATCCTGTTTTCTATTAAATAAATCGGGCATTTCATCGATATGCCTATAGGGCTATTCTCAGAGCTGATCACTCTCGAGATAACTAGACTATCCAGGGAGGCCATTAAGGAATTTTTATGCCATAAACTTGATAATTCGACTAGGAATCGGCTACTTGACCGTGCTTATCTATCGAAATCATTATGACACAGTTAAAAATCGATTAGAGATCAGAGATAGGTCAATTCGGTTAAGATGCGTGGTTAAACGTGGGTGATCCCACTAAATTGCAAAATTCTCATTGATTGGCACTAGTTTGATTTTTCTATCGTTTTGGTACCCTGTGTCTGTATTTGAATCATTGAGATTTTCACAACAACCAAGAGTCACCAATGGGTCGAGTGAGTTCATTGTGCCTCGAAGAAAATCTACCATGAGCCATTTGCACTAAAAATTTCTGAAAACTACCTAATAGCCTAGGTCACACTAAAATTGCACCGAATTGAAATTAACCGCGAATTTGAGTCTGATTTCAGAAATTGAAAGTTCTGTCATGTCATAATTAATTCTAAGAGCGTCGACTCAGTCTCAAAAGATTTTTTACAACCAAGACTTTTTGAGAAAAAGTCGTTTTAGGACCTTTTTGACTTCGAAATTGGAAAGCAAGTAGGATCCATTGGTGAAGAAAAATACCAATTGGATCGGTGAGGTGTCAATTGAATTTATTGAGACCAAATTATGTTCAATCAAGCAAGAACACGGGTCCAATTGGAACAAAACCATTGAAATTCGTATGCCCCCTTACCTAGGCTTGTTGAACCATTTCAAGGGTTGTAAAGTGAAGCATAAGTGGTTGAATAAGGGCCAAGGAGGTGCTGGTGGCTGAGTATGGTCAAGGGGATAAGTTAGTGGAAAAACAAGGCAAAGTGGCCCCATTTGTCCCCCATCTCTCCCTCTCCCTTCACTTGGCCGTTGACCAGCCTATTCCCCTTCTTCATTGTGCAAGTTTTGGAACCAGCAGCCAAGGAGAAGTCCAGCAAGACCCCCAGACGGCCTTGCATGCCATCACAACCGCCGTCCGATCGCTGTCCACGCCGAAACGCTGTCTGCCGTCGCATGCGACCCCTCCGCCTCCTTCATGCAACCCCAACGCTCAGTAGCCTTGTCCTGCGTCCCAGCAGCCATCTTAGCCCATGCTAGAGTCGTTTGGTCCGCCTCCGACTCCCGTGAGTCCCCCCTAGGCCCGGTTTGGCGCTTTCACCCTTCCTCGATCAATCCCCGCCCTTAACCAGCCTTGTTGCCCTCCGTTTTAGCCCTATACAACAGCACACATAACGGGTTTCCAGCAACCTTCAAGGCTTGTTTTGAGGTGGTTCCAGACGTCGATTGCTAGGCCTGCTTTGGAGAAAGTCGTCCCCCGTTGCATTCCCGTTGATTTGAACCGATCGGCTTGCGAAACAAGTGAGTTTAACTCACTAATCCTCGTTTAGTAGGTTAATTATGATTAGGGTGGATTAGTTTAGACTAAGTTAGGATTATGTGGTTAGTTAGACTTGATTAGTTAATTTAAATTTAGTTGCAAATGCATGTTATGTGGATTGTTAGTATAGTTCGCGAGTAAATAGACTCTAGTATTTATTGAATGAGTCTCGAAAATTTTTTGCGTTCGTTTCGGAGTCCAATTAGGCATTACAAGCCTAAATTGGATTTATTCACATTTATTTAATATTTTTCCATAATTATTTTTCCGAAATTAGACCTGGATAGCCGATGACCGGAATTTTGTGCTAATCGTAGTGGTGCTCTCTATTTATTTAATGGAGCCTTAAATTGTGCTGATTGTGCATGAATTGTATTTTTGGAATTTATTCTTAAATTGACTTAATTTCAGTAATTGATTGGAAAATAACCAAGCGTCGGTTTACAACGCCAAAAATATTTTGGTGAACCATATAAAATGGTAGGATTTATGGAAAGGAAATTATTATATTTTTGGCTAAGACCAACCGTGTATCCACACACGACTATTTTACCGGGTATGGTAAAAAGTGAGAAACAATGTTATCCTAGGTCAGCTCGATAACTAAGTATGTCATCTCAGATAAAGACGTTATATTATATTAGCTCGGTGACTAGGTATGTCATCTTGGAGAATGCACATGGGATCGGTGACTAGGTATGTTATCTTGGAGAATACACATGAGCTTGACTACTAGTTATGTCATCTTGAGGAATGCATGGTATTGATTAAATGACTTGGGAATGGAATGATTGGCGTATAATTGACTAGGTCGATTGATCGATGAGTCGATCTGAGTGAAAGATTTGATGTGTTGATGTGACTCGATGAGATTATGGATTGTGCTGACTTGCAGGAGGGAGACTGAGGCCAAGGTAAGTCTTTTGACCTGTGTTGTGCTTAGGTAGCTCTTAGGGTGTATTGGCTTCCTAATTGGGTCTTAGGAGGGTAGAACTTGTTGAGACATAGTCTTAGCCCGCTGTGGGACAACATTTTAGGTTTGTAGATGGCAGCACCTCCAACTCCTCCCGAGCATTTTGGTATACCCGAGGAAATCACAGAGGTAGGTTATCATATTACGATACACCCCCACCCTGAAGGTTTAGAGTATGTGATGGTGAAGTCTATCGTTTGAGTTGATGTGGGTGGACCAGAAAAGGTGCCTCATAAGTACCGGTCATGGTATCGTCACTATCATGATGGACAGAGGGAGGGTCCTATGCCAAAATCTGATGTACCTTGGTACGTTTTGGAGGTTGCGCTCGCGAAGGGCACAACAGATCCTAAGGGTGGATCAGTTGTGAATGCCAAGGATCCCAAGCTCGAGGACGATTCTAACTCTCCAGTGTACTTAGCCATGGGCACCAATTGAAGCGAGGAAGAAGGAGAGATCGTTGAGGAAGATGAGGATCCAAAGAAGGATTGAAACCTCACTCCTGTCCTTAGACTTTGTTTTGTGAACTCGTTGTCTAGGACTTGGCTTAATAGTTAACCTTGTATATATTTGCATTATGGTTTGCAATGTATATAAGTGTGGTTGTGTTGGATTGAAAATTATTGACCCTACTTTCCTATCATATTGTTTTATTGTTTGGGGATTTATATATGCTTCCGTATGCATATATTAAAATGAATGGGTCGGCGATGTGTCCTAGGACATCGCTATTATATTGACCAGGTGAGGGATGGGTGCGTGCCCGAGGATCGGGGCATAACATCCCCATTTAAGTGGTAGCAGAGCATTGGTTAGGAATTGGAGTGATAAGGTGCGATGGTTCATGGGATAGTAGTAGGAATGACCTTTAAATTTATGCTGGTGCATTTCTGTGATAGCTGTTTGATAGAATTGCTTGTTGTGTTAATCGCTCAGCTTCTAATTCGGTGTGGAATAAGAAGCAGATTTCAGTAAAAAGACTGAACCATGAGCGAGCAAGAGTAGAGAACTCCGAGTAAGAGAATTATTAGATCGATGACTCGGGGTAGGACGCCGACCAGGGTAGTTACTCAAGGAGGTTGAGGTAGGCGCCAGCACAGGCTGGCGCCAGTGGAATAGCACAACTTCCAGTTGGTGCTGGGGTAGCAACCCCTCTTGATCCCCGAGTAGACGGGATCTTGCAGTCGTTGGAAGTTATGAGAGACTTGATTGGGCAACAAGCCCAAAATCAAGCTGCCGCTGTTGCTGTCACTGCTCAAGCCGTTGCTACTACTGCTATTGCTGCTGCCGTTGAGGTCGCCCCCACTATTGCACCTGTCGTAGCTACTGTTGAAGTTCCACTTGGGAATGTGGCCACTGGGAGGCCAATCCACAAGTTAGTGAAACAATTCTTGAAGCTGAACTCGCCGAGATTCACGGGTACTGGAGATCTTGAGGCCGCGTCTCTTTGGATACAAGACTTGGATAAAGCGTTTGCACTCCTGATGTGCGACGAAAAGGAGAAGGTGGTATTGGCTGTGTACCAACTTCAAGGCAATGCGAATATCTGGTGGAGGGCCACCAAGGATACGGTATTCCCGAAAGGTGTGGTCCAGGTGTGGGACACCTTCCTCGGAGCATTTAATGATCAGTATTTCTCGGGCAGTGCTCGGGAACAAAAGATGGAGGAATTCCAATGCCTCCACGAAGGGAGTATGACAGTTGACCAGTATGGGGTCAAATTTGCAGAACTTTCTCAGTACGCTCCGAGACTGATTGAAGATCCTGAGGAAAAAGCTTGAAGATTCATAAATGGTCTTCGTTCTAAACTAAAACAACCTCTGCTGCCACTGGATTTGAAAGAATATCGAGAAGTCTACCAGCGAGCTCAGATGATAGAGAGAGGTTTGAATGAGCAAGCTGCCTCGTCTAGATCGAGGTTTAATTCGAGTAGAGATGCAATCCGCCAGGGAAAAAGGCCCATGCCTGGAGGTAGTTCTAGGTTCCGCCAAGTAGTATGTTAAGATGTTAGGATTAAGTCCTATATTGTTGGAGTCGGCAGTTTGCATATCTACACCATTGAAGGATAAAGTTATTGCTGATTTAGGTTGTTCTAGTTGCAAGTTAGCGATTAATGAGCGAGTGGGGAAAATAGACTTGTTAATCCTAGCCATGTATGACTTTGATTTGATAACTGGCTCACCAAACAACGAGCTAAAATGGACTGTTATCGCAAGTCGATCTAGTTTTACCCATTTAAGGGTGAGAGCTTCGAGTTTGTCGGGAATCGAGGAGCACTCTCGATTTTCCTAATCTTGTCGCAAGAGGTAACTCGTTTGTTAGACGGGGGTTGTCAAGGTTACCTGCCAACTGTTGTGGATACGACAGTTGAGGAGTTGAAAATTGAAGACATTTTAGTTGTGTAAGAATTCCCGAATGTATTCCCGAATGAATTTCCAAGATTGCCACTAGAGAGAGAAATTGAATTCGTGATTGCGCTAGCACTCGGGATAGAGCCAATGTCGCGACCTAATTTTTCGGGTTCACCACCTAAAACTAGGTTAATGGACTACTAAACCTAGACTTAGCTCGGGCTCTCCCAAGCCCATACCAATTCGCGACTTAGGTTCAAATTTCTTAACATGCAAATGGATTTTATTTAGGAGTCGCCACTAATCAGTTTATGGTAGGTCGATTAGACACCTAAGTAAAATAATGGGAGAATTACTTTACTCCTACGAACCAGAGACTAAGGGTACGGGGACTTGGTTACATTAGATTTCTCTAATGCCCTTTCGGTACCATTCTTTTTATTTTCAAAAATGTTTTTTGCAGGCAGCTGATTTATTTTAACCTAAATTACTATCATGCAAAAAGTGACCACACGGATGCTCAAACATTCAATAAATAAATTGCATCATACAAAGCAAACGATTTTTTTGGGTTTTCTTAGATTTTTTTTTTAATAAAAACATGCATTTTAACTACATGGCCTAAACTATATGACATAAAGAAATGCAATAATTAAATGCAATCTGAATGACCTAATTCTAATGACATACAATGCAATGCAATGACGTACAAAATTATTTCAACTAAAGTAACATGTAACATGCAATTTAATATGTGAGTTATATATATATCACGCGACATTTATTAAATGACCTAGCTTAATGACGTGCATTTGATATTTCTGTTTTTAAAAATGCAATAATGATCTAACTAGATTAAAATCCTATCTAATTTAAACTAAGGATTAAGTCACCTTAAATCCTAATTTAAACTAAGATGTTATCTTAATCTAACATGCAATTTATCTACAAAGATGATCTAAATTTAAAATGAAACATGCCATTCTAACCTTATATGCTCAATGATTTTTTTTGTGATTTTCTTTATGAAAATTCAAGATTAAAATTAATAAATAATTAAACATGCAATCCAAATAACAAACTAACAACCTAAATGAATGCATTTTTTTTTGTTTTTTTATATTTTTTTCTAAATTCGAAATAAAATCTCTATTCTAGATATGCAAGATAACAAGAAATATTCCAAAACAACCCAAATCCTAATTCAAATATTTTTTGGATTTTTTTAGTGATTTTCCAAGACAAGCAATTATCAAATAAACATTGTGTTTAAACTAATCAGGACATTCAATAAAAAATAACCCGTTGTCTCATAGGTCAAATTAACGATTATCCTAACCCTGATTATCACGACAAAAAGATCAAAATAACTAAAAATCTGATCCGAATTCTTACGGATTAAATTAATAGTTATATTGACTCAACACTTAAAATACTACCGACAAGCCCCAAAAATTAATGTAATTAAAAAACTGGTCCGAAATCTTACGGATCAAATTAATAATCAGAATAATAATGGGGAAGACCTTGCGAATAATGCCTACAAAATCCATAAAGATCACTTCAAATTTACACAATAACAACTAAACTTAAAATAAATAAATAAAATAAAGTTAATAGAAAAAGAAAATAAAACTACCTAATTTCCCTCTCTTTTCTTTTTTTTTGTTTTTTCTTTTCCTGCTTTCCTCACCCACGGCTTGCTCATACGGCTGATCTCTGGGCAGCGGGTTCTGATCGTCGGAGGGCGTCGCAATCGGAGCGGCGCGGCGGTCGCGACTAGCTTCGGGGCGATGAGGGGCGCGGGTCGACAGGACGTCGGGGGAACGAGATCGGTGCTCCGGTGCGGCAGATCGGGCTACGAGCAAGCAGTAGTAGGGACGGTCCGGCGTTTGCAGGCTAAGCGGTGCACGGCAACTGGCGGGTAGAGGCGTCGGCAGCAAGGGTGAGCGTCGCGAGCAGCAAGTGGGTCCTGGATCGGCTCGGGTTGCAATGGCGTCATCGCTCAGGCGGAGCTGCAGGAGACGGTGGCTGGCGAGGTCGCGGGCATCAGTGAGGGGTGCGGTCGTCGGGGCTCGCGGACGGAGATCAGTGGCTACGTCGGCGAGGGGAAGACGGCTTGGCTGTGGCACGGCTTGGCTGTGGCACGGCTCGTGCCTACTCGCGAAGGGTGGAGCGTCAGGGCTTCGGTTTGTTGAGGATGAAGCAGTAACGTGGGCAACAAACTTGGGGAGACGATGAACAGTAGGGGTCAAATCACCCCCCTGCTTTTTCTTTTTTGGCTTTTACGCTGCTTTTTTTCTCTTTTTCACTTGTCTCTCTCACGTCACTCTCCTGTTGACTTTTCCTTCTCCCTGCAGTTGTCAGGAAAAAGAGAAAAAGCTCTCTCTTTGCTGAAGATGGACGAGGAAGAAAGTCTCTCTCTTCTTACTTCAACGAGGAGAAAAACCCTAGAAAAAGCCCCCCTTTCGATTGAACTTCGTACGCATCCTTTTATAGGCGAAACAAAACGTGATCTTTTTTTGTTAATATCTTCATCTCACGAATATTGCTTATAACCTCTTGATCACAAAAATCCCTATCTCATGAATATTCACCCCCGATTTCATCATCTATTGATAAAAATAAGATTACAATGCGATTTTCTTAATTTCTGAAAATCATCATAATATTGCATCAAATCTTAATTTTTTCACAAGATAATTAATTAAGCATAACGACGGGCTTAGGTTAATTTTCTCCTTTCGTGGGCCTATTCCGACCTGCCAAACTAGAGCTTAGAAATATTAATTCGAACCCGTCCACCACTGCTCCTAAAAATAAAAAAAAATGTAAAACATGTAAATTAAAAATAAATGCACTTAAAAAATTATATGCTATGCAATTGAATTATAATATTTTTTCTTAGGGGTTAAAAATTAACTCCTAATTTTTATGCAATAAATGACTAAACGGGTTGCCCAAAATTTAGGTGTCAACAGCCAATCTCTAAGGCTCCTTACCGGATGGCGTTATCCGAGTTGAAGGAACTAAAAGTGCAGATGCAAGAGCTATTGGATAAGGGATTCATTCGTCCCAATGCATCACCTTGGGGAGCACCAGTTCTATTTGTGAAGAAGAAAGATGGTTCGTTGCGCCTGTGCATTGACTATCGACAACTTAATTAGGTAAAGATCAAGAACAAGTATCCACTCCCGAGGATTGATGACTTGTTTGATCAGTTACAAGGAGCATCAATATTCTCGAAGATCGACTTGAGAACAGGATATCATCAGCTGAGGATCAGGAAGGAGGACATTCTTTAGTTAGCATTTCATACTCGGTATGGCCATTACGAGTTCACAGTGATGCCATTCGGGTTGACAAATGCTCCAACTGCCTTCATGTATTTGATGAACCGAATATTCAAGGAATATCTAGATCAGTTTGTGATCGTGTTCATTAATGATATCCTAGTGTATTCGAGAAGTGATGAAGAGCATGAGAGTCACTTGAGATTAGTGTTGCAGACACTGAGAGTCCATCAGTTATACGCTAAGTTCAGCAAGTGCGAGTTTTGGTTGACTCATGTTGCTTTCTTAGGTCACGTGATTTCAGGCGAAGGAATCTCTGTGGACCTGAGCAAAATTGAAGCCATAATTAACTAGCCAAGATTGACTATAGTAATAGAGATCAGAAGTTTTTTGGGTTTAGCAGGTTATTACAAATGATTTATGGAAGGGTTCTCATCATTAGCGTCGCCATTGACAAGACTCCTGAAGAAAGAAGAGAAATTCGCGTGGACAGACAAGTGCGAGCATAGCTTCCAAGAGCTGAAGCAAAAGCTGACTACCGCACATGTGTTGACCATTCCATCTAGTCCTAGAGGATTCGAGATCTATAGTGATGCGTCATTTAGAGGTTTGGGTTGCGTGCTGATGCAACATGGTCAAGTGGTTATATACGCCTCTCGTCAGTTGAGGCCTCATGAGCAAAACTATTTGACGCATGACTTAGAGCTCACGGCAATTATCTTTGCTTTGAAGATTTGGAGACACTACTTATGCGGAGAAAAGTTCCAGATCTTCACGGATCATCAAAGTCTCAAGTATCTGTTCTCTTAGAAGGAATTGAACATGAGACAGCGCCGATGGTTGGAATTGCTCAAGGACTACGACTGTGATATCTTATATCACCTGGGAAAGGCGAATAAGGTCGCCGATGCTTTGAGTCGAAAGTCTTCAGTTGCTCATATATTGATTAAGGAGTGGAACCTAATTGAGAGAGCTCGAGATTCGGTATTCAAATTTGAGGTAGGCCACCTTTCGAGTCTTATAGCCATCCTCAGAATTGAACCGGATGTCCAGATCAGAATCAAGCTACTCCAACCGATAGACCCAGATGTGCAAAAGATCCTTCAAGAGGATACTAAAAAAAGGAAGGCTGACTTTCAGAATTCTGATGATGGAACACTGAGGTTCCGAGGACGTTTGGTTGTACCTGAAGATGTGGAGCTTAGAGAGGATATTCTATCAGAAGCACATCATAACAGTTACGGCATTCATCCTGGTAGTATCAAGATGTATCAAAATCTACGTCAACACTATTGATGGTCAAGTATGAAGGCGGACATAGTCAAGCATGTCACCAAGTGTTTAACATGTCAGCAAGTCAAAGCTTAGCATTGTAAGCCGGGAGGACTTCTGTAACCTTTCAAGATCCCATAATGGAAATGAGAGCATATCATGATGGATTTCGTGGTCGGACTACCGAGGAGTCAGAGAGGTAATGATTCAATTTGGGTGGTAGTCAATAGACTGACCAAGTCGGCTCACTTCATTGTGGTTCAAAAGGACCTTAGTTTGGATAGACACGCATATTTGTACGTGCATCAGGTAGTTCGACTGCACGGAGTGCCGGTTACAATACCTTCAGATCGAGACCCGAGATTTACTGCCGCTTCTTGGAAGAGCTTACAAAGTGCTTTAAGTACCAAGCTACAGTACAGTACGACATATCATCCTCAGATGAATGGCCAGTCTAAGAGGACAATTCAAACCCTCGAGGACATGCTACGAGCTTATGTACTAGACTTCAAGGGGAGTTGGGAAGAACAACTACACTTGGTGGAATTTGCCTACAACAATAGTTATCAGTAGAGCATCAAGATGGCTTCATTTGAAGTGTTGTATGGTAGATTGTGTAGAACGCTAGTGTGTTGGGATGAAGTTAGGGAAAGAAAGATAACAGGCCTAGAGTTGGTCCAGCAGTTAGTGGATGCCGTGGCAGTGATCAGAAATAAATTAAAGACCGCTTAGAGCAGACAAAAAAGTTATGTAGATAAGCGCCAGAGACCATTGGAATCTAAGTTGGTGATCACGTTTTTCTGAAAGTGTCACCAATGAGGGGAACTTCGCGCTTTGGTAAGAAAGGAAAGCTAAGTCCGAGGTATGTAGGTCCGTTTTAGATTCTTGAAAGAATTGGGACCTTAGCGTATCATCTTGCTGTGCCGCCGAGATTGGCCCAAGTGTATGACGTCTTTCACGTGTCGATATTGAGGAAGTACGAGCCTGACCTGACCCACATGCTCAATTTCGAGGAATTGGACGTGGATGACCAAGTGTCGTACGTTGAAAGCCTAGTTTAGATCATGGACAGAAAAGAGCAAGTTCTGTGTACGAAGACCATCTCGTTAGTCAAAGTGGTCTAGCAATACCACGATAATGAAGGAGCAACATGGGAGACTGAAGAGTCGATGAGACAGTTGTACCCCCACCTTTTTGCTTTAAGTGTTGTAAGATTTAAATTTCGAGAACGAAATTTTTAAAAGAGGGAAAGAGTTGTGACATCCCAGATTTTCAATCCTGTTTTCTATTAAGTAAATCGGGCATTTTATCGATGCGCCTATAGGGTTGTTCTCAGAGCTGATCACTCTTAAGATAACTAGACTATCCAAGGAGGCCATTAAGGAATTTTTATGCAATAGACTTGAGAATTTGACCAGGAATCGGCTACTTGACCGTGCTTATCTGCTGAGATTATTACGGCACAGTTAAAAATCGATTAGAGATCAGAGATAGGTTAATTCGACTGAGATGCGTGGTTAAACATTGGTGATCCCACTAAATTGCAAAATTCTCATCGATTGGCACTAGTTTGATTTTTCTGTTGTTTTGGTACCCTATGTTCGTATTTGAATATTCGAGATTTTTACAATAATGGAGAGTCGCTAATGGGTCGAGTGAGTTCATTGTGGCTTGAAGAAAATCGACCACAGGTCATTTGCACTAAAAATTTCTAAAAACTACCCGGTAGCCTAGGTAACGCTAAAATCGCAACGAATTGAAATTAATTGCGAATTTGAGTTCGATTTCAGAAATTGAAAGTTCTGCCATGTCACAATTAATTTTAGGAGCGTCGACTTAGTTTTAGAAAATTTTTCCGCAAACCGAGACTTTTTGGGAAAAAGTCGTCCTAGGACCGTTTTTGTCTAGAAAAAGGCAGGGATCGTTTTTTATTTCGAAATTAGAAAACAAGTAGAATCCATTGGTGAGGAAAAATACCAATTGGATCGGTGAGGTGTCGATTGAATTTATTGAGACTAAATTATGTTGAATCAAGCAAGAACAAGGGTCCAATTGGAACAAAACCATTGAAATTCGTATGCCCCCCTTACCTAGGCTTTTTGGACCATTTTAAGGGTTGTAAAGTGAAGCATGGGTGGTTGAATGAGGACTAAGGAGGTGCTAGTGGCTGAGGATGGTCAAGGGGACAAGTTAATGGAAAAACAAGGCAAAGTGGCCTTTTTTGTCCCCCATCTCTCCCTTTCCCTTCACCTGGCTATTGACCAGCCTACTCCCCTTCTTCATTGTGCAAGTTTTGGAACTAGCAGCCAAGGAGAAGTCCAGCAAGATCGCCGAACAGCCCCACATGCCGTCACAGCTGATGTCCAATCGCTGTCCACGCCGGAACACCGTCTGCCATCGCACGCGAGCCCTCTGTTGGAGAAATTTTTCCAGAATATTTTGAAGCTAACAAAACGTTTCAATCAGTCTAGTCTGGATATTTGCAGACCGTCAATTTAAAGTTTGAAGACTTTCTGATCACCAGACTCAGCACTCAAGACTCAAGACTCAAGACTTTTCTCATTGACAGTCTTTCTGATCTAGTGACGAAGGAAATCCAGAGCCGAAGTTTATGGTTAAGGATTTAATCCTATCCTTTGGAGAAGATCTCTTGGTTGGATAAATATATCGGATTCTTTTATTTGTATCTAGATCAATTGAAGATCCGGTGGTCGACGAAATATTCTTGGAATGTTCTATTCTTGGAAACCAAGATCCTGATTGTATGGGCGAACAGGATTGATGGGCTATCGTCAGGTTCCTTTTATAGCTCGAATGATATCCTTAATTGATTCTGTCCAACGGGTAGATTGGAGGAATTCCTTTGGTAAGTGCCAACGGTATGATGGTATAAAGGAGTATAAAAAGGAAGACGTTCTAGTTGTGGATGTAATGTGATCGATAGAGAAATTCTAGAGTCTGAAGCACCCTGATTATTAGTCGATACAGTTTAAGCGAAATTGTATACACAGAGAGTGTCTATACTTGGTGATACCTTGAGTGAGTGTGGTAGATCATCTACACCTAGAAATCAAGGAAGACCAACACTGTAACATCTCTTTATTCATAGTGGAATCCAGCCAATTGGCTGTCAGTACAGAATAGTGGACGTAGGCTTGAATCAAGCCGAACCACTATAAACCGCGTGTTCAATTCTCTCTTTCTTTTACTCAGTCTTACGTTGATTATTATTTATTGCAAATCTTTCAACTGTCTAAGTATTGTGCAATTATCAAGAAAAATCTTTTATATACCTATTCACCCCCTCTAGGTACTCGTACTAGCTATATCAATTGGTATCAAAGCCCGTGTTCTTACTTTATTTGAAGTGTCTTACTTCAGAGTAAAAGATCCATGGCTAGTATGCTGGCACCAGGGCTGGTGGAAGGGCAAAGCAATACCAGACCACCCTACTTTGATGGAAAGGATTACAACATCTGGAAGAACAAGATGAAAGCTTTCCTACGATCAAAGGATCCTCTGGAATGGGATGTTGTGGAAAGAGGAATCACTCCAACTGCTGCATCAGTTTCTGAAAGAGGGAAAGAAGTTGAAACCAGCGGAATGACTCAGGAAAAGATAAACAAGAGACAAGCACTCAATGCAAAAGCAATTTACTCTTTATATTGTGCTTTGTCACCAACTGAATATAACAGAATATCTTTTTGTGTTACAGCAAAAAAAGTATGGGACAGATTACATATCACCTATGAAGGAACAGATCGAGTGAAGGAGACAAGGATTAACATTCTCCTCGGGCAATATGAAGCCTTCAAAATGAAACTAGGAGAATCTATAACTGACATGTTTAGTCGTTTTACAGATATTGTCAATGGTCTTGAGAACCAAGGACAAAAAATTTCTGATCCCATGAAGGTGAACAAGCTACTGCGTGGACTCTCCAAGGATTGGAATCATATAAAGACTTCAATAAGAGAGATGCAAAGAATTATGTCACTATCTGTCGACGAACTGATTGGAACTCTTCAGTCTTATGAAGTGGAACGAATTGATGAAGACAAAGATCCAAGAGGTAAGAAATCCATTGCATTAAAATCAAATGATGATTCTGATGATACAGATTCAGGAGATGATCTGGATGATGAGGAGCTTGCTCTCATGATAAGAAGATTCAGAAAATTGAATAGAAAAGGAAGAAGGTTCAACTCAAAGAAACAAAGTTTCCAAAAACAGCAGACTAAGTCTGTTGATGATGAGGAACCAAACAAAGATGTAGTTTGCTTCGAATGCAAGAAAAAGGGACACATAAGACCCAACTGTCCTATTCTGAAGAAGAAAAGAGGAAAAGCTGAGAAGTTTCGAAAAACTCTCAAAGCCGAAACCTAGAGTGACACAGAGTGTGAAGAAAGTGATAATGAATATGCCAACATATGTTTGATGGCACATTCAGACTCAGACTCAGATTCTGGATCAGACTCAGACAGCGAATTTGAGGTAAGTGATTTTAAAATTCCTATCAAAGTCTCTAAATACATTGATGAACTATGTTTTAGTCTTAAGACTTCTCTCAAAAGAATTTCCGAACTTAAAAAGGAAAACTGAGATCTAAAACAAAAGAAAATCATTTTAGAAGAAAAAGATAAAAGTTTAGACTTGAATGTTTCTAGTCTTAAAGAAAAAGAAGATAATCTTTTGAAAGAAAATGCTTTTCTAAAAACTGATTTATCAAATATTTCAAAGAAATTTTCGATAGGATCTGAAAAACTTGAAAAAGTTCTTTCAGTTCAAAGACCTTACTTCAATAAGTCTGGTCTAGGCATGATAGCAGAAACAATTTCCTTGATTGATTTTCCTAAATTAAAAGAAAGAATTAAGAAAAGACCATCGAAAGAGGCTTACAAAAATCATTTCAAGAAAGTTTTTGTAAAGTCCGTAGGTCGAAATGCTCTCAGGTGTTCAAAGTGTAACAGTCATGATCACTTTGAAAAAGAGTGTCCTATGGTTTGGAAGCCTGTTAAGAAAGTATAACCTAATAATGTTTATCCTACTAACACCAAAGGACCCAAGAAAATTTGGGTACCAAAGAAAGCTTGAGACTCTCTTTTAAATGCAGGTCTCCGTCAAGAAAAAGGTAAAGTGGTATCTTGACAGTGGATGTTCAAGACACATGACATGAGATTCAAATTGCTTCATAAAGCTTATTCAAGTGAATGGTGGAAAAGTTTCATTTGGAGGAAATGGCAAAGGAAACATTGTGGGATTTGGAACTGTGAAAATTGGAAATCTCACAATAAGCAATGTTTCTCTAGTGGAAGGACTCAACTATAACCTTCTCAGCATTAGCCAATTATGTGATACTGGTTTCAAGATTTCATTTCAAGAAGGAATATGTTCTGGTATCCAGTCAGACTCAGTATGAAGAGTCTGAACCTTCTCCAGACCTTCCAAAGCTTACAACTCAAGAAGTATCTTAGACTCTGGAAGTCCAGCATCAAGATGTTCATGAAGATTCAAATAAAGAAAGAGATCATCAACCAGACAAATCAACTAGTAACTGGAAGCATAAGTCCATTCATCCCAAATATCTCATTATCGGCGAAATTAATGAAGGGATTCGCACCAGATCCAAAAGACGTGAAGAGTCTAGTGTTGTGGCTCTCATTTCTGAAATTGAACCAAAAAGCATAGAAGAAGCTTTATCTGATAAAAGCTGGATCGAAGCTATGCAAGAAGAGCTCAGATAGTTCAACATTAATGATGTTTGGGAATTGACATCTAAACCAAAAGGTAAAACTGTTATTGGAGCCAAATGGGTGTTCAGAAATAAAATGAATGAAAAAGGAAAAGTTGTACGAAACAAAGCAAGACTCGTGGCCAAAGGATATACGCAAGAAAAAGGAATAGACTATGATGAGACTTACGCTCCTGTAGTAAGGTTAGAAGCTATCCGACTATTACTTGCGTTTGCTTGTTATAAAAATTTCAGGTTATTCCAAATGGACGTCAAAAGTGATTTCCTAAATGGATTTATCCAAGAGGAAGTATATGTGGAACAACCTCCTGGGTTTGAAGACCCAAAGAAGCCAGACTCAGTCTTCAGACTGAAAAAGGCCTTGTATGGTTTAAAGCAAGCACCTCGAGCTTGGTACGACAGACTAAGTAAGTTTTTATTACATAATGGTTTTGTCAAAGGTAAAGTAGATACTACTTTATTTATCAAAAAGGAAAACCAAAGCTTTTTACTTGTTCAAATATATGTGGATGATATTATTTTTGGATCTCCTAATGAAAGTCTATGCAAGAAATTTTCTAAGTCTATGCAGGATGAGTTTGAAATGAGTATGATGGGAGAATTAACATTCTTTCTTGGTCTTCAAGTAAAGCAATTGAAGGAAGGAACTTTCATTCACCAAGAAAAATATGCTAATGATCTTGTCAAAAGATTTGGATTGGAAAATTGCAAAATGACTGATATACCGATGTCAAGCTCTTTGAAGATAGACAAAGATGAAGAAGGGAAGAAAGTTGATCAAAAGCTGTACAGGAGCATCATTGGTTCACTTCTTTATCTTACTGCTTCTAGACCTGACATTTTGTTGAGTGTTTGCATCTGTGCTAGGTTTCAATCAAATCCTAGAGAATCCCATCTCAGTGCTGCAAAATGTATTATTAAATACGTTGCTTCGTCTTCAAGCATTGGTCTTTGGTATCCTAAGAAGGGAGACTTTAATCTTCTGGGATATTCAGACGTAGATATGGCCGGTTGCAGAGTCAATAGAAAGAGTACTTCAGGAACTTGCCAGTTGCTTGGAAGCAGGACAGTCTCTTGGTTTTCAAGAAAGCAAAGCACTGTGGCTCTCTCAACAACAGAAGCGGAGTATGTAGCTCTTGGAAGCTGCTGTTCGCAAATTCTATGGATAAAACAACAGCTACAAGACTTTGGGATTGAAGACTCATGCAAAGAAATCAAATGTGACAACACCAGTGCAATCAATCTCACCAAAAATCCAATTCTTCATTCAAGAGCAAAGCATATAGAGATTCGACATTACTTCATTAGAGATCATATTCAAAATGGAGAAATCTCGATTAAATTTGTTGATTCAAAAAGTCAACTAGCGGATATATTCACAAAGCCTTTGGAGAAAAATCAATTCGATTTTATCCGTTCCAGACTCAACATTTTGAAGTTCGAAGAAGTTAAAGTCTAGAGACTCTCCAACCTTCAGACTCAGAAAGTTGATGATCATCAGACTCTAATCTATCAGACTCTAAATCCTCAGACTCAGACATTAACAACTATAGACTGTAAGTTGTTATTTTTATCTAAACTCGAAAAGGTATGATCTTTCGTTCAGTTATTTTGTAGTCTCCGGAAAAAAACGAAAACTTGTCTTTTCAAAAGGATTAATTTTGGCAGTTATTGATTTCGAAAAGAGGTATTCGTACACTTTCCTTGTGCTGATTGAACTTCCCTTTTCAAACCTGAGTTATATATATACAGTTTTCATTTTCAATCTTCAAAACCCTAAAAAGCATTCTCCTCCCAATCCGGTTTCTACTTCGTGTTCATCTTCGAGAAAGTTGTCATCTCTTCTTGGGAAAGCAAGTAAAGGAATCTTTCAGCGACAAGGAAGGATGTCGTCTTCAAGGAAGTCTTCAAGAATCGCGAACAGGGGACCACAAAGGATGAAGGAGGGACCTACCCATTTCGATCTCACCGAAGAGGAAGAATTATCGAGTCAGCAACAGAGCCCGATTCACTCTCCACCACGTCACTCAACGCCATCTACCCCACATGATGCGGGTCAACAACCGGAGAAAGAGATAATCGAGGACGCAGACCCAATAAGAGTCGAAAAACCCTCGTTTATTTACAAAATTTACTGTGCGTTGAAAAGTACTGGGACTCCGTTGAAATACGTGGATGATTTTCTCAAAGATAAGCATTATGGGAATGAGTATATCTTTCTGAGAAAAATGGAGGATTTGGGAATTGCTCCCAAGGGTAAAGCAGAGGAAGCACTTGCGAATATTCCCAGTGACCCTCGTATGTCGGGACCCAATTCTACTGAAGGAAACGACGATGATAAAATGTTCAGTGATTTTCAACCTAGAATGGGTATTGCTGCAAAGGTGAAGGGAAAGAGGATGGAGTTATTCAAATCAAAGGAACAGGAGAATTTGTTTTTCAGATTGCTGAAACGAGGGGTGATAAACCCTAGGAGTGTCGATTTCGATTTCTTGGATGCCGTTAACGTGAACTTAAGGGAAAAGTTCAAATTGCTTCAACTTGAGCAATTCTGCACTGATACCACAGACGGTTATGCACAACTGACTGCGTATTTCTATTCGAATCTCAGCTTTATAGATGCGAATAGAATATCATTCAGTGTTCGAGATTAGGATTATGTGGTAGACGTGGACATGTTGGCGGACATAATTGGAGTTGAACGAGGACGTTATCAACCAGTCAAAGTCTTAGTTGCTCGTGCCTCAATGGAACTTGTCGAAGATAGAGATATCGAGGGAAGAATCATTTATCCAAGGATGTGTGCCATCAATATCATTCTGCACAAAATTGTGATCAATTGCATCAGGCCCAAGTCTACATCAAAGACTGATGTGTCTAATTCTGAAGCAAAATTGATGTACGCAATCAACTCAGGGAAGAAGTTCTCTCTCCCTCACACTATTCTCTTTCACATGTACAGAGCAATGTCAAAGGACAAGGGTCAATTGCCTTATCTAGGTCTCGTGACCAAAATCTTCAGACACATGAATAATGAACCGCCACATTCACTTTGTGTTCGACCGTGCGATAAGATGGTGGTAGGTTTAAAGATGTTGACGAAGATGCGTCTGAAAGAACTTTCCAAGGCAATGGAGAAATTCAGAGTGAAGACTCCAGTACCGTCTGCTTCAAAGAGAAAAGGGAAGGAGGCCATTGGTGCCCCATCCAAAAAGAAGAAAACTCTCATCTTGGAGGATGAAGATGAGGAGGAAGATCTCACAATCACTGCCTTGATAAGGACCAGACGTTCTGTACCTCAATCGACAGAACTTCAGAAGAAACAGAGAGAAGAAGAGGAGCAAGCTAAGCTCAGAGAAGAAGCAGAGCAGAGAGAGAAGGAGAAAGAAGCTGAAGAAGAAGGAGAAGAAGAGAAAGAAAAGTCTGCAGCCGAATCTGGAGAAAAGGATAATCAAGACAAAGAAGATCATCACTCTTCCCCTTTTGAAGTCCTAGAGACAGGGGGAGTTGGCGAGAAAGAAAGGTCCACATCTCTTGCTGCAAATAGTGAAGGTCTAAGACAATCTCCAGTAGACCCAAAAGAGTTTCAAGCTTCTCAATTGCCTAAAGAAGGACACGATACGTCAACACCAAATCTGCAAGATTATACAGAAGTGTCATCGTCTGCATTCACCCCATCTGAGAAAGCAAATGCGAGTACGCAGACGGACAATTTTGTAGATTTTCGGCGTATTATGGATGTTCTTCTGGAAATGCGTGGCCAAATCTATGCTCTGGACTGTGAAATTCAAGCCATAAAGAATGCTGGACAAGCATCTTCAGTTACCCTGGAGGAAAAAATGAAAGACCTCGCTCTACAACTTCAAGCCAATGCCAAAGGAGAAGAGGTAGCTCATCTAAGGGAAGACTTGAAGAGGCTAGAAGGCATAGTCCAGTCAATGGGAGATTTCTAGATCGTGCCCATTCCCAAGCAGACCTGACGCTTTTCTCACCTTTTTTATGTTGAAAAAAAGGGGGAGAATTGCAAATTTGAACGAACTTTAAACTTGACTTTAAACTTGTTTTTGTGGTTATGTTTGTTTTTGAGTATGACTTGACTTGAGTGAACTGAATTGGCTGTGGATTTTGATGCTTGACTATCTGCATTTATATCAAGTGTATTGTCATATGGTATTACTCATGAAAGACTAACCAATTTTTCTGTGGATGCAGAGTCTGGTTGTTTTATTAATCTTTATGAGATAGCCGTATTACTTGAGAAATGTTTGTGCAGGTCAAAGTTGTTCAAATCTACAGGAAAGTTTTGTCACCATCAAAAAGGGGGAGATTGTTGGAGAAATCTTTCCAGAATATTTTGAAGCTAACAAAAAGTTTCAATCAGTCTAGTCTGGATATTTGCAGACCGTCAATTTAAAGTCTGAAAACTTTCTGATCACCAGACTCAGCACTCAAGACTCAAGACTTAAGACTCAAGACTTTTCTCATTGACAGTCTTTCTGATCCAGTGACGAAGGAAATCCAGAGCCGAAGTTTATGGTTAATGATTTAATCCTATCCTCTGGAGAAGATCTCTTGGTTGGATAAATATACCGGATTCTTTTATTTGTATCTAGATCAATTGAAGATCCGGTGGTCGACGAAATATTCTTGGAATGTTCTATTCTTAGAAACCAAGATCCTGATTGTATGGGCGAACAGGATTGATGGGCTATCGTCAGGTTCCTTTAATAGCTCGAATGATCTGCTTGATTGATTCCGTCCAATGGGTAGATTGGAGGAATTCCTTTGGAAAGTGCCAACGGGTATGATGGCATAAAGGAGTATAAAAAGGAAGATGTTCTAGTTGTTTAAGTACGTGATCGATAGAGAAATTCCAGAGTCTGAAGCACCCTGATTATTAGTTGGATGAATTTATAGAGGCCAATTTGTGTTGATTCAAGAAGCTTTTGAAATCCAATTGGAGAGAAATCACTTGAAATTCGTAGCCCCCCTTGCCATGACTTGTGGACCACCTCAAAAAGCTTCTAGAAGGCTAGGAATGGTTGAGGATTGTCTAAGGACTACAGCTGGTGTGGTGGGCCAAGGTTGGGGGGACAATTTGTGAGAAAATAAGCCTTGGTGGCCCCCTCTCCCCCTCAACCGATCGAGTAGCCCTTCCCTCTTCCACATTGTACTTTGAAGACTTCAAAATTTCCAGAGAAGACCAACAAGAGCAGCCGAGCCACCCCGTCGCCGCCGCACGCCGTAGTTCGCCGTTCTCGCGCACCGCCGCTACCACACACTCACTCGCGCGTGCTCTCCGCCCTAACCACATCCCCCGCCATCCTAGCCTTCCTATCTCGCCCTTTTTCCGCCGTCCAGTAGGTTGCCAAGAACGCCTGAGTCGCCGTGAGCCACCACCGAAGCTCCTATCGGAACCGCCTAGACCCGGTTCGGCCTCCTCAACTCATTTCGGTCCATCCCCGCCTCAACCAAGCCTCTCTCGGCCTTAATCAGCCCCAGACAGAGACAGAATCGAGTGGGTCTCGTGACTGCTATCTTGGCCCGTTTTGGTGCTTTTCGGACCTCGGTTAGTAAGTCCGCTTTGGAGATAGTTGATCATTGCCTCGTCCTTGTCAGTTTGATCCAAGCGGATCGCCGAACAAGTGAGTTTAACTTACTAATCCTCGCTTAGTGGATTAATGACGTTTAAGGGTTAATTAGTTTAGGTTAATCATGGATTAGGTGGTTAGTTAGATTAGATTAGTCATTTAAATATCCGTTAATGCATGTTAGGTGGTTAGAGTAGTGTAGTTAGAGCCTAGACAAGCTCTAATATTTATCTAGAGTGGTTCGGGAATTTTCCGAGACCGTCTCGACTTCCAATTAGGTTTTTTGGGGCCCAAGTTGCATTTTTGGCATTTATTTATTATTTTCTGTAATTAATTAATTATTTATTTATTTTCCAAAAATTAGACCAGGATAACCGGTGATCTAAATTTCATGCTGATTGCAGTGGTGTATTCCGTTTAATTGACTACTGGTTTGTGAAAATTGATGGTGATTGTGGTTGGGGATATTTTATTCCAAAATTAATTAATTTCGGTAATTAATTAGAAAATCATCGAGTGTCGATTTACAACCCCAAAAATATGCTATGGGCTATTAAAATTGGTGGAATTTTCAAATGTGAAAATATTATATTTTGGCTAAGACCGACCGTGTACCCACACACGAATATTTTTATCGGGAAGGATAAAAATGACGATTTGATTAAATGATCAATTTTCAGCAAACTATGAGAGTATAGCTAGCAGCTTTTGGTGAGCATTATTATTATCAGTGTACTACGGTAGTATAGCTGACAGCTTCTAGCAAGCATAATTAAAATATCGGATCAGTGGATCTAGCAGCTTCTGGTGAGCATTATTTTATCAGAGTACTATGAAAGTACGTCTGGCAGCTTCTAGCGAACATATATAATCTATTATCTTAGTATTGAGGCAGTTTCTAGCGAGCTATACAATCTATTATTGGCTTAAAGTAAGCAATTCTGGATTATGATCGGACTTTATAGATAGTATTTATTGAAATGACCGGGGAATTATCTCATTGACATGTAATCAATTGAGTCAGTTGATCGATAATTCGATCTGGTTAGATGACTTGATTGTGTAGTGATTGGTTGTGATATGAATTGAACTGACCTGCAGGAAGAGACAGAGGCCAAGGTAAGTTGTGCTTAAGCAGCCCTCAAGGCGTATTTTCCTTCAAATCGGGTCTTAGGGGATAGAACTCGCTAAGACATAGTCTCACCCTGTTGTAAGATAACCATTTTCAGGTCTATAGATGGTAGCTCCTCTAGAGTATTTTGGACAACCGAAGCAAATCAGGGAACAGGTAACTTATATTCCGCTACCTGGGGACCCTAGGGGATGGGAATACGTGCTCGTACAGTCCGTGGTCTGGGTTGATATGGGTTTACCCCCCACAAGGTGCCCCATTATTACCAGTCATGGTACCATCGAGAGCGTAATGGACAGAGAGAGGGCCTTATACCGGAATCTGAGGTACCTCGTTTCATGCTGGAGGTTGCTTTTTGGAAAGGCACAACAGATCCTCCTGGCGATTCAGTGGAGGACCCAAGACCATCAGATCTAGGAGCCTTGGTGTTTTCAGATGAGGATTCGAACATCTAGCGTGCATGTAGCTTTTTGGAAAACCCCCTACCTTGCAAACCTTGTGTATATATATTCTATATATATCGACTGGTTGTATGTAAACTTGATTTGATATATGTATATAAGTGTGTTGTTGTGGTTTTAAAAAGTGGCCCTACTTTTCTATCATATTATGTTATTGTCTGAGGATTATTTATCTACTTCCGCATGCATATTAAAACGAACGGGTCGGTGATGCGTCATGGGACGTCGCTATTAATCGACCAAGAAGGGATAGACATGTGCTCGGAGGATCGGGGCGTGACAGCATGCGCACATATAACAAGTAGAGTAATATACTTTAGTTGATTTGGTAACATTAAACTACTTCATCTAAGGTTTAATGGGACCTTGGCATTTCTCAAACATAAAATACCTAGAGGATATTCCTTCCTTTTGCAGAAGATAAAGATATAAGGGGAAATTGTGAGCTAAGGCGTTCGGACACCAGTATGTAAAAATAAAGAATGTAGATCTATCAGCCCGCCGACAAAATATCCATTGGACAAGCAAAGCGGCCCCTAGTGGTGTTGTAGGGCACCTCCTTCTCGGTAAGGATCACTGGTTCATGGCTTCATTATATGAGCCCTTTGTCTTGAAGATGCAATGTTCCAAAGTCAACTTTCTCTCCAAATTTAAATCTCAGCATGCGTACATATAACAAGTAGAGTAATATACTTTAGTTGATTAGGTGACTGACGATTTTACTGGAATGGGAGCGATTATTTTCTTTTAACTTCGATTCTTAGGATATGAATGTGAAATACATTAGTTAAAGCAAGCAACCATTATAATAGTAAGAGACTAAATCACGTCACACAGAGAGTTAATTCAAATACTAGCCCTAATAAAAAAAGAAGGAAAAGCAAAAATTTAACCCAAAAACATTGGTTGGGTTGAGCAACGGTGTGGTATGTAATGCATGCCGAACTAACTAGTAACGGAGCCAGGTCGAGTTAAATATAATTTACTACCCAACTATTACTCGTTAAGAACAAGAAAAGAAAATTGCGAGTAGTACAAAAGATAGGTCTGTGCGAAATGGTTCTGCTAATGCTATTTTCTAAACTCGGGCTTGGTCTCTTTATTAGAATATGTACATCAATATAAGCAAAAGGCATGCAAAGCCCTAAGTAATTCTACGCCAATTTTTTCCTTATTGAAATATCCCCTTTGCTTGACAATAGAGTTTATATACTTTTTATATATATGTGGTCTCTCTCCATCTATTAGCTTAAGCTTTTAGGGTTTGGCTTTCTAATTCGATATCAGGGTCAAGTGCTACCCTTTTATAGAATAATAAAATATTAAACTGCGCATTCATCTAATAATTTACACTTTTAGAATGGTTGGTTTAAGAGGTGTCTATCTGCCTCCCCAATTATATATTTCCATGGTTAGTACTAGGTAAAAAGACCACACTAAGTGTAAAACGGAGTAATAGATATTGTGATAGGAGGTTTTTGTTTGCCTTCCCTTCAGAAAAATATTAAGTTGTGTAGAAAATCTTATAAATATCAATCATATTTAATTATTTACGTGAGCAACGGAAGGAAAAAAGGTGTCCTAAAAGACGAAATTTGACGAGAGACGATCAAATTGACTGAGTAATAACTTTGAACAAGTCAGGGAATCCGGAAGCCACCAGACATGGAATTTATCCCCAAGAGCCAGAAAGAACACTCGAGACGTGCGACACTCTGGGCTACTACTCTGGAATTTTGGATGGTCATGTTGGCCAAAATGGTGCCCCCGGCAAGTTTGTCTGGGACTGAACTTAAGCTGAGACGGTACCATGAAGGGGACCACCCACTGAGAATGTAGCTCTGACGGTTCGCACAATTTCCATGGCAGCATTCATGGAGAAATTCAACTTCTGTAAATACCCATCAATACAGTTGCGACACTCATAGAGTCTCTGTCATCTAGTATTCTTCATCTATATTTGTTCAGTCACCTGGAGGATAGCGAAAAAGAAATGTCTCGTGAGATTTCAGCAATCCCATCTTCTTCTCCTGCTCAAGAAACAAGCCGCATTGCGGAACGCCAATCAGCAAATTTTTATCCAGGCATATGGGGGGATTATGTTATTAAACATGCTTCTAACTCCAACTCGATGGTGTCATTCAAGTTGTTCATTTTCTTGAATTATATTCAGAAATTTTTTTCCATTGTTATGTTTTCTGAAAACTAAGGGCATAGAACATAATATTCTTGAATGATTGGGCACCATCCCATAGCATATGATAAAGAAAAAGAAAAGAAGTTCCAATTGATTTGAAACTCATGCATGGATTGGTCCTTAGATGATTTAAAATTTCTATGTGAACCTCGTGGCATGCACATAGTGTTGGGGATACTATTGCTTCTAATCGATATGATGAAGATATCTTTGGCACCGATTTATAACTTAGTGATTCCTTCGATTGATACTATATATTGTGGAATCATTTTTTCTTCTTTTTTGTATATTCTTGCTTGGTTTATTTAGACTATGTGTAATATAAATAGGGTGGTATACATACATCTTTGATATGAGAAAGCAATACATCTTTCTATCCTTTTCTTCCTCCATCTAGCTTTCCATTAGTTTTTATTTTGTGACATGGTATTAGAGCCTCTCGCTCTAAATTAGCTTCTGCATACCTTTCATTACCCTGCAAATAATAAGGCCTAAAAATCATAATGTCAATTCCGGCGCGTCACATAACCCCAATGACCCACCTTCGGATCCATGCATCAATATACCCAGCGTGACCGAAGAGAACCAGACAGAGGAAGGGCAACCCGGGCGATCAGATCAGGTTCAATAAGGGCAGCCTTTCCAAGGGCCAACTCCAGTTTAAGCCCATTCAGGGCAATTTTTCTTGGGCCCATTCGTCTAGTGGGTTCCCAATCAAGTTCAGCCTATACAGGGCCAGGCAAATCCATCAAGCTCAGCCCAAGCAATTTCTATGGAGAATAGTGGGCCAGGAGAAGGTCCACATCTTGCTGCTGAGCCCAATCCGGTTCTTGGACTAGGTTGGCATTTTCCAAAGCAAACCGGTTCGGGTCCGCCGGGTTTTGGGACAAACCTAGCTCCAGTTTTTAGCCCTAATTTTTTTTCATTTTGCAGGCATCACCAGCGGCCAATTGAAACCCAGCGACCGTCTTTATACTTCCGCCACCAACAGCCTAGAACTCTAGCCGATCTCCCTACAACTCTCGGGATTAGAGAATTACTCCGTTTGGTTTAGAGAACTTCAATGAGCACTTGTCACGAAGGACAATGATGGGTTTATTGACGGCTGATCCCATCTGACAAGCGACTCACACGACATTGGATGAAGTGCAAGCAACTCGTCCGGACGTGGATCGACAATTGCCTTAGTTCCAAGGTGACTGTGGGACTTCCCCAAACTGACACAAGACAAATCTGATAGAATATTGGAGAGATGTACGGCAACCTTGATAAGGCCAAATTTTTTTTGCCTAACTTAGGCCCCATCAGAATTAAAACAATGCAACCTTTCGGTCGCCACTATTTTCAACCGGCGGTCGGCGATTTGGAATGCACTTCAAAATGGCCGAAGACAAGCTTGAAGGCCCCGCAGCTACCTTAGCACAATTTCGAGAAATCAAAGAACAGGATAAGGTAACGAGATTTTTGCTCATTTTAAACAAAACCTATTCACCTTTTCAAAGCCATATTCTCCCCATGGACCTGATTCACTCGCTCGGGAGGATTTATCAGCTTGCAATTCAAGACGAATCCCAGTGGCTAGCCTGACCGTGTTGTTCTTCCAGCAAAGGTGACACCGGAGCAGCGAAATGCCACGACCAAGTCCGTCCATGGAGGCTTCACTTACTCGAGCACGACACTAAGGTTCCTAAGCAAGGAAAACGATGACCTTTCTTTTAGAATGGGCGGCCACGATTTGACCGTGTCATCTCGATCTGGCGGTCCAGGACACAAAATCTTCAGTGCAGGCGAGAGGCCACGATTCAATCATGGGATCCGACGATCTAGGATATGCAGCGCAATCTGACGACTCCTCTTTCATCCTAGTCGCGCTCACGCGACGTCAGCCCTACCGTGGAAAACATCCAACGGCCGAGATTCAGCCATGTCATCCAAATTAATTGGCCAAAATTCTAACAAAGGTCAAATTTTCGATTATTATAAACGTCCTTACCATACTAGGGAAAACTGTTGGAAATTACATGAGAAGTCAACAGAAAAGGAAAGAAGGAACCAAAATATTTCAGTCGCAGCAAATGCTAAGGTTAATTAGCCTATCAATCGAGATCAGTCCGATCAAATCATGAGAGCTCTAAGTTAGTCAGGAATCCAAGACAAGTCAGCCAACTATACAGGTATATCCGCCTAATAAATTCTATTTCAACCAAGGCATGGATTATTAATTTTTGACTATTGATCACATAGTTAGCAATGAACATTTCCCCTCTCATATTTGTAGGCCCACTCATAATACTTTGCTTCGCCTTCCAAATGGAAGTGACACATTTGTCACTAAGATTGGACACCTCCAATTTAGTCCATCCATATCTTTAAAAAATGTCCTACTCATTCCTTATTTCATTTTAATCTCATTTCAACTTCGAAACCCTGTGAAGACAATTCCTATCGAATCCTTTCTTATTCCGATCTCTATTTCTTTCAGGCCCTTTCAACTAGGAAACTAAGGGATTTGGGTATAATCATTATGGGCTTTATTTCTAGGCCACAAATATTGATTTTCTTTTCCTTGAATAAGGGCACCTCCTGTAATGTCAATCTCAATAATAATGTTATTTTATCATATCAAAGGTTGGGACACAATGCCTATTTTCCTCATTCCAAGTGCTCTATTTTTCCATTGGTCAAACAATCATGACTATCTTTCCGTCAAAGCACGTCACAAACCAATAATGCATTTGCTCTCTTGCATACAAATATTTAGGGACCATATCACAAATCACATTGTGACGGGTCTCTTTTTTTCTCACAATTGTGGATGATTACACATGTGCAACTTGGGTCTTTCTCATGCAATCTAAGGCCCAAGTTCTTTCCCATCTTATTAATTTTCTTACCCTAATAAAACAATAGTTTCATAAATCCATTTGATGTGTTCGCATTGATAATGCTCATAATTTTTCAACTATGAATGTTCCTCACTCTTCACCTCCAATGACATCTTTCATGAAAGTTCACATGTATATACTCCTCAACAAACTGAGATTGTCGAAAGAAAACATTGTCACCTCTTAAAGGTTGCTCGTGCTCTCAAATACCAAGCTTCCATTCCTGAAACATTCTGGGGAGACTGTGTGATCACGAAAGCCTACTTAATCAATCGAATGTTGACCGGGATCTTGGAAGGATGAACTCCTTTTGAGCTACTCTTCGGCGAAAAAAACTGATATCAAAAACCTTCATATTTTTTAATGCCTATGTTATGTATCTTGTGTGGGCCCTTTGAACAAATTGGGTTCCCATCCCCTTAAATGTATATTTATAGGATACCCAACTTTTCAAAATGGATATTTAGTTTTAGATCCATCAATTGGACGATTTTTTGTTAGTAGGGATGTTGTTTTTCATGAGGATGTTTTTCCTTTTCAAGATGAAAAATCTTCAGAGTAATAGGTGGGAGAAATTACCCATCGTCAACCATTCTTGAGTGAGGAAGATTTATTCCCTCCATAGTTGTTTATTGTTCCTCAAGTCGCACCTCCTGCAACTGAAACTCGTCTTGGTTCACCATTGGAGATAAACAGAGAGACAACGACTTTACTCTCCAAGGACTCTATGGTTCTTTCTATAAATTCTTTTCATTATTGACGACATCTATAATGTCAATGGGACATTGGAAGAACCAAAAGTCTTCACGGAAGCAATTGAAAGGTATATCTCACACTCGGATGCTTTTCTCGATTACCAATTCTAAATTTACTTATTCTAATTTGATCAACTATTTATTAGGGTAAAATGTGATACTTTTTGAACTCAAACTTGTTGATACCTAAATTTTTCTAATAGCTGTATAATAGTCGTCTAATGGCTTTATAACTTTTGATTTATTACTTTATAAACTCTTCATTATTTTATAATGGTCATTCTTTTAATTATCAATTGATTTATGATATTCTCCTAATGACCGTCTCTTTTGCTTGTTTAAATATAAATTGAACTTCAAACCACAATCTTTGAATATACAATATGTTCTCGTATCTTTCCTTTTCTTTTTGCTAGGTTATACACATAAGTTGTTTTGTTTCCTTCTAATATTCAATATAGAATATAGAAGAAGGTCTTTTGTCTCTTGGGAGGATAGCCACTAAAGCCTTATGCACTAAGTTTCGTACTTTGAGGGGCAGAATTATCTTTAAGGACAGTGCTTGCACGTCTCAGATATTTGTTTTTATTTTCTAATATTTTGCAATGTATTTTCAATAATTATTATTATTTTATATATTCTATTTTTTTTTCCAACAATCTTAAGGATAATGAGTTACGATGTGATTTGGTGATGTCACAACTCGAGAAGTGATGGGGTGAGCCTGGGGATACATTCGTGTGAGGTGGAGGTGATGCTGAGCAACAACGTGGGCGACGGATTATTGATACTGCTAGGAAATTTTTAATGAATTGTCGAAGAGAAGAAACTAGTGATGTTGTCTCGTGAAATTCGATGGTGCTCAAGTGTGATATGTTGAATGTGCTGATAATATTTAAAGGATCTCATCTCCAACGAATAAGCTAAGTCCAATATTTCGTTCTTTTGATTTTCAGTAACCTTACATATGTGTATTTCTAGTTTAAACCTATGCACTTTTTATTAGCAGAGGCATTGACCGCTGCGATCAATCTGGAGCACCGTACATTGTCCCTGCAGTTACTTTTCTCAGTGAAAATTTTGAAGCTATATTAATGTTGCTTTGCTTTAGGATAATGCCTATGGATTCCCAAGTTAAAATTGTCATAGCCACCACCATCACTATTGGAATTGAAAGAGGACTCGGAGATGGTGAATAACAAGTTTTGCATATTCATGGATGGTTTGTCGTGCGTCATTGCTGAGCATTAGCGAAAAAGAGCTTTTAATCATTTTGGTAAGGTTATTAAGTGCTAGGTAAAATTGTTCTTTGAAACTTCATCATCTATGTCTTTCCAAAGGAAGGTGGATGTTTGTTGGTGTTTTCTCTCAAGTTTGTGATTATTATTTGGTAAGCATGCATCTAGAAATGGAGTTTGGGCACTCAATGACTTCATAATTTTCACTGATGAATTCATTAGTCAGTGCTTGGAATTTCACTTTTAGTATGATCAATCCATTTGATGCTGGATTTACGTGGTATTTCATTTGGAGGTAGTCTTTGAGAATGCTTGTGACATTGTGTTTCTAGCCAATTTATCAGGCGAATTTTGGTAAATCTTGATTTTATCCTCGAGGAACAATACTCCATTTTGGTTAACGATGTTTCTTTGTTTTCATCTTTGAATTGTTTAATTGACAGTAGGATCCTATGAATGTGGGGCTGATTGGGCCATGCATGTTTGGATTGTTAAGATATAATGTGCATTGCACGTCTTATGGCATTCGATCCGAAGCTTTTGGGATTGTTTTGCTTCTTTGAGATCCGAGTGTAATGAGAAGTTTTAGTTGGTCGGATCTGGTGGCTGTTTGGCTTGTGTAGGCATTCTCTTTTTCGGACTTGTGCTTTTATTCTGTTGGCTACATTGTTGGTGCTTGAGATGAAAGCTTTTGGCCTAGTGATCTTGGTTTGTGTCGTGAATTACCATGTGCATGAGGTGAAAGCTTTTGGCATTCTATGCAAAGTTGGAAATTCTTTATGTAAAATTGTATACTTATTTAAGCCAAATAAGAATAGTGAGAAAATTTTAATGGTGATATTTGATCAGCATAAGAAAACTTAGTTGCTTATTAGGGGAGAAAGACAAAAGTAAACTTTATAGTTACCATATTGTGTAGTGATCTAGGATGATATTTCTTTCTGTCTTTGCTTGTTTTAAATTGTTTCTTCGGATTGTCTAAGAATGCTTCTTCATTTATTAGAGTGATTACCAATTTGGTAAAGGGAATGAAGTGCAAACTTGATTCATACCTATTTGCTGCTTATTGTTCATCATCAAGCTACACCATATACATTGCCACCGTTTCTACAAGTTGACAAAAATTCTTGTTATTTCTTTAGGCATCTAGCATGTGCACATCACATGAATATTCTGAGTTTTATTTACTGTCATGTCTGTGTACATTAGCTTTGGATGGTTGGTGAAAAGATTCACCGCTATATTTAATATAATGGGCATTATTTTGTTTTATAACATGAACAGAACATGAACATGCATATCTATATGTTTGATATGATGTTTATACATGGCATATCACTTGTTGTGACATGGTGAATTTATGTATATGTTAGGGCTCTAGCCATGGGCTGTTTTGCTCTTCTCAGTGATATTTTCATTGCTAGGGATGCCTCATTCATCTAGATTATTTTGTAGTCGATATAAAATGGAGGCATGGCTAAAAGCTATATGTTCTCCACTATCTAGGATGCCTCGCTATGATATAATTAAGGCATCTTATATAGTGGATTTCCCACTATATTAGAAGGATACAATGATGTAACTCGATTTCAAATTCAGATGAGACAAAATCTAGTAATGGATATATGTTCACCTTTGTGGAGGTGCTATAGCTTGGAAATAAAACAAAATTGTGGGGAAAACCAAAAGTCGACTTAGATGAAGCAGATGATTTGATGAAGTAATTGATGTGGTCATTCCCATGCCAATATGTGGCTAATCGAAATTATGGGTGGTAGACTCAAGTGCTACCAGGCATATACGTGTAAACAAAATGCCTTATCCTCTTAAGCTCCAATGGGGAAATGAGAAGAAAATATTCGCTATTTTTTGGTAAATTGAGAACTATTCAAATTCTTGAGAGAAAAAGAAAATTCTTCTCAAACTCATATATGAAAATGAGGCTACGTAGTTAAGAAACTCTTAGCAGATATTCCTTTGGGAATAAATCGACACCTTATGTGTCTAAGTATTGTGATTGGCAAGTGGCAATAACCATTGCAATGAAAAATTTCAATGGTAAAAATGGACACATCTGATTGAAGGATGATGTGATAAAGCAGTTACTTAATGATGGAATTATGTCCATTAATTATATAAAGTCAGAAATTGATTTTGGCTAACCCTTTGACTATACATCAAGGGGAATAGGACAAGCAAATTGAAGAAAATCAACAACGACGGTTTCCCAACCTATATGATTAGCGATCCCATGAATTAGATTCCTATGGGTAATAATAAATCATTTGTTGATCTAGTGCACTATTAAAACAATTGTGTCCCGCCTATGATGAAAGTAGTGCAAAATTGCAAGGAAAAAGAGTTTGAGTTAAGTTCTTAACAAAATTTCATAGCTATTGTTGGTGGTGTATTAAGCTACAGAGTATACTTGATGAAATCACCAATATAAGTGTAAAGTGAGGCCACTTTTATGAGAATTATTGGCGATAATCTTTAAAACACTTATGAATAAATCATGCACGCTCATGGCCTATTAGCACAAAATCGCATTAAACAACAAAGTTTGTGGAAGTGTAATGTCATTGGTGAAAATTATAATTTACAAAAAGAAATTCTTGACTTATGGAAGTTTCAAACTTCACCAATGATTTCATGAATTATATTTCATTCTTTTTAAGATTGGCTCTTAAAACAAGCACCAGTTCCGATGCATTACTCTCTAATAACCCAGTGTTATTCTATTTTTTCTTTTCAAAAATTTTTAAAATATGTGGGGAATTGTTGGATATTTTAGCAGTTGTCAAATATTTACTAGAAATTATGACCATTATTAAAGTCATCATTTTTTAAAGGGTTTTACAACGGCCATATAACGGCTTTCTAATGGCCGTATAACAGTCAGGCTTTATAACTTTTGATTTATTACATCATAAACTCTTCATTACTTTATAATGGTCATTCTTTTAATTACCAATTGATTTATGACATTCTCCTAACGACTCTCTCTTTCGCTTGTTTAAATATAAATTAAACTTCAAACCACAATATTTGAATATACAATATGTTCTCATATCTTTCCTTTTCTTTTTACTAGGTTATACACATAAGTTGTTCTGTTTCCTTCTAATATTCAATGTGTAATATAGAAGAATGTCTGTTATATCTTAGGAGGATAGCCGCTGAAATCTTACGTACCGAGTTTCATACACCGAGGGACGGAATTATCCTTAAGAATAGTACTTGCACGCCTCAGACATTTGTTTTTATTTTCTAATCTTTTGCAATGTATTTCCAATAATAATTATTATTTTATGTATTCTAATTTTTTTTTTCTAACATAGACCATATTGTGGCACAAGTAAAATGAAATAGTCCATCTCAAATGCTAAGTGTACGACATTACATCTTTCGGAACAACGCAAAGGCATTACTGTATGATGACTATCTCTTACTCTTGCCACACACAAAATCCTTAACATTTCATGAATGATGTGTACTGCATGATTCATACCGTGTCTAGATGATATTGAATGAGCCATACAAATGCAATTGTATGGAAACTGTTGAAAATTACAAGAAACTTCATTTCTAAACGCATTTTTCAAAGTTTTCTTCAGACAAAGTCTCCGACTTTTTCTCTTTTCATATGGAGATACTTCTTAGAATCCAGTTGGAGACTCTGACCATCTATATTGGATTAGAGAGGGAGAGTCCAGTTGACGACTCCCTCTGCAACTCATTTGTCTGTAACCTCATTTGCATCCTGCTGAACTTAGAGACAACATTTTGAGAAAGATAGAATCCTTTTGAAACAACAGCTTATTCCTCCAATCGAGTAGGTACTTGCAGACTAATCTCAACATAAAGTCCCATTCAGAGTTGTAGTGTTCGAAGCAAAGAAGTTCTCATGAACTAACTTAACACTGGTTTCTCACTGAAGAACAATTCCTCAAGCATTGAAGGAAAGATTCAAGCTTTCTTTCGTAGATCTGACAAGCTGAGTATTCCGACAGAGTTTCTCGCAAATTGTGCTTCATTTGTTACGTGCAACCAGCCCCGTGATTTTTCTTACCCTCTGAGGACGGGTCTTTGATAGTAGGCATCTATTAGATGCACTCTTTGAAGGTTTAAGTTTAGCTCTTAAGCTCCGTTTATGAAAAATATTTTTCTAAAAAAGATCACTTATATCATTTAAAATAATTAGTTAAGGAAAAATGTTGTCATAATCGATAATAATTTATATTTAAACATTTTTGTAAACAATAAAGATAATTTTTATCAACCAACCGTGAGTAGCTGTGTTGGTTGAGAGTCTCTCCTTCATAGCCGAGATCGAGAGTTCAAAATCCGTAGTTGCTAACGTTGTAAGTGGGGAGCCATGGTGTTAGGGTCCTATGCTAGTCTCCCCCGAGATAAAGGAACCTGGCCCTTCGGTACCGTCTGGGCACCGGGGGGGAGGGGCGTGGTGGAGTCCTCGGTTATCAAAAAAAAAAATTAAAAAGAAGATAATTTTTATCTATTTTTGTAAGCAATGCAAATGATCATTTTTTAGGAAAATGTTTTTCAAATTATTTATTTTTAGCGAAATAAATAGAACATTAGAGTCTTTTAATAGCAGTTCTATGCTGCAACGTTGTGAATGTGCTAACACCAATCTTGTGCCCTAGTATGCAAAAATTCCCCATCTCCATTTTGTTTGGCTTTATTTATGGCTGTAAAAACTTCGACTGTTATTTATTATAGCCTTTTTCATTGAAGCGTCCATGATATAGATTGTTATGCCGTCTGCTCTAGGCGATGTCATTATTTCTCCGAGGAGGAATGGGAGTCATGTCACTGATTCCATTCTTGTAACTCTTCCTTTCTATTATTAGCGAAGTACGTTCCGTAGTCTATATACTTTTTATGTATTCTTTTGAGTAATGAATATAATCTTCTTTTGTCAAAAAAACAAAAACAAAAAAGTGGGAGTGGGTCCTATAATGCAGCCCTTCATTCGGAGTCCATTCGGAGTCCACGGAAGCCTCAAATCTTGTTCCGCTTCTGTTTTTATTGTGCTCTAATGATACGTGCCAAAAAAAAAAATACTGAAATTGATTAGAATTGTCGCTACAAGGACCTGATTATATAATTTAAACAAATTCCAAGATTTAATTAGGTAAATTAACAGTGTAATGATTAAATTGAAAAAGTACATAAGTTCGGTATTAAATAATAGAATTTACCAAAAACAACTTATATTTACCATGAACTCTAGTATTTGTCAAAAACGACTAGAAATTACCATTAGGTTATGCTTACCGCAATAGCTAGCAGTAAATTCATTTATTAAGACCTTTTTGATTGAAAGAAATTTTTTTCTTATCGAGTGACCTGAATTTTAAATATTTTTACTCAATAAATTAGAGTAATTGGTAGTAGAATTTAAAATGGGCCCGGCGCCACAAGGGCCCACCCAGATTCGGCCCGAGCCATAAGGGCCAGCCGAAAAGCATCTTTGTGGGCCTGAGCAAGGGCCTACATTAATTAGGTCCTGCCCCGTCCGATTGGGACCGAGCCAGGCCCATCCAGCCCGCACACTTCTGCATCATTCTTTGTTGATTGCATCTTCGTTTGCACCTCGCAGCGTTGCTGAGGTGAGGTCGTAAACCTCCCTCGCCACTACGTGCTCCGCCGTGCTAGTCGTGGCTCGCCACCAGCCGCCAATCGAAGTTGGGCACGTGGAGATCGGAGCACACAGTGAGTCTAGGCATCCAAGCGTCTTCATGCTAAAAAATAAAAAGCGAGTCTAGGATTTCTTAAATCCAGGACTTATGCCAATTAGTTGATTAGATCAAATTTGCTCTTTCGCTTTTCCTCTTGTTCGTTTCGGTTTCTTCTTTGTTTTGGCAATTTCACTTTATTATTATCTGAAAGTTAATATTTGAGAAATTATATACCGTTGCCACAAATCAAGGAAGTACATGAGAGCGACAAAGAGAACACCCGTGTGAGGGGCTCTAGCGAAGTTGGTACTTTGCTACACCTTCGAAACGGAGATGTCTCGATCGTAATGTCTAACAAAATTTCAATGAGCAATTTTGAATTTAAATATGATGTCACGCCATGCCGGAGCAATTATGTAATCAAAGCATTGAGTGTTCGGACTTCTTAAAAGGACCCGATTGATTTCACTAAATCATGATTATTCATTTTCTTTCTTTCATAGTAATCATTCGCTAGCCTAAAAATTGAAGTTCAAAAACTCAATTGGCTAAAAAAAGATAAAATAATAGCTTCAAGAATCAATCGAACATTTTACCTCTATACCTCTTTTTATACCGTAGACTTTCTATCTTAATACAATATTTACTTATCAAGTCACTTTTTGTTTGTTTGATAAATTGAGTTTAACCTCTTTTAGCTTCAATGCCGACCTTGTTGTGACCATGCTATGTTAGTTATAAAAATCCCTTTAGTTTAATTGGCTCTAACCTACCAATTGGTTGACAACATGTAGGCTCCATTCGACCAGGCTTGGGACCCCAATGCTCGTACTTGGATCCCGGCGCCCAAGCTCAGGTCCATCGAAAGTGGATTGGGGTCCACGGAGACCAGGTCTGGGAACATAGAGGCCAGGTGGACCATATTTTAATACTAAATGTACATTTTGCTCTGTTAATCAACAAATGCGAGTTGAGGGCCCATCACACGTTTTCATGTAAATGTAGTGCTACACTCTAGGGGTGAGCGGTTCCAGGTTCCGGTTCGGTTCCGTCTGGAACCTGGAACCTACCCGTCAGAACCAAGAACCTGGAACCTACCTGGTCACAGGTTCCGGGGTCGGTTCCAGGTTCCAACAGGTTCTTTTTTTTTTTTAGTTCATTTTCAGAGTTGAATTATAACGTACGCGCATATTATCGGAATCTTCAGCACTATCGAGATGCTGGTTGTCACCAATCTTTCTTCTCAAAACATAGAAATCTTTTTTGTAAGTCCGTGAAGAAGTTTCGCTACGCTTAACCTGTTAACAAAATAAAAATTACAGTTATCAATAATGCCAGATGTTGGCTAATGGATGACTGTTGAAACATCAAGCACACATAATTGAAACTTGAAGAAGGGTAACAAACTCTACAGATTCTATAAATTTGTTGGTTGAGGTAATGGCACTTTTTGCCAAGTTAAATCCTTTAATTCAGTTAGAAAGCACAGAGAGAGAATCAGGAATCAAGAGCTTTTGCTTCTGAAGATAATCAGCGGTACAGTTAATGCTCATACAAGTAATCTATAAAAACCTGTCCTTCAGCAACCTAATTAGTGAGATTCATCAAGTGCAGATCAGTACATAATTCAAGGGTTAGAGCCTGAGTTTTAGTCTACAGTTCTCCTTCACCGGCAACATCCAAGAGCATAACTACTTGAATAACAGCGGGTCCAGCAGTGTAATAGCTGTACATCTCTAATTTAAGCATAACGTGAACAAATTAATTGACATTGTATGCATACTCATCCAAAAAGAAAAACAAAACACTGAATGAATTTCCTCTATCTAGAGTCAGTGCACTTAATCAGAGTGTCTATGCTTCCAGAACATCTAAAAAAGTGCCTATCTATCAGTGATAGTGCTTACGGCATGAAGAATTCCTTTTGTGGTGACATCAAATGCTCCAGCTGTGCCATTTGTAGCGTTTATCCAGTCGATAATTCTCTGCCTGTGTGCATCTTGATTGTGATCCATTTCTCCATATGTATAGCTGAGGGAATCCCAGTACTCACCAATAGCAAAGTAAGGTTCACTAGCATCCAAGTAGTCTTTGACATAGCCACCCCAAAAGCCTCTAACAAAATCGAGCCTCCATCCATCATACCCAATTTCGCTCCTGAAAATGACATGGCACCAACAGACTTGCTATAGTAAGACCTTTAATATATTATCATCGCAGAAACAGAGTTTTGCATGAGAAGCAAGGCATAAGTGCAACCATATTAAAAGTCAGAAATCATCCGCGAAGGGTCAACTCAAATGTGGAAACTGACACAAAGAGGGTTAGAACAAGGAGAGAGGGCACACTTGGAGATACACACTTAGTCAAGAGAAAACAAGGGGAATAAAGCCTCAAAAGTATTAAATAATTCACAATAATGAGGAAGTCAGACACTGCAACTTAGCTCTACCAGCATTCACAACCAAGAATAAAGCAGCATGCACTTGCAGGGGCGTCAGGGAGCAGAGGAGGACCCAGCAGCAGGGGCGTTGGGGCTTCTAGCGCCGAGCAGGGACGTCGGTCGCTGGTCTTCGGGGCAACGGCGTCAGGCGTCGCGACTGCTGGCGTCGGGTCGTCGGAGCAGAGGCGGAGACAGCAGCAGCAGCGTCGCGGCAGGAATGGTGGCTTCTGGCGTCTGGTTGCAGTGGCGGTGGAGCAGAGGAGGACCCAGCAGCAGGGGCGTCGGGGCTTCTGGCGCTGAGCAGAGGCGGTGGGTCGCGAGCGAAGACGAGCAAAAATGCGGAGGAAAACCTACCGTCTCGTCGAGCTCGAGAACTCGTAGAGCTTGCCCCTCGGGGAGAAGATGATGAGTGCAACCTCGGCATTGCAGAGGACAGAGAGCTCGAAGGCCTTCTTCAGCAGCTCGTTCCTGCGCTTCAAGAACGTCACCTACCTGCTCGTGTCGTTCTCTATCCTCTTCATCCGCGTCTTCCCCCTCACCATTTCCCCCTTCCCTCTCTCTCTCTCGCTCTCTCAAGCCACAAAAAACAAGAAAGAGATCAGAAGAACAAGAGCGGGAACTAATCGACGGCGACGAGTGCTCGATCGAAGCTCCGAATCGGAGTGGGCCGCGGAACAGAGGGCGTTGCGCGGATCAGGTCCCGGAAAGCAGGAGATCGGAGACGGCGCCAGGAGGAGGCGCTCGTTGAGAAAGAAACGAGAGAGACAGAGCAATCCAGGAAACCCTAGGCGATTCGGAACCGGAACCGGAAAGAGAAGAGAGGGAGAGAGAAGAAAAGAAAAAAGTTGGGGGGGCAAGAAGTGACGTGAGGAGGGAAAAGGGGAGAAAAGAAAGAGAGAGAAAAAGAAAGGGGAAGGAGCGAAGAATTCGCAGAGGGGGGAAATCTGTGGGGGGAAGTTAGATTTTTTTTTTTTTTTTGAATTATATGACCGGAACCGAGAACGCCGGTTCCCAGAAAAGGGGAACCGGGAACCGGAACCAGTCTCTTTGGAACCGGGAACCGAACCGGACCCTCCGGTTCGGTTCTCCGGTTCCCGGTTCTACCCGGGAACCGTGCTCACCCCTACTACACTCAAATGTTTCTCAAGAAGCAGCATTAACCAGCTAGGCAAATTCAGTCTCATGTTTCACTACACAAGAAGATGATGCACAATAAAACTTCTTCATTTTGATGATCACAAACACACTAATTCTCTCTCCTCCTTACACTTCGTTTCGCTCCCTTGCAGTACTCTCAGAGAGAGAAAGAGAGAGCGTGTGCCAGAGCGAGCTAAAAAGCAAAATAGTTACACATATGAAGATGACCCATAGAATCAACCTAATAATATGCATACTATAAAACGTGTCACGGTACTAATAAATAACAAAATACGAAGAAAGAATAAATATGAGTGTTTTGGCAGCAAAACTCAATAAAATGTTTCACTGAATATGTTCTCCTTCACTTAGAAAATCTCAATCCACACTTTTAGAAGATTTGTGCTCTTCATCAGGAGTGCATTTCCAAATTTTTCATTCTGAATTAGATAATCAAAACTGATACAAACATAACTCCATCATATCCATTCACCGTGCTTCCCAGGGCATCACTGCTCATAAGGGTAAACCCTCAAATCACTATTACCAGAAGAGAATCGAGTCCAATGTACTTTCAATAAAATTAACTAATCAGAATGCACTTCGCCAGGATATCACATGATATAGCATTAGATAGTAAAAACTCTCTCAAAATGGAGGGTCGTGACAGAGTGGAACATGTCCTGATCAAGTTGCATGAACTCTCCCAGGAAGACGCGGTTTTATGCACCTGCTGCTGTGTGGATGGTGTGCGAGGCAGGGTCTTTTGGGACCAAAATATCGCGGTTTGTTTCGAGCTGTTTGCTGTAGCATCATTCGGATAAAATAACCAAGTCAGAGTGTATAAGAGATTCATAATCAAACTGAGACTTTTTTCTTCTTCTTCTTCTTCTTCTTTTTTTTTTTTTTTGGTGAATCGAAATGAGACTTCATGTCCATGTAATGTAAAAATTACCAAAGCTACCTTAAACGAAGAGGCCAGACTTACCAGTACAGCGCATCGGTACCATGGCTCATGCGAGCAATGCAACCGTTATCCGGGAAGTTCGTGGCCACCAACGCATCAAGTGTCGTGTTAATTCGGCCCTATCGTCCAAACCGGCTCTGAGCGTCTCCGATATACACTGCACGTCCACCTTAAAGCCATCTAAGCCTATGCATGCCTGCCACCAAGGCGCCACTTTGTGTGAGAGGTGGGTTAAGAGAAAATGATTTCCTTTTCTTTTCCTTTTTTTTTTTCAGTGTGGAAATCATTTTTCGGTACCTTAAAAGTGTCTTTTTCGTTGACTGAAAATCTTTTCCTTGATTGATCTGTTTTCCTCTATCAAACGCCGAAAAATATGGACAGCTTTTTTCTGATATTTATTTTTCGCTAAACAAATAGAGTCATAGTGATATTTTTTGGTGTAGGCTTTTTTTTTTTTTTTATCACGATTTTCCTGTAATTTTGTCACCTGGTGGAGACGACCATTTGTCTACTTAATTTATATTATTATGATGAAGCTTGATGTGATTTTTCTTTCAAAAATAAATGATGGCATTTCTTTACTCGGTAATCATAATTAAGTTAGCATAAGAAAAGAAAAAAGTAGAAGAAAAATTGCCAGTTGTTGGGAGGAGAAAGTGTCAATGTCAACTTCTCATAGAGCACTACGGACCGCCACGCATTTATTTAATTAAACTAGATAAGATTAGACTGAGCTATTGTGTAATGTGCAAGATGTGCATATCATCTCTAGAGGTGAACAGGAAGAACTGATAAAAAGCTGGTTAATTGGTTGAGAAGAGACAATAAAGAATGGGAAGGACAGAGGATAAATGTAATTACAGCAAAGTAAGCCTGAAATGGGAAAGAGTGCCACTTTCAAGTAAACATACCCATCCACCTTCAAGATAGGCAAGGTTTGGATTCCGACACCATTTGCAGTACATATCAAAGTCACAGGACACGCCTAACACTGAGCATGGACGAACAACGCGAAGGCAACTGTTTGGCACATTAGGCAAACTTTGCAGCGAGTCAGAGTGACTTACGCTTAAGTATCGCAACTTATGTAGTTTTGATAGATTAGGTAACCTTTTTATACAGCTCAAGTTATCAAATTTTAATACTTGCAGTGATTCAGATTTATTTACGAACAAACTTAATAACTTGCGTAGTTTTGATTGATTAGTTAACCTTTCTATGGAGCTGGATTCATCATTAAAAATAATTAATAGACTCAATTGAATATTTCATAAAATTTCGAGATCTATTCGTGCCTTTATCCCTCTTTTTATACCCTAGAATTTCTATCCTAAGTTGAGTTTAATCTCTTTTAGCTTCTACCGTGAATTTGTTACGACCATGCTACGTCATCTTTATAAATCCTCCACTTTAGTTCAATCTTCTCTTACCTTTGAATTGATATACATCAATGATATTTTTTGTGTAGCTTTCTTTTGTTATGATTTTCCTCTAATCTTATCATCTGATGGAGACAAAGGTTCTATCTCCTCATTTAATACGACTATTGTGGAGCTTGACTTAATTTGTCTTTAAAAAAAAAATTGGTGGCATTTCTCCACTGTTAATCACAATTAAGTTAGCCTAAGAAAAGGGGGAAAAATAAGAAGAAAAATCGCTTTGTGTTCAGCGGAGAAAGTGTCAATGTCAACTTCTCATAAAGCCCTACGAGTATGCACCACTACGCATTTTATCTAACTAAACAATATAAGATAAGACAATGAAATAAAGAAATGGGAAAGAGTGAAAAATGGGGATATGATATGAATCTTTAGAGTGAACAGGAGGAACTGAAAAAGAGGTTGGAAGGAGACAAAGTAAGAAAGAAATGGGAAGGGAAAAGACAAATGAAGAAACTAAAGGCAAAGTACGTATGATTTGGGAACGAGTACCGTGTCACCTCCACATAGCTCGCCTCCTTGCGCAGAGGCCCGGGTTTGACTTCCGACACAAGCTGCAATATGGGTCAACGTCACCAGATTCGCCTAACAATGGGCATGCATGAATAACGGGACGCCATCCGTTTGGTACAGCACCTTGCAGTGATTCACAGTGAGACAGTTCCATTGCCCGCAACCTTCTATGTTTTGATAGCTCGGGTGAACTTTCCGGTGAACTTTCCGTGGACCTCCAGTTCCCAATTGATAAAAGCGAGTTTGGTAAATCGGGCAAACACCGCAGTGATCTACAGTCTTCTACACGCAGCCTCCTCAACTTATATAGTTTCGATAGTTTAGGTAACCGTTCTATCGAGTTACCTGTCATAATATGTAATTCCTTCAGCGACTCCATTTCTTCCAAATATCGAATCTCGATTAATTGAGGACACTCCCATATTGTTAGCTCTTTGAGCCTCTCTAAACTTGATAGATCCAATATTACCAGCGATTTACAGTGATACAAATCCAAATGATGGAGACTCTCTAGCTGTTCAATAACGATCTCTCTTAAACCGCATTCAACGAGTGATAACTGAGACAAATATCTCAATTTGGAAGAGAGTGACTGTACTATTGGTGACTTGACACCCTCTAATTCCAAACTACAAAGACCTAAAGGAAGCCTTGGGAGAGATTGAGGATCATCACAACATAATGAAAATGACGAAAGCTGAGGAGGCAATATGAGAGATTGAGGATCATCACCAGATATGTGTAAATCTGAAAGCTTAGGAGGCCATTTCATGTCCATATTTCTACTACCATCGTATGCCAAACTTTTAAGATTCTCCAACATCCCAATGGCCTTTGGTAGCTCTCTTAACTTACTCCATTTCATATCTAAGTGCTCCAGCATTTTAAGGTATCCAATGGAATTGGGTAACTCTCTTATCGTGCTACATAACATATATAAGAACTTCAATCTTTTAAGATATCCAATTGAAGCAGGTAGTTCAGTAATCTTTGTACCACACAAGTCTAATTGGAGTAATGACTCTAGTCCTCCAATGGAGTTTGGTAGCTCCCTTATTTGAGTCCATCCTAGGCTCAAACACTCCAAGATTTTGAGATCTCCAATAGAATGGGGTAACTCTTTTATCTTGCTATGTTGCATAGTTAAGAACTTTAGTTTTTTAAGATATCCAATAGAAGCAGGCAGTGCAATTATCTTTGAACCCCCCAATCTTAAGTCAAGCAATGATTCTAGCCCTCCAATGGAGTTTGGTAGCCCCCTTATTTTAGTGTCTCCCAAGTCCATTTCTTCCAACATTTTGAGATCTCCAGTAGAATCAGGTAACTCTCTAAGTCTTGTGTCATACAAATTCAATCTGAGGAGCGACCTCAATTTCCCAATGGAATCCGGAAGCCTTCTAAGCTGATAACAACGCTCTAAAGACAAGCATGTCAAGCCCGCCATCTCTCCAATAGATGGATGAAGCTCCGGCATACACAACCCTTCTAGCTTTAGACTTGACAAGTTCTTTAGATGGCATATTGCAGAAGGCACTACGCCCAAGTCAAAATGGGGGCTTCTAGACAACTTTGATTGTTGAATTCTGGCTACAATTATTTCCAATCGTTTTAGGCGCTCTAGCTTACCAATAGAACTACCAATTTGTGGCAACTCCGAACAATGTTCAGCAAAAACCAATATCCTCAACTTCAAGCACATTGAGAAGTCAGGAGTTGTCAAGAGATAGCATCTCATGAGATGTATAACTTGCAAGCCACGGTTCACCTGCGAAACAAACAACAATTAGAAAAGTAAGGCAAGGGAAATGGCAACAAATATATATATATATGTGATGCGAAACCATACCAAGCATGGGCCCCATCCATTCCAATTCTCGGGAATTTCGCTATCCGAAAGCTTGAGTACGACTAAGTTCTGTAAACATAGATTGACTGCCTGCAAGTGTGAAGGGCAATGATGCCAAGAGAGCCATTTTAAATTCGAGAAAAGATTCTTAAAGTCTCCCACCAAGTTTCCCCTTTCTAATTCCAAAAACCTTAAGCTAGGCAACCTCGAAAACTCTTCACTTGTAAAGTTGCGATCTTCAGAAAGTCTAGTTAGTTTGAGAGCTATGATGTTCTCTGTTCCCTGACAACATGAAAAGGCATAAGTGAGCTTTCCTACGGTAAAAAAAAGGAACGCATTCTGTGAGTAAATATTGCATATTCTTGTTCTATAAGTAAAGCATTATTGTTTGCTTCTACTTTTAGATTTTAAATGTACGCTATTAATATTTTCTAGATATAAATTTTTGTTACCATCTTCAATCACTCAAAATTAATAAATTTAGTTTTTTATGATGTGCAAAGCAAAAGAACACATTCAAAAATATACTCTAATCGAGCCAATGTTCCCTTGATCGAAAAGACGGAAACTATGAATGAAATTTACCGTTCTAGTCCCCACTACTTGCAATGCAATCTTGGGTTGCCAAAGTCTACTACGCTTCCCAGGAACATTGACGTCTTCTCGTCGAACAATTTCTCTTCCAAGGTCTCTAAGCAAGCCATGCATCAACAGTGTATCATCATCATTGATCTTTATCAAAGACATACCAATGAGGAAATCGATCTCAATTTTTGGGTAAAAGGCCAAAGCTTTCCACATGTAATATGGATAGATTCTTTCTTCACCAATATAGTAACAAGCAATATCAAGAAAAATTTCTCTTTGTTCTTCATTTAGCATTTCAATGCTAATCTTTAATTTGTCATAGATATGTTGCTCAGGAATCGACTCTAATTTCTTCAACATATCTTTCCAAATTGTTTTTGTTTTACAATAAAGAGAACAACCAATAACTTTAAGAGCCAAAGGAAGCCCACCAGTCATGCGAGTAATATTGCAAGAAATATCATCGTAGTCACGTGGAGGGGAATCCATTCCGAAAGCATGCTTGCTAAAAAGTTGAAGGGCATGGCGATAAAGCAATTCTTTCATTTGATAAATTTTATACTCTTCGATTGCCAAATTGTTGGTGTTTCTCGTTGTAATAATGATTCTGCTCCCTAGACCAAACCAATTACCCTTCGCTGCAAGCATAGAGAGTTGGTCCCACTCATATAGATCATCAAGAACAATAAGGACTTTCTTGTGGCGAAATCTTCTTTTAATCTGGTTAATCCCTGCATCAAAGTCAAAAATCTCCACTGGTGTGGAGTTGAGAATTTCTGACAATAGTTGCTTTTGTAATTGGACAATTTTGTCATCCTTTGCAGCTTCTTGAACACCCAAAAGGAAGCTACACCCGTTAAACCGATCAGAAATTTGGTTCAAGACAACTTTAGCAAGAGTTGTCTTACCAATGCCACCCATGCCATGGATTACTAGATAGCGTACATCAGGAGAACCTTCATCTAATAGGTGCATGACATCTTCAACACAATCTTGAATTCCGACTAAATGATCGGGTAGAATTTTTTCTCTTTTATTCAGTTTGATCAAAACTTCAGCGACGATTGATCTGATGAGTTTACCGTGGCTGTCATATTTGATACGAAGGGTTTAGTCAGATCTATTGCAGAAAGAATATTAACCTATCAAGGTTAGAAATATTAGAAGTTAAACACAAACCAGCTAAGGGAGAGGGGGTGGAGACGGGGCGACTGGCCCCCTCCCAAAAATTTTTGTATATATACTCTACGGATAAGTAGGGAAAATTCAATAGTATAAGTAGGTAAAAGTCAATTGTAAGTAAATGGCAAAAAAGAAATATTAATTTTACAAAAGCTCTAACTCTTTCTTTACAAAGAAAAAATATATCAATCAAAATCCATGTGAATGTACTTAAAATGAGTTGCAATTATGTAAGTTTATAAATGTTAAACTTTACAAAAGATGCTCCCTCCTCCTTAAAATTGTAAAAACCGAAACCCGTGGACTTTCTTCCTTTAAATATGCAAAGGATTTGTTTTTTCCTTTTTGATTGCTCAAATATGGTGAGTGCTCTGTTTTTCTAGTTTTGCATGGTTTAAAATAGTAATAGCTAGAACAATTGCTTTCTTGTTTCAACTCCTACACAAATTGGATTTAGAAGTTAAGAAAAATTATTTCTAGTCTATCTAAAAGATGATAATCAAATAATTAATTCAAAATTGATTTGTCATGTCTTTCTAGAGAAAGTATCTAGTTTTGACAAGAATTGACTGTTTATTGATTAAGTGGATGTGTAGTTAGTAGTAATTAAATATGTGTGAATTCAATGATAATTTGATGAAATAGAGAGCAATGGGTAGTTTTAACTTTTGATGCCAGGATGAGTATTATTAATATCAATTAAATATCTAAATCAACGAAAAAAAAACTGAAACCTTACCCTGTATCCTTGAGATCCCATCCTTTGATATGAGCGACCTCCATCAGAGCCTCCTTCCATTGCTGCACTAGATTGCTGCCGAACTTCTGCTCATGTTTTTGCAAAGCATCGTGGTATAGCCTGGTTTTGAGTTTGACATCGTCAGGATCCACGTCGAAGAAAATCGGTAGGATCATTGCGTTGTCATCTCTATTTCTCAAGCAGTCCACCTTGAATGCAAGCTCGCGAAGACACCACACACTAGACGCATAATTTTTAGAGAAGATGGGCATAAAGATTGTGGAGTTCTTAATCGCACGCTCTAGTTCGCCTTTCATCACTTCACCTTTTCTAATCTCTTCGTTGTCTCTGAAAACATGAATCCCAGCTCCATCCATGGAGTGATAGAGGCAATCAGTAAAATTCCGGCGAGTGTCGGGCCCTCTAAAATTCAAGAACACATCAAATTCAGCCCCTAGTGACAACTCGACATCATCTCTATCGGTCATGATCGCCGCTTTTCCATGCGATGAGTCCCTCCTCTTCATCTTCAGGAGCTAAGGTATTATGAGGAGAGATGCAAGGGTAGTGTCTAATAATTGTGATTCCGGAGGATTTATGGACGAGCCAAATGAAGAAATCATAATCCTTTATTTGATGTTGTCTAGGCCAGATTCGTGGAAATTAGGGTAGTTGACTACCAGGTCCCATTTCCCTCTTTTCTTAAGAGAGAATTATAGTAATGGGTGGGGACATCGTCGTAAGCATAGATATATAATTCGAATTCAAAAGGAATAAGGAGTCTGCGTGATAGAGATTCTTTGAAACTAACTTACAACAAGCAGCCAGTCATGTGGGGACAAAAAAGTATCAATCTACGGGGAAAAAAAACATTAAATATAAGGGACCGATTAAATTGAAGAGACGGCACTTCCATTCGCATTTTGTTGTATTCAATGAGTGAGGAGATCATCTGTCCATAATTAAATTAATATAGAGAAAGCATTCATTCATGGATTACATTCTATTTGATTAAGTAAATTATGTTCCATAGAGGCTACATTTCCAATAAAAAATTTTAGGGAAAAATACCAAATACTTCTTTTCAAAGTAAAAAGTTCTAAGATTAAAATTTCTCGTTGGAAAAAGAGTTGAAGCCAAACATTTTGTAATAGGCATGAGACTCTTATGGTAATGCCTAGAAACGGTAGGAAAAAAAAAATCTTTTCTTCCCCTCTTTTCGAAAGTATTATCTTCTTTTTTTCCCCTCTGTGCAATGAGCCAAAGTGTTGTGGGAAGTCTCGCATTGCGCATTTTCTTGGAAGGACCGAGAAAATTTCCTACAATAGAAAATTAAATTGTATGCTAATCTAGTTAATAATATGAGTTTGATTGCACTTCAAAACAGAAAATACATAATTTCGATTGATTCCAGTTTCCGTTGAATTATAAAACTAAGAACTTTCCCTCAGGTCACAACTGGACAAAGGTTATTTGATTTAGAAAGTTAACAATGCACCGATGCTCTACTCCACGCACCACATGCATGCGCGGCCAGTTGTCGCTCGAATCTTCACGAATCACTCTCCATTGACGGTTTCATCAACTTTCAGAGATCTACTGTCCTCAGATCTTACGTTCCTTCAATCAATTTGTTCTGTGAATAATAACTCGTCTAATTTATGCGCACCGTGAATAATAAAGAAGTCTTATTTGAGCTTGAAAGTTTTTGATTTGTTTCTAAATACGACTGAACTGTTGTTTTAAAGGTAATTTATAATGGATATTCAATCAATTTTATTCTTTGTTGAACACCAGAATTTCTTTCAAAGTGATTTTCCACAAAATCAACCGTAAGAAAACAACTCATTTTTCTTGAAAACAATTTTCTTAAAATTATTTTCCATTGATCAGAAAGTATATCAATTGATTTCACTTCGCATTTTAATTGGTCATATGAGTTTGATTACCCTTCAAAATAGAAAATACCTAACTTCAATTGATTCCACCTCAGGTGTTAATTTATTAATCTAAAATCTTTTGCACGCACTAGATAAATCCAATCCGACATGTTGGGTTAGGTATAGAAAGACACGCATTTGAGTGGGTTAATTAACAAAAAAATTTATCAGCAAGGTGTCCCCATTTCATAAAACGATAGTTTCATAAAAAGTTTAGAAGCTTTTAATTCTGCCATTGTCTCGCGTTATCTTCCCCCATGTCACAACAGGACAAAGGCTATCTCATTGAGGCAGCTAGCAGTGCACCAGATGCATGAACCCCGTCCCTAATTTCAAACTAAGAAAACAAACAAACAGAAGATGTACTCTAAAATAATACCTACTTGTAAGGCAAGACCAACAGGACCAGTCAATTGACAAAAACGAGGGATGTAACGACAAAACTTGTTCATATGTCAATATGAAAAGATGATGATGTTCTTTTCTTGAATTATCGGACGACACTTTCCTTCACATTTTGTTCTATTCGAGGAGCGAGGACTCCCTCCGTGCATATATAACTGCCCCGTCATTTACGTGAATTTATGATTCCACGAAGGTTCGATGCATGTATTCATCTTTCCAATTTTAAGATAATGAAAGCAATTCAGTCATCTAAATTTAATTAAGTAAAATATGTCGTATATAGTTACAGTTCAAATAAGTTTCTAAAGGAAAAATACTACACATTTCTATTTCAAGATTATAATTTCTAAGATAAAATTTTCTTGTTGGACAAAAAGTTCAACTCGAACGCTCCGTGACATATGGGGGATTCCTATGATAGGGTCCAAAGAGATAGCTTAAAGAATTCTTTTTCCCCTCTTTTCAAAGTAATATCTTTGTCGCTACTCGCTAATGGTAATATATTTCCCACTCACTAAACTATTAGCTTGCAAAGATCACTTGTTAAATTATCCAAATATATTTCCTAACTGAATATTATGGTAATCTATTATGTAATTGATGACCTAATATTTTTGTAATTCTAAAGTGTCAACTAAATGATAAAGGTTCTCGAAATACGATATACAAGCAATAGGAGCCCCAAGCTAATTGGTTGTATGTCGATTGAGTTATAAATATTTTTAAAGAATATGTAACTCACCTAAGCTCCCTGCCAGTGACATTAACTCATTGCAAATATCATGTCCTTTTAGTTATTTACAAAATTAAAATTTACTTTGACAATAATTAGGAAATATGACACTTAAGTTTCATCTAAAATTGAGTGAGACACTTGATTATGAGATTCTATTATAACATAGAATTTTTTTAAAAAAAAAATCATAGCTTTATGTGACTCAAGAAAAAAATCAAAATCATATGGTTTGGGTTTTTCCTATTAGTCTAGGTAAATTTTACACTTTACTTCTTAATTGGTTTCCATAATCAAGTTCTCTATCCAATTATCGATAATATTTATATGTTTTATATTTTATTGAGGTTAAAATGATGCTTCCTTTCATAAGAATCTCATAGAGTGTGACTGTCCAGTTACTAAAGGTCACACAGCTAGGGTGATTAACTTAAAAAAGAAGAAAAAAGGAAAAAGAAAAAAGAAGAGTAACTCTCCACATGGGCTATGTGTAATTGATTCTATTGGAAGTCCTTGGTTTGTCCTGTCTTCACCGTATAAGATACTATAAAAAAAAAAAAATACTCGTAAATTGACCTTACGAAAATTATAGTTTTAGATTCAATTTCACTATAGCAGCTAAAAGTACTAGTACGAACACCTAGAGGGGGTGAATGTGTTTAAAATAAACCTCGGAATAAAATAAATTTTGAGCAAAGTCTAAATAAGGATCAGAGTCTAATAAGAGAGTCACCAAACTTCTGGTAGATGTTCAGAATCTATTATGCAATAGAACAGACTTCTGAAATAACTTGTAATTGTGCAACAGACTTATATAATGAGAGTTAAGGGAAGAGAATTTTGCACATGAAATTTATAGTGGTTTGGCTTAGATCAAGCCTACATCCACTCTTCCACGCTAATAGATTCCACTATGCAATCAATAAGAGATTACAACTATGAGTGCAAACATTTAGTGATAGATCACATTATCTCACTAAGTCACTATTTTGGTATTTCTCTCATAATCACAAACGTTTAAGCTCATCAAAGACAAATGTATGATCGAAGGTCACTCAGACTTTGAAATTATAAATTCTATGCTTCTCTCTTACTTACTCATCAATCCTTGATCTCCTTAAATACTCCTCCACTTCCAAACTAAACGTTGGACAGTATCTAGAGGATCGTCTTCAAATCTACCCATTGGATAGATCTGTATCTAAAAAATTTAGTAGCCTTTGAGTGATAGAAGTAGAATCCCAAATTGATTCTGATCGTCCATACAAACAGAATCTTGCTTTCCATAAGTAGAGCTTCCTCGTTTAGAAAGTTCTCGTCTTCAATATCTAATTGTCAATCAATTAGATTGAGTCAATCAAATCTATCTTGATGTGAAATCCAAACCATATCACTAGCCGTTATATGTTTTGGGCTTGTGTTACGTTCTATCAAGTTGTCTCGTTCTGAACATGCTTCGTTTTGAATTTATTACGTTCTGGACCTTGTCACGTTCTGAACTTATGTCTCGTTCTGGATGTAAAGTCTGAGAGTGTTCTATCTGAAGTAGAGTCTGAGTGTGTTCTATCTGAAATAGACTTTACAATTTGGATGTAAGTCTGAACATATTCTGCTTCTAAACATATTTAGCCTTAAGATCTGAACACAATTTAAATAAGTTCAACTTCAGAATAGAGTCTATCTTTTGGTTCTTCCAGATATAGACTTCGACAATATCCTTTACATGTTCTATCATCTACATAGTCTATTACTCAACCATTAAACACATTAGTAACTTTTGATTATTTTGTCATCTTCGAAACATTATAAGGGATTTCCCTAACAACAGCAAGTTTGATCTAGCTATAAATGATGTAAGTCTTAGTCCAGTGTTGCGCACTTTTCATGTGAAATTAATTTCTACAATTTCATTAAATAGTTTTCGTGAGGCTAAGTTCACTTTGCTTTTAGTTTGACATGAGGCTTCATCAAGCTATCGTTGGTGATATGTAATTGAAAATGAGCAAAATAGCAAATAGGCATTTTTGGGGCTGCATGTTTTTATTCTTTTTTTTTTTTTTTTTGCTTATGAACAGAAATTTTGTTTTTTTGTTCACAGGAACAAAAAAAGAACAGAAACGCGTTTGTTTGCGTTTTTGTTCAAAATCAAATTTTTTGTTCCTGGAACACAAAAAGAACAAAAATGAGAAACAAAAAAAAAATTGTTTCTTGTTCTAGAAACACTTTTGAAGAAACAAAAAAAAAATATTTCTTCTCTCTCTTCTTTTTTCTTCTTCTTTTCTTCTTCTTTTTTCTTTGGCCGGGCCGGCGACCGGCCATCAAGGGCTGGCTACGCCGTCGAGGGTCAGCGACCTCGCCGGAGCGTCGCCGACCCCCGGCGAGGCCGAGCCTCGCTGGCCCTTGGAAAGGCCGAGCCTCACCCGCGCTGGCGAGGCCGAGCATCGCCGGCCCCCGGCGAGGCAAGCCTCGCGAGCCTCGCCGTGGCTAGGCGAGGTTGCCGGCCGAAAGAAGAAAAAATAAAAAAAATAAAGGATAAAAGGAAAAATAAAATAAAAATATTAAAAAATTAAAAGAAACAAAAAAAGAATATAAATTTACCAAACATGTTTCTATTAATTTTTTATTCCCGGAACAAGTTTACCAAACGCATCTTTCTGGTCAAAAATTGTTCCCCGGAACAGAAACAATTTTTTCTATTTCTGTTCCCTGGAACAATTTTTGAACAGAAACATTACCAAACGCGCCCTTTTTGGCAACAGCGACAAGACTGGTCTCCAGGCAAAGATGCAATGTTTAGATCACTTTTGCACTTGCGAATAATTGACGAGCCAAATGCTAAAAACAAGGAACATACTTCATGAAAATTGCCGTTGAGGATGTGTATTGGTATAGTTGATGAAGTGTGACTGATAGATTCTTGGGGCCAAAGTATCCTCATTTTTCAAGCGGGTCTTGTCTAGTAGTGCTGTGTTACTGTGTATTCAGATAATAATGTTATATAAAAAAAATTTAAAAAGGTTTAAATGGCAAGTAACCCGTGATTGCTGGTATATGGAGTTTTCGGAGCTATAATATGGCTCGACGTATGAAAGCTAGAGGAAAAATAAAAAAATTGATAGCCTTTGTTGACAAAATATATAGAAGTTTAAAACCTACCCATATTTTATTTCCTAGACGTTCAGCTTTAGTAAGTAATAATATTATCAAACAACGCCTCATGTCTTTTTCTGCTATATATATAGTACAAAATTGAGAAAAATCCTTTACCAAAAAAAAAATATATTTTAAATTTTACCAAAAAAAAAAATTGAGAAAAATCAGAACTTCTTTTCTTATTGATGAAAGCTCAACGCAAACATATAGTAACCCTAAACGTTTTGTAACAGGCACGAGACTGTTATGGTGATGCCTAGAAGGGGTAGCGAAAAAAAAATCCTCTTTTCAAAGTATTATCTTTCTTGCCGATGACAATTCATTTCCCTCAAAATAAAATTTATATGCTACTAACTTGCATGATATCATTTGCTAAATTATCCAAATATATTCCTTATTTCAATGGTATGTTAATCTATTAGGTAATTGATAACTCAATACTTTTTTATTCTAAAGTGTCAACTACATAATAAAGGTTCTCAAAAAGCATTATATGCGGTATAGGAAACTTAAGCATTTTGGTTGTTTCTTGATTGAGTCTTGTTTGTATTTAATCAATCGAATTCTAAATCTTTTTAGAAAATGCGTAATTGAATCCTAGTCTCCCTGCTGGTGATATTTACTCATCGCAAAATCATGTTCTTTTAGTTCTTAAAAAAATTAGAAATTATTTTAACAATAACCAAGGAATGAAGTGAATAAGTTTCATTGAAAACTGAGTGAGAAACTTGATTATGAAACTTTATTCAAAACATAATAAGATTTTTCTCCATAATATTACGTGACTCAAGAAAAAACGAAAATAACATGCTTTGGGTTTTTACTATCTGTTTTGGTTAAATGTAGGCTTTATTTCTCTATTATTTTCCATAATGAAATTGTCCACTCAATGATCTGTAAGATTCATATGTTTAGTTTCTAATTGTGGTTTAAATGATGCTTCATTTCACAATAATCTCAAAGAGTACTTCTAGTTATGAAATGTCACGCCCCGATCTTCGGGCACGCACACATCCTTCTACTTGGTCGATTTTTAAATGCGATATCCCAGAACAATGTATCGCCGACCCTTTCAATTATTATGCACATGCGGAAGCAGTTATAAATCCCCAGACAATAAAACAATGGGATAGAAAAGTAGGGCCATATTTTCCATATTGAAACTTATAACCAAACTTTTATACAAAACATAAACCACTTCATAACTATTCATATCAAAAAGAAGATCTCAAAAGAAGATAAACTCTCAGCCCATCCAGGCCATACTCAAGGCCTCTCTCGGGATTATCTTCTTCTTCCAAAAATCATTCTCCTCAAGTTTCACCTCCGAGTTCTCCTTCTTAGACTCCTCCTCAGCTCCTCAACGGGGTCCTAAAATGTTTTTCCCCAAACTGGGATGAGACTACGTCTCAGCGAGTTCTACCCCACTAAGCCCAATTAGTAAACTATTATACTATAGGCTGCCTAAACACGCATAGGGCAGAAGACGTACCTTAGCATCAGATCCCACCTGCATGTTAGCACAGGTCAAATAGACACCTAAGCAATCACATCACAGATCAAAGTATCAATCAAATCGACCTAGCCGATTTCATGCTAACAAGACCACTCACGGTCATTTCCATTCAATCAATCATTTCACTACAATCGGATCAATTCATTGATCAATCGAACTAGTCGATTACATGTCAGACGAACCATTCTAGGTCAATACTCTCGGGCGTCAAGTTCGCCAAAGTGATTTATCCACTAGACAATTGCGTGCGTTCTTTAAGGCGCCGTTTTCGCCAGTGACCTCCTTAGTCACCGAACCACGCATGCCTATGACCATGTACTCAAATAGACAATTGTGTGCGTTCTTTAAGGCGCCGTTTTCGCCAGTGACCTCCTTAGTCACCGAACCACACATGCCTACCATGATCTGTTCAATAGACAATTGCGTGCGTTCTTTAAGGCGCCGTTTTCGCCAGTGATATCCCAAATCACCGAACCACGCATGCCTATAACCATGTACTCAATAGACAATTGTGTGCGTTCTTTAAGGCGCCGTTTTCGCCAGTGATATCCCAAATCACCGAACCACACATGCCTACAACAATGTATTTAATAGACAAGTGTATGCGTTCTTTAAGGCGCCGTTTTCGCCAGTGATTACCTTAATCACCGAACCATACATGCCTATAACAATGTACTCAATAGACAAGTGTATGCGTTCTTTAAGGCGCCGTTTTCGCCAGTGATGACCTTAATCACCGAACCATACATGCCTATAACAATGAGTACTAGACCAATACGTGCGTTCTTTAAGGCGCCTTTTTCGCCAGTGATATCCCCAATCACCGAACCACGTAGGTCCACAATAATGTATGTACTAGACCGATACGTGCGTTCTTTAAGGCGCCGTTTTCGCCAGTGATATCCCAATCACCGAACCACGTAGGTCCATGCACTGTGTTTGATCAGTTCAATCCCAGAGTACCTCCAATCCGCTCTCATGATTCCATCCACTTTACAACTCAATCAAAGCATTATAAATGCTAAACAAACATGCTCGGCCATCTACCAATCAATCATTCAATCTCAATCAATTCCAAATCAATTTATGGTAAATCCCTAAAACATCACAATTTATTTAATTCCATACAACGTAGAGCTCAAATAAATAAATGAACTGCGCCACGACGATCAGCACGAGATTTCGGTCATTAGCCATCGAAATCTTAATTTCCGAAAAATAATTAATTAATTAATTAATTTCGAAAATTAATTATTTAATATTAAAAATTCCGTTTAGCTCAAAATAAGGCCCAATTCAATAAACAGACTTCACCACGGTCATCAGCATAATTTTCCGGTCACGGGCCATCCCAGTTGAATTTTCGGAAAATAATTAATTATTAATTTAATTTCGAAAATTAATTAATATTAAAAATTCAATTTAGCTTAAAATAAAGTCCGATTAAATAAACGGACTTCGCCACGATCATCAGCATAATATCCCGGTTCCAAACCATCTCCCTCAAATTTTCGGAAAATAAATAATTATTTAATTTAATTCCGATAATTAATATTTAAATGCCAAGCATCTCCCTTAGGCCCGAATCATCAAATTGAAGCTCAATTAGGGGTCCGAAAATTCCCGAGACGCTTCCAATAAATAGTAGACCACGTCTACTTGTTAATTGCACAATCAATTTATTTAAATCACATCACAATTAACTAATAATTGCTAATTACTTCTAATCTAACAACCTAAACACAATTAATTAAAACTAAACCAACCTAAAGCATAATTAGCCAATTAATCCGAGATTAGTGAGATTACTCACCAAATCGCGCGCAAGTCGGATCAATCCGACGACGGCGACGCGAGGAACGATTCTTCCCAAAGCGGGCCTCGGGTTCGGGGCCGGGAAACGGCCCAAAACGGGCCCGAACCAGCTGGAAACCCATTTCGTGGGTTTCTGCCCTTGGCTGGTTGGAGCAGATCCGGTGGCCAAAATGGCGAGGGAAAGCTGGCGGAGGGCGAGGGGGACGAGGGGGAGGTCCGGCGGGGCTAGGCGGTGGCCGGCGGTGGCCGGATCGTGGCCGAACGGAGCTGGACAGAGGATGGGCAGCAGCTGGATCGCGCGGGGGAGCACGCCTGGGCACGAGGGATGGCCGGCGGAACGCGCGGCGTTGTGCGGGCGGGCGTCGCGGGCGGTTCGGCTCCGGTGCGGCGGCGGGACGGGCGACGGTGGTCCTCGGCGAGCTGCTGCTCTTCTTTCTTGGTTTTGGTCTGGTTCGCACAAGGAAGAACGAAGAAGAAGAAGAAGGTCACGTGGGGGAGAAGGGAGAGGAGAGAGAAGAGATAAGTGAGAAAACTTTGACTAGTCAAAAGGGGGAGGAGAAAGCAAAATAGGAAACGGCAAGGAACAAAAGGAGAGAGTGTAGGCATGGGGAATCGCACGAGGGTGAGGGGAGAGGAGAGAGGAGAGAGAAAGAAAAGAGAGAAAAAAATGAAAAATAAAATACATAATGCCTTTATGTACTTTTTCCTTTTCTCTTTTCCTTTTTATTTCCTTTCGGGCTTCAATTTTTCCCCCGATAATTTTTTTATTGAAATTTCGGACCCGTCAATAGATTGACGAGCGATGAGATAGGATCCTAATTATCCAGTCAATTTAAAACCCGAAAATCGGATGTCATGAAAGGTCACCGGCAGTGATATTAGTACTTGAGTGCATATTAGCCAAAACATACAGGATTCATTTAACGAAAAATAATTTGTTTAGGACTTGATTAATCAACCGTCAAAACATTAGGACTTATACTACACTTGTTCTCACACTAGTGCAATTCATTGAAAGAAGAAGAAGAGCAACTCTCCACAGGTACCATGTGTTATCGGTTCAGTCGTAATATCCTTGTTACATATATATATATATATATATATATATATATATATATATATATATATATATATATATATATATATATATATATATCATTAATAAATGTGTACTTCACAATTTATGTCATGAGAAGTCTCTCTCATTGCATTGTGTTATTTTTTTGGAAGGGCTTGAAAAATTTCTCACGAAAATTTCTCACAATGAAAAATTATTCTTTCATTCCATAAACAAAAATATGTAATTTGAATTACTTCCACTTCATGTTCTAATTTATTAATAAACAAGAACATTGACGGCAAGAGATACAAGAATCATGATCCTTCATTCAATGTTGCTAGGGCCAGATTCGTAGAAAATAAGGCTACTAGACTAGCAGGTCCCATCTTCCTATTTCTTTAAGAGAGAAGTTTTGGAAATGGTAGGAACGTCATTAAACAATAAGTCATGTCGGGATATGAAAAGTATGGATCCACCAAAAAAGGAAAAGAGCATGAAACATAAGTGGCCAGTTAAATTCAAGGGACAGCACTTCCATTCACATCTTGTTCTACTCAATGGGTGAGGACCCCATTTGTCCATATCAAATTGCCCGTGGCGTACGTGAATGATCTTTTCAAATTTAAGATAAAGAACGCATTTCATCGTTGATATACATTCTATTTAATCAAGCAAAATATTTCATATATCGGGTATTAGAATAAAAATTCAATGGAAAATAAGGAATATTGCTTTCAAGATAACCATTTTGCAAGATGAAGCCATATCATTGGACGAAGAGTTCAAACCGAATATTCCGTTAGAGACTCTAATAACAGGTTCAAGACTCTTATAGTAACGCCCAAAGGGATTAGCTAAAAAAAATTCTTCTTTTTCCTCTTTTCAAAGTATTAGTTTTGTTGCAAATGATAATCACATTTCCATTTAAGCAGGAATAATCATTTGCTAAATTATCCAGATACATTCACTAATTGAATGATATGTTAATATATTATGTAATCGATAACTCAATATTTTTTACATAAAGTGTCAACTAAAAAATAAAGGGATACTTACCAAAATAATCCTAAAGTTATTGTATGAATACCAATCAGTTATAAACTTGTTAATTGTGCTAATCTAGTCATAAAGTTTTTAACATTTTGCCAATATAGTCTTTGTCCGACTAATTCGAGCCAAAAGATAATGATGTTGACGTCGACTGTCCTACATTATACAATCAATGCTGATATGGACAACTTTTGCAACTTTTTTTTTAAAAAAAATTATGAATATTTTATTATTTTTGTATTTTTCTTTTTTTTTTGTAGCATAGTTCTTTTTCCTTCAAGGCCAACAGGGCCTCAACAATGGCCGTTGACCCTCGCCGACCGCTGGTTTGCTCACCTCACGAGATTTAAACGAAGTGACCAGTGAGGGCCGCAATGACATCACCTCGCCAGATCTGTGTAAGTGGTGCCCGTGGCCAAAGACGGCCGTCAGTGGCCAACGAGAGCTTTGCAATCGGCAAGGACATCATGGCCCACGACCCCGAGTTAAACATCCAGTCGATTTCAATGTTTGCATGCATAGGTATAGGCATACATTCAGTCGGTTTTATCCTATAAGTATCAAACTAACCGACGTGATGTGAAATGAATTCGTTATTCTTAGTTTCCTCATCTATTGATCGCCCACATTTATCCATGATGCAAAACAATTTGATAAGAGATGTCTCCAAAGGAGAAACTGATAATTTTTTTGGTCAACAAAACGAGAGAGAAAATAAAAGGCAACGATGCTCTCACGCTGCGTGGTACACTTGGAAGACGTCGTTGGTACAGAAATCTAAAATGATAGAACTAAACTTTCACGAATGTGCGAATTCATTCATCAATGGAAGATGCCGAGATTCGCCCAAGAAATTAGGAATACTTTCCTCATACGATACGGCTACCTTTGAAGTAGGGAGCGCTATCCTTATTGCCGTATTTGTGGGACCTAATCCTCACTAAAGGGTTGTGTTGACATATTTCAATTAACAACCCATGGCCATGAGCAAGAGATTCTCAAGAAATATGCACTTTGGCGCAAACTCATAACAAAAATGTCTAAACAAGCAGCTTCTTCTAATTATAATCAAGAAGTCTCATAATGGCATGACCAGAATATAGAGATACTAGGTGCATCTTTTTTGAGCATTTATCATGTTGGCATGGAAGAAAATGTATAATCTGTCATCATGCTGATGCTGCAACATACTAGAGACAAAACAGAAAATTTAACTTCCAAAAAAGTTCCCAAGAACATTTTCTTCTCTAATATGGATAAGCGTCAACTCGACAAGTGCAAAATCATGCAAAATCATCTTAATGATTGATAAATTATTGTCGGGTTAATTCAAGAAGAGAAGACCACCAGTGAGAGAGAGAGCTGAAGATCACCAGAGTCCGATAAATTTATCTTGTCAAGCATAATCAGGCATCACTTTTTTCAGGAAAGTAATTGGCTTGGAATCCTCAGGCGCCAGTTGGTCAAATGCAACATAGTTGTGCTCTTCATCATACACATGGCACATCGTCATGATTGTCTTCATGAGTCGCCAATTCCATGTGGCTTCATTTAAGTACTGTGGAAGACATGTAAATCAAAATGAGCAGACCAGCAAATGGGCTTTTTTCGGCAACAGCGAGGCCACTGGTCACTAGGCAAATGTGCAGTACACTGATCACTCTGCATTTACAAATATTTGAAGCACCAAACGCTAAAATCAAGGAACCATCTCAAGTTTGTCAAGGAACCATCTCAAATTTGCCATATTTAGTTTCAACTTTATTACTCCCTTCCACTTCAAGCACCGATTACTCATGACAAGAGAAAAAAAGGGATCTTGTTCCGAATCATCCTAATCTAGCTGGCCCATTGAATGCCAGAATAACATACTTGACGAAAACCAGCTCACCTTTCCCCAGTTTTCTTGTATAGACTTGTGAGCCGCGCGCAAGTTGTAACTCGGAATCCTTGGTGATATCTGATGGGTTATGTGAACATTTATGTGATGGCATAGAATTTCAATCCTGCACAAGAGAAGAGCATCACAGTTTGCTTTTTGATCATTCTACTCATCCTTGCACCCAGAGGTCAACTAAGATGAATTTTAAAGATAAAGCAAGCGACAAAACCTTCTTCTAAAGTGTGCAGTCAGCTAAGATAGCTAGTCCGCCCATAACCACATGAACTTGATAATAATTTCATCTTCCACTTTCAAAAAAGAAAAAGTTTCTTGATACACATTTTTGCATGGCAATGCCCAGAAGCAATGCCAAATGTGTTAAAGTTTAGAGGTACAAGATCCAATTGCCTAGGGGTGATTAGTTCCCAGTTAGGTCCGATTCCAACAAGGAATTGGACTGAGAGGATCGGTTTCCAAAATTTGGAACCAGAGACCGAAGCAATTGATCTTAGAACCAAGAATCGGATTGAACCATCAGTCTGGTCCAATCCATTGGAACCGGTAACTTATTTTTTCTCACTACCTTTTCCCATTACTTTGTTTCCCACCACTTGGAACGGGACCGAGATAGTGTTTAATTCACATTTTACTGATTTTTTGAAGAAATAATAAAACAAAAAGTATATTTAGTCAGTCCGGTCTGATCCGGGCAACCCAGTTTGGGCAGTCCATTTTGCACACCCCTACAACTGCCGCCACCATCATGTCATCGACAGTTTATATCTGAGATGCGAGCAAAAGAGAGCAAGTAATGAAGAAACTTGAGGAAAATAAAAGTTTTATTACCATTTAGGATAATCACATCAATGAAAAGTCCATTTCATATTATCGAAACAGAGAATTTTCAAGATGTCACACTCTCCCTAGGCGATGTGGGACAAGAGACGTGTCCCCTTCTTGCACACATCCAGAGACCAAGGCACAGACACACCACCATCCCTCCTTCCCGCGCACCACCGCTTGGGCTGTCATAGCGAGTAATAAAGAAACTTGAGGAAAATAAAAGTTTTATTATCATTTAGGATAATCACAGTGGACGGTTCCGTTCAGCTGGGCTTGAGCAGCATTCCACTCATTAGAAGATTTGAAGGGAATATGTGCTGCCGTGTGATGGACCATTGTGAAAGTACTCATCTAAAAACAGGGAGCAGATTGTTCTTCTCATTCAGCAAATGTGGACGGCTTCACTTGAACAGCCAGGGCAACCAAATTAATAGAGCAAAGAAGCTTGAAGTGAAAGCTCTTAATAATACAATTCGTGATTTTTCAGACAATCCAAATCCTAAGATTGAGGTATTCACGGTCCTCAGCTGCACTTGGCAATAATGACTGACTATGAGCAACTTCTGACCATATATCCTGAATGATCAAAAGATACAAAAAGATGAGAGACCACTAGATTCTTTTGAAGGCTTTCTTTATTATGACTAAGGGGACTACTTGTCGACGAATTATCGGTGTCTTCAGTGAAGAAGGGCAAGAAGCATACATTAATGCAGTTGGAAAAGGATCATTAACCAAAAGTGATAGCCCAATCATGGTATCAACCAGAACATAAGGGCCTGTTTGGTAACCATCCAAACAGTGCCAAATTCTGATTCTTTGTTCCCGGAATCAGTTTCGGCCTAGAATCACGTTTGGTAAAATTTTTGTTCCCGGGACCAGATTGGGAATAGAATCAAGAATAAAAAAAAAAAAGTTTATTCTTTTTCCGAGAATCAATTTGAGAATCAAAATTTTCTTCTTCCCTTCGACCATCTCACGACCGCCGTCCACCGCCGCCCGCCACCGTCCGCCACCGCCGTCCACCGCCGCCGTCACCGCCGTCCGCCGCCGCTGGCCGCCGGTCCGGCGAGCTCGCGGAGGCAAGCCCGGCCCCGGCGAGGCCGAGCCTCGCGGGACCGGGCAGGGCTAGGCGAGCCTCGCGACGCCCGGCCCCACCGGTGGCCGGCGAGGCTCGCCCGGCCACCGGCGAGGCTCGCCCAACCCCGACGAGGTCGGCCGGCCCGCGGCGAGGCTCGGCCTCGCCGGGATCCGGCTCGGCCGAGCCTCGGCGGGGCTAGGCGAGCCTCGTCCGTCGGCCACGAGGGCTGCCGGCGAGGCTCGACCGACGAGGGCCGGCCTCGCCGAGGGCGGCGACGCTCGGTGAGGTCGCCGGCCCTCGTCTAGCCGGTCGCCGGTTCGGCGGCCGGCCGAAGAAGAAGAAGAAGAAGGTGAGAAAAAGAAAAGAAAAAAGGAAAAAAAAAAAAAAGAAAAAGAAAAAAAAAAGGAAAATGAAAAGAAAAAAATGAAAAAATGAAAAGAAAACAAAGGAAAAAAGTTTAAAAAATTATTTAAAAATTAAAAGAAATTGATTTGGAACGAGAATTAATAAATACGGTACCAAACGCAATTCTATTCCGGAATCGAAATTTTTGACGATTCCAAACGGCTTAAAATGCTTAGAATCGATTCCGAAACGAATCAAAAAGAATCGGTTTTGCTCGAAATCTCAGGAACAGAATCGTTACCAAACGCGCCCTAATCCACCCCAAAAATGCCAGCCTTGTAATTGATCAACGGCCCCCCAATCCCCATAAATGCAAAAATGCAAGCCAAACTGATCTCCACCCTTTTTGACTTCGTTTGGTCTGAACTTGTTCAGGTCAAAGTGCCGAATCAACCTAGCAGGGCATTTAGTCAGATTAAGATCAACGCATTTACATGAAAAGACCACAGATGAGAATTAATTTAATAAATCACCATCAATTTGACATTTTGAATTTGAAGGCATGCAGGGCGAGAAAGAAGCATCCAAATGGAAATGATCCTGCCTTTTAGTTTCGCACCTACCAACGAGCTAAGACATGTAAGGAAGGATTGGGCCACATCCATAAATAACTGCCTTGCGCAGAAAAGGAGTCCAACTCCCCTTTCCAAACAGGATGCCAAGCTGTATCTTCAGGCAGCCTATCAATTTACAAATAGAGAGGGGGGAAAACATTAGGATGGTTGCAAAAAGGTAGTCAAGGGTGATTAACCAGACAACTACAAGAATGCGATCATGTCAACCAAGGAGAATATTCTCACGAAAAGAAAAATGAAGCATGTGTCCAAAACATAACATTGTAGACATGAAAGAGAACACAACAATGCAAAGTGCGAACAATTGTCTTCATGCACATTTCCTCCCTATTTGCAAAGTGAAAACAAGTGCCTTCATATATGTAGATTAAGCACAGAGTAGACAGCCTTAAAATGGACCATTTGTTAAAAAACAACGGAATATACTGTCACAAGAGCTTTCTGCTCGTTGTTAAAGGACCACTACTCCTCTATTTCATTTGGATAGGAATTCAAAATGGATTATTCAATACAAAAACCTGAAGGGAGTGTCTTACAAATATGTTAGCTCTTGTATGATGCTTCCAATTGTTCCAAATTCTTCCAGATTTAGGTTTGATCAATTGAATAAACCTCACGCGCCATCCACATCCATGTCAGAATTCCTACATTCTTCGCAAGCTTTGTAGTTGTCAACAGACTCGCCTATCATTGGGCATCGATGAACATAGGGATGACATGTCTTTGGTATATCAGGCAAACCTTGCAGTGATTCACAGTGAAAAAGGCGCAATATCTGCAACTTACGTAGTTTTGATAGATCTGGTAACATTTTTATGGTGCTGCAACTCTTAATTAATAATTCCATCAGCGATTTCACTTTTCCCAAATCTTGAATTTCGACTAGCTGGGAGCAATTCCACACTTTCAGCTCTTTGAGCTTCCCTAAGCTCGATAGACCCGATAACCTCACCAGCAATTCACACTCTGCCACAGTCAAATTCTGGAGACTTGCCAGCAGTTCAAACTCAATCTCTCTCGACCAACACCTAAAGAGCGTTAACTCGGACAAATATCTCAAATATCTCAAGTTGGAAAAGAATGGTTGTTCTATCGGCGACTTAACATCTCCTAGTTCCAAACGACAAAGACTAAAAGGAAGCCTTGTGAGAGATCGAGGATCATCACAAGATATGCGAAGTGACCAAAGCTGAGGAGGCCATGTGATATCTGTACTTAGACTCCACTCCTCCCCTTTTGGTGACTCCCCCATCCACTTGGATGAAGTTTGTCCACGGGTGCCAAGCAGAGTCTCCGCTACGAAATATAAATGTTTTAAGGTCGCAGGAAGTTCTGGCAATTTTTCAAGCTTACGATTATCTCCTAAACGAAGTTCTCGAAGATGAGACAGCTGATTAATGGTTGTTGGCACTCTGCTCACCTTGCTACCTGACAAGTCCAGCTCCTCCAAAAAGGATACTTGTCCGATTTCACTTGGGATTTCACCCTCAAGATTTCTACAACTGCCAGCTTTCAATACTTTAAGATTCTTCATCATCCCTATGGCCTTCGGTAGCTCTCTTATCTTACTCTCTGCTAGAACTAAGCACTCAAGCCTCTTAAGAAATCCAATAGAAGCAGGTAGTTCGGTAATCTCTGTACCCCGCAAATGTAACTCAAGCAATGATTCTAGTCCTCCAATGGAGTTTTGCAGCTCCATTATCTTAGTGAATCCCAGGTTCATTTTCTCCAACTTTTTGAGATCTCCGATAGAATCGGGTAACTCTGTGATTCCTGTGTCAAACAAATTCAATATTAGCAACGATCTCAATTTCCCAATGGAATCTGGAAGCTTTCTAAGTCGATGACAACCCTTTAAAGACAAGCTTGTCAAGCCCACGATCTCTCCAATAGATGAATGAAGCCCCTGTATACACTGTCCCTCTAACTTTAGACTTGACAAGCGCTTTAGACCGCATATGGCAAAAGGCACAAAGAACATGTCAAAATCGAGGCTTGCGGACAACTTTGACAACTGAACTTGGTCTGCGATTATTTCCAAGCGCCTTAGGTGCTCTAGCTTACTGATAGAGCTACCAGATTGTAGGGACTTTGGACAATGTTCATTAACAACCAGTATCTTCAAATCCAAGCACGTTGAGAAGTCAGGAAATGTCGAGAGATGGCATCTTATGAGATGTATAACTTTCAAATTATGGTTCGCCTGCAAAACAAATGAAAATTAGAAAAGTAAGTAAAAGCAAATAGCAACAAGTGTACATATGCGACAGGATAACTTACCAAGCATGGGCTCCATCCATTCCAATTTTCCGGAATGTCGCTGTCCAAAAGCTTGAGCACGACTAAGTTCCATAAATATAGATTGACCGCCTGCAAGTTTGAAGGACAACGACGCCAAGAGAGCCATCTTAAACTTGAGAGAAGATTCGTAAAGTCTCCTGCCAAGTTCCCCCCCTCTAACTCCAAAAACCTTAAGTTAGGCAGCCTCGAAAACTCTTCCCTTGTAAAGTTGTGATCTTTGGAAAGTCCAGTTAGCTTTAGTGCTATGATGTTCTCTGTTCCCTAACAACATGAAAAGAAACAAGTGGACTTTCAACAGTGACAAAAGAGAACACATTCCGTGAGCACATATTGCATTGACTTCTTTACAGTGAAATAACTGTTTGAGAGTTTGTATATTCTATTCAGCAAACCGTTTCTATTTTCAGATCGTAAATGTAAGCTATTCATAATGTTGGCTAGCTATAAATCATGATATAGCACATCCGGGAATTTACTCCAAACTTCAAGTTGATGTTTCCAGATCTAGAAGACAGGAGCTGTGAATTAAATTTACCTTTCTAGTATGCACTACGTCGAATGCAATCTTGGGACACCATAGTCTACTACGCTTCCCAGGAGCTTTGATATCTTCTTGACGAACAATTTCTCTTCCAAGGTCTCTAAGTAGGTCATGCATCAATAGTCTATCATCAACAATCTTTATCAAAGACATACGGGTAAGGACAATAACATCACTTCCCGGGAAAAAATCCAACGCTTTCCACATGTAATGTGGATAAATTCTTTCTTCACCAATAAAGTAACATGCAATATCAAGAAAAATTTCTTTATGCCCCTCCTCTAGCATGTCAAAACTTATCTTTAATTTGTCTAGCACATCTTGATTGGGAACTACATCTAATTTCTTCGATGTGTCTTTCCAAAGTCGTTTGCTCTTACGATAAAGAGAGGAGCCGATAACCTCAAGAGCCAAAGGAAGTCCACCAGCTTTGCGAATAATATTGTGAGAAATGTCATTGTAGTCCAGTAGAGGGGAATCCATTCTGAAAGCATGCCTGCTAAAAAGCTGAAAAGCATTGTCATCGTCCATTTCTCTCATTTGATATATTTTAAACTCTCCGACACGCATTTGAACATTATTTTCTCGGTTTTGCTCTTCGGTCGGCAAAAAGTTTGTGTCCCTCGTTGTAATAATAATTCTGCTCCCTAGACCAAACCAATCACGCTTTTCTGCAAGTTTTGAGAGTTGTTCCCACTTATCAAGGTCATCAAGAACAATGAGAACCTTCTTGTCACGAAATCTCCTTTTGATTTGCTCAATCCCAGCATCAGAGTCAGATATCTCCACTGGTTTGAAGTTGAGAATTTCTGATAATAATTGTTTTTGCAATTGAACGATTTTTCCACCCTTTGAAACTTCTCGAACATTAGAAAGAAAGCTATACCCATGAAACCGACTAGAAATATGATTAAAGACAACCTTGGCAAGAGTCGTCTTACCAATGCCCCCCATGCCATGAATTACTAGATATTGCACCTCAGGAGAACCTTCATCTAACAGGCACAACACATCATCAACACGATCCTGGATTCCAACTAAATGATCGGGCAGATTTTTGTATCTTTTATTCAGCTTGATCAAAAGTTCGGCAACGATTAATCTAATGAGCTCACCTTGGCTGTCATATTTAAGACAAAGGATCTAGTCAGAAAGATCGAAGGTAGAGTATTAACTTATCAAGTTTCAGGAATATTTTCAATCAAACACAAACCGGCCACAGAGGGAAGGGGACTCTGCAAATATATATGAAAAGAATCTATAATAAAAGAATCAACAGAATTATTATATTTCCTGTCAAAGAATCAACAGTTCTTTTGAATTCTTTGTTTCTGGGTATTATATTTCCTGTCAAAGAATTATTATTTTTATTTTGACATTATTTGTACGCCGTGTATGGCAATCTACGTTGTTTAGGTAAATTTTTCCATTCATACAAAAACTATACTTAAATTACGATGAAGCCAACATCAATTGAATATTTAGCAAAAGAGTTCGACTAAAAAAATAACTTTTCACATGATTAAAATCAAGAGTCATCAAGAAAAAAAATATCTCTATGTCCAGATTGTTCACTTAGGGAGTAAGTTTATTCACTACACTTGTGTGAAAGAATTATAATTCTCTCTATATTCCATCACTGACACAAACTTTTTGCCACAATAAAAGAGTGTCTTTCATTGGAGAGACGAGGTCCCCTGACCTCTGATGTGTTGCGGCTGGTAGGCCCAAATAGAATAGACAGGGAATTGAATGGAATAGATATATAATATGACCACTTTTAGATATCTAGTTATAAATATATAATAATACATTTTTACCAAAAAATATATATATATAATAATACATTTTAAGTTACAATGATATTGTAATAAATACAAATAAGTAGAATGTAAATTAAATTCATTAGAATGCTCTCACTCAACACCATTCCTTTCCCACAACATTTTTGCTTACAACCAAACTATAAGAATTTTTAATCCACTCCCATAATTCACCAAACAAAAAAAGATTTAGAGTATAATTAGAAATGATTAATCATCATTTTAATTGGTCCTTTCATGTAATTTATATTTATAATTTTTTATTTTTAAAAACAGTATTGATTAATCATGATGTTAGAAAAAAAAAAATTAGCCATTATTTGTAACTAGCGTTGAGGCCCCTGCTCCGCGCTTGCCCTTTTGTTGGCTGAGTACGTACGAAACGAAGTGAATCAAATTTTTCTTAAAGAAATTGAGTGAAGATGTAGTGAGCAGTTATTAAATATGTATGAATTGAATAACAAGTTGATGAAACAGAGACAGGATAGTTTTTACTTTTCGTGTAAGTACGGGAGTATTTCTTATTATTTTTATTTATATAAATTACATGTCTTTAAAATAAATAAATAAATAAAGAGAGAGAGAGAAGCAAACCTTACCCCTTTTCTTTCAAATCCCATCCTTTGATATGAGCGACCTCTCTCAGCGCCTCCTTCCATCGGTGCACAACAGCACAGCCAAATTTCTGTTCGTGCTTATGCAACGCGTCAAGATATAGTCCCGTTTTGAGCTTGACATCGTCTGGATCTACATCAAAGAAAATTGGCAAGATCGTCACTTGGCCGTCCCTACTTCTTGAACAATCCACCATGTATGCAAGCTCGCGAAGGCACCATACACTAGACGCATAGTTTCTTGAAAAGATAGGCATACAGATTGTGGAACTCTTGATCACACGCTCCAGTTCACCTCCAATTGTTTCCCCTCTTTGGATCTCTTCCTTGTCTCTGAAAACACGAATCCCAGCTCCGTCCATTGAGTGATAGAGACAATCGGCAAAATTCTGTCGAGTATCGGGACCTCTAAAATTCAAGAATACCTCGAATTCAGCCCCCACCATCGACTTCACCTCACCACTATCGGTGGTCAACGCCCTTGTTCCATTTGATGAGTGCATCCTCTCCATCTTCAGGAGCTTTGTTCACTGATCGACTTTGATAATGAGAAAAGAGATGGGAATCTCGAGGGCTGGCGTTCGAGCCAGAGAGTGCTGGAATTTCTTTTTTCTTTTTGATAATGAGGAAAGAGATGGGAATATCGAGGACTTGTGGACGAGACAGAGAGTGCTGGAAGTTTTTTCTTTTCTTTTCTTTTCTTTTCTTTTCTTTTTCCTTTTCTTCTCTTATCCTATGTTGCATTATCGAGATCCCCCAACCACCAGTCTCATCGGGGAAAATTGGCCTGTTGTGAACGTGTATGTATGAATCCACGAAGGTCCGATGCATGCAATGATCACAGAGAAAACAGCAACATCACCTTCAGTAGAGCACGTAGCCACTGTTTTATGGTATACATGGAAGGCGCGCAACAATTCTATCTTCAGGCACCAAGTTCCACATCCGAGAAGCACCCACGAGGAAGTAGAGATCGAGCGAAAAATTTCAGAAAGTGGAATACAAACAGTAACTTCACGGAGCAGAGAAGTAGGAGCCAACCTCAGATCTGGATTCCCCCAAGAAAAGGAGGTCTGAAGGTTAATATGGATGGGTCGTTTGAAGGAGTCCCAGAGGCAGCGATCGCTCGCATATGCTGCAATTATACTGGAAGGATCGCCGATGGATTTGCGAAATCGGTGAAGGTAGCCTTTGCAGCTCAAGCGGAATCCCTAGCCCTAAACAAAGCTCCTAAGTACCTGCTGGAGAGGAAACACGAAGACATCTCCTTGGGTACTGACTTTGCTAAACCATTAAGTACTCTAGAGAGACCAGATCAAGTCCAGTTGGAAGTGTAGGCGCTTACCGGTGATCGTCGCGATCTGATGTCGCACTTTTCAGACTTGAAGATGGGCTTTTGCTTCAGAGAAGCCAATAATGAGGCCGATTGGCTGGCTTGAGCCCAAAGAAAAAATACTGTCCCATGGATTCGGCTTTCTTAGGACGCGTTTGGTAACTCTTCTATTCCCGTAAAAAATTTATGATCAGAAATTATTATTTTTTATTCTATTTCCGAAAACAATTTTTAAACATTTTAAGTCATTTGGTAATTGTCCCAAATTTCAATTTTCGGAATAAAATTGCATTTAGTACCATGTTCAAAATTTTTACTCTAAATCATTTTTTTTAATTTTTAAATAATTTTATTACTTTTTTTCCTTTTTTTCTCTTTTTTCTTATTTTTTTTTTTTTTCCTTTCTTTCTCATATTCTCCTTCTTCAAGTAGCCGGTCGCCAGCCTTGGGTTGATCGGCGTTTAGCCAGACAAGGGTCGACAACCTCACCAGAGCATCGCCGGCCCTCAGCGAGGCTGGCCCTCATCGGCCGAGCCTCGCCGACAGCTAGGCGAGGCTCGGCCGAGCCTCGGTGGGGCTGGCCAAGCCTCGGTGAGGCTAGGCGAGGCTCGCCGCCTAGCCACTAGCGAGGCTCAACCTCGCTAGATTAGGTGAGGCCGAGCCTTGCCGGTGGCTGGGCGGCGGACAGCAAACAGCGGCAGACGGCAACCACGGCAGTGGCACTAGATGAAGAAGAATGACAAGGAAAAGGAAAATAAAAAGAGAATGAGAAAATATGGGCTTGATTCTAGAATTGTTTCCAGGAACAATAATCAATTTTTTTTTATTCTTGATTCTATTCCAAATCTACTTCCAAAAACAAAAAAATAGAAATTTGTTCCCCGAAACAAAAATTTTACCAAATACGATTCTGTTCCAAAACTACTCCCGAGAATAAAATAATAGAAATTTTTATTATTTGGCGGATTACCAAACAGAACTTAGGGACTGTTTGGTAATAATCCAAGAACAACTTATTATTTTTTTTTGTTTCTAAGAAAAAAAATAGAAATATGTTTGGTAATTTTTTTATTTCTAGGAATACAAATCTTTTTTTTCTATTCCCAATAATAGATTTGGAACATAATTAAGAAGTAAAAAAAGTTGCTTCTTACTCCCCAGAACAATTCCTAGAATTAAGTCTAATTTTTTTTTTTCTTTTATCTTCTCTTTTCTTCTCTTTTCTCTTCTTCTCTTTCCTCTTCTTCTTCTCCCGTTTGGCCGGCGAGCTCGCCGGAGCTACCAAGCCATGGCAAGGCTCATCGACCTGAGCCTCATCATGGTTGGGCGAGGCTTGGCGTCACCAGATCTAGACAAGCTCAAGTTCACCTAGTCAAAACAAGGCTGAGCTTTGCCAAGCTAGGGCGAGACCAACCTCGTGTCGCCTCACAGTGGCTAGGCGAGCCTCCGGCGAGCTCACCAAACCTCACCCAGCTGGTGATTGACAACCAGCCACAAAGAAGGAGGAAGAAGAAGAGAAAAGAAAAAAGAAAAAGAAAATTAAGAAAAATATTTAAAAAATATTAAAAAATTAAACGAAAAAAATTTAAGAATTTTATCAAACGCATTTCTATCTCGAGAATATAAATTTTGTACAGTTATCAAGCGCATTCTTTTGCTCAAAAATTATTCCAAAGAAAATAATAAAAAAATCATTTATGATAAAAAAAAATTACTCTTAGGAATATAATAGTTACCAAACGCGCCCTTACCTGCCTCAAGCCCTATGGACTTTGCTTTGTAATGACACTCCTCTTATGGGCTCTTTCAGTTTTGAGTAGTAAGTGAATACAAAATCTTTATGACCAAAAAAAAAAATGATCTTTTCAAATTTAATCATTTCGTTCATGTATTACATTATATTTAATTGAGTAAATATGTTATATTTGGATCAAAATAATTCTTTTTCAAGATAAAATTTCTAAGACAAAAATTTTCTGATTGGACAAAAGGTTCAAACTGAACATTCTACAACAAATATAGAAGTCTTATAGTAACTCCCGGAAGAGGTAGGCTAAAAAAAAGAAAAAAATCTCTCTCATGACAATTCGTTTCCCTCACACTATTTTCTTGCCTAAAATCATTTGCTTACTTATCCAAATATATTCCCTAATTGAACAATATGTTAATCTATTATTTAGTTGACAACTCAATATCTTTTGTATTCTATAGTGTCAACTAAATAATAAAGATTCTCAAAGTACAACATATATGCTCTAGGCACACAAGGCGTTTTGGTTGTTTGTTGATTGAGTCTTTAACATTCTATTTAGTAAATTGACTCCTAAATATTTTTGGAAAATCTGCAATTCAATCCTAATCTCCCTACCGGTGACATTTACTTATCACAAAATAATGTCCTTTTAGGTTTTCACAAAAGTGAACATTATTTTAACAATAATCAAGGTATATAGCACATAAATTTCATTGAGAATTGGGTAAGAAACTTGATTATGAGATTTCATTGAAAAAAAGAATTGAAGTTTCCTTCTTAACTTTATGTGACTCAAGAAAATTGTTAAGTAAAATTTAGTCTTTATTTTTTATTTAATTTTCATAATCAAATTCTCTACTAAATGAAAGATTCATATGCTTTATTTCTAATTTTGGTTAAAATGATACTTCATTTAAGGTAAAATTATCCAAAAAAATCCTAAACCTATTATACTTTTACTAATTCAATTCTAAACATTTCAATTTTATAAGTTGAGCCCCAAAAATTTTCACATTTTGTTAATTGAGTCCATCTGACCAATTTTGACCGAAAATCATTAACATGGACACTAGTATAGCATGGTACTGATGTTAAGATTTTTTAATAGTATTTTTTTTTCTAATTTTTTCTTTTCTTTTCTTTTCCTCCCTTTTTTTTTTTTTTTTACTATGGCTAAGGAGAGTCGTCGAGCTCTTGTCAACCATGGGCAAGGCAACCTTACCCAAATTTGGGTGAGGCTGCCTTCACCTGCGACTAGCAAGGCTAGCCTCACCAAAACTTGGGCAAGGGTCACGGGAAGCCTATAGTTAGCAAGGGTGTCACGGCCCCTCACCAACATTCAGCAAGGCTCGGTAACCCTTGTCCGCCACTATAACTACTACTACTACTACTACTACTAATAATAATAATAATAATAATAATAATAATAATAATAATAACAAAGGAAACATAAATTAATAAATTCCAAAAAATATCAAAATATTCCGAAGTGTACATGTTAGTGTATTCCAGCCAAAGTTAGCCAAATGGACTTAAGTAGTAAATTGTGAAAATGTTTAAAACTCAATTGACAAAATTAAAAAGTTTAGAATTCAATTAACAAAATTACAACATGTTTAGGACTTTTTGGGTGATTTTTTCTTCATTTCATAATCACCCATAGAGTATAACCATCCAATTACTAAGGTCACCAACAATGATATTGGCACTTTTAGCGTGTTTATTAAGTTATTTGAGACTTAATTGACTAAAAATAAAACATTTAGAACTTAAGTAATCAACCATCAAAAGATTAGGACTTTTATTACACTTAGGGCGCGTTTGATAACAATTCTATTCCCGAGAGCTGATTCTGACTAGAAATGATTATTTTTTATTCTGTTCCCGGGAACTGATTCTGAGTAAAAAAACGAGTTTGATAACTGTCCAAAATTTTTTATTCTGGAATAGAATTGCATTTGATACCATGCTAATTGATTATGTTCAAAATTAATTTCTTTTAATTTTTAAATAATTTTTAAATATTTTTAAATACTTTTTTTTTTACTTTTTTTTTTTCCTTTCCTTTTTTCGTTTTTTTTTTCTTTGTTTGTTTTTTTTTTTCCCCTTTTCTCCTATTCTTCTTCTTCTTCATTTGGCCAGTCCCCGGACCGGCGACCGGCCAGACGAGGTCGGCCCTCGCGACCGAGCCTCGTCGGCAGCTGGGCGAGGCTTGGCCAGCCTCGCCGATGGCTAGGCAGGGCTAGGCGAGCCTCACCGGTGGCCAAGCAAGCCTCGCTCAGCTGCCGGCGAGGCTTGCCTAGCCATCGGCGAGGCTCAGCCTCGCCGATGGTTCGGCTTGCCTTTGGTGAGCTCGCCGGACCTCGCCCTGGCCTAGCGAGCTCGCTGGACCGGCGACCGGCGGCGGACGGCAGCGAGCGGCGGCGGGCGATGGTGGATGACAATCGCGGGATGTCGAAAGAAAAGAAGGAGACTTTTGCTGTTTTGATTCTTTTTTTGATTCTCAAATGGAGAATCATATTTTTTTTTATATTCTCAATTCTCTTCCTAATCTGTTCCTGGGAACAAAAATTTTACCAAACGCGATTCTCGTTCCAAACTTATTCTCGGAACAAAAAATCAGAATCAGGCACTGTTTGGCACGTTGCCAAACAGGCCCTTATTGTCACATGACTAGTTGTGATTAACTCAAAGAAGAAAAGTAATTCTCCACATGTACTATCCGTTCTATCTACAATTCCCTTGTTTGTTTAGTTATTACTTATTTAGATAATGTAAAAAAAACACACACACACATCTAAATTGAGCTAAAAAAGTTATAGTTTTAATTTCTTTAATTTCAATTTCACTATAGCAACAAGTTTGATCTAGCTATAAATGACATAAGTCTGAATCTGATGTCATGCATTTGTCATGTGATATTAATTTATAGGTATTTCATTATGTAGTTCTAGAGAGGAGAAAAATATAGTGTATTGATTTTTAGTTAGTCCGGCAGATTTTTTTCCCTTTCAGAGTCAGGCAAAGTTGAATGGACTTATGGGTACTTTGAATATGCATGCTTGGACCATCGGGTATTAACTTATGACTTCATTCCGTGCAAATCACACTATATCAACTATTTATCTACATTCTAATTTTCTTTCACAGAGCGTACTCTAACAGAACTTGATATATGGTTATTATTTCGGTAGCCTAAGAAAAGCCCGGATGTAGTGCTCCCCAAAAAGCTAGTTTTTGTTCGTTTGGAGTCGACATGTACATTAAGCATCATCACTCCCTACTTGTATGCATCATTGCATAAAACAAGGATCCTGTAGATTCTCATTTTTTCAATTATTACTTTTACAGTTTGACCTAGTAAATACAATTTGGAGAGAGCCTTCACATGATATCGATCTGTTGAAACTTAAGAGATCACGTCTTGAGATACCATGCCATCAGATCTTGGCGATTCGATCTTGATGATATCAATAGTTCTGTAAATTTCTCAATCTAATGGTGTCAGTTGAAAGTAGGAGCCATGGGTATTTCATTTCGTCGAGGGGGTCTAAAATTACAAGTCCAAATCGGCTATAAGAACAAATAAGAATTAAATGAAAGGGGGTAGGTCTCTACCCAGACAAACTTCTGAATTGATTTTGAGCACCAATGATTGGGATGATCTTTAACCGAACTAGGGCAGACTCGGCCGTGATAAGTTCACTTCGCTTTTAGTTTGACAAAAGATGGATTCAAGTTGGTTTGATACAAGAACCTGCGACGGAATAAATCCTATCCGATCATGTTTTTGGAAACTTGGGATGACAAGCTTTCTATTGTCAGGATAATCACGATAATTTGATATCAGGCGTTCTATCCATTTTTCAGACACCGACAATAGATCTCTCTCTCTCTCTCTCTCTCTCTCTCTCTCTCTCTCTCTCTCTCTCTCTCTCTCATGCCGCTTACTATACCTGAGAAAAGGTGAGAAATTATCTTTTATATGATAAAACAACCTTCGACCCATGAGCGAGATATTGTCATATTTGTGGGATCTAATCCTAATTAAAGATCGTATGGCCATCTTCCATCTACAACCCATGAGCAAGAGATTCTCACGAAGCACCCTGCGCAAACTCATACCAAAATGTTTAAACAACAAGCTTAATCGATTCAAAAACAAGTACTCTCGTAATAGCAAGACCAGAATTAAGAGTTGCTAAGTGCATCTTTTGAGCAACTATCATATTCGCATGGATCAAGTGTCACTCAAACGACACAAATTCAGTATTGCCGCCGTAACAAATTGTATATTATGTCATAATGCTGAGACACACCAGAGACAATACAAAAAATTGAACTTCCAAAGATAGTTAACGAGAATATTTTCTTCTCTAATATGAAAAAGCCTCTACTTAACAAGGGCAAAATCATTTCAATTACTGGCAACTTACATTCGGGTCAATTCAAGAAGAGAATACCCCATGAGAGAGAGCTGAAGATCACCAGAGTCCGATAGAAATATCTTCTCAAGCATAATCAGGCATCACCTTTTTCAGGAATGTAATCGGCTTGGAATCTTCAGGCGCCAGTTGGTCAAATGCGGCATAGTTATGCTCTTCATCGTACACATGGCACATCGTCATGATTGTCTTCATGAGTCGCCAATTCCATGTGGCTTCATTTAAGTACTGTGGATGACATGTAAACCAAATGAGCAAACTAGCAAATAGACATTTTTTGACAACAGCAAGACAACTGGTACTCGGGCAAATATCCAATACCAATATCACTCTGCATTTACAAATATTCGAACCGCCAAACACTAAAATCAAAAAACTATCTCAAGTTCGCCAAATTTAGTTTCAACTTTAAAATACTCCCTTCCTCTTCAAGCATCTGTTACTCACGACAAGAGCCCCAAAAAAAGAAAAGAAACACAACTTGCTCCAAATCATCCTAATCTAGCTGGCCATGTGAATGCCAGAATAGCATACTTGATGGAAATCAGCTCACCTTTCCCCAGTTTTCTTGTATAGACTTGTGAGCCACCCACAAGTTGTAACTCGGAATCCTTGGTGATATATGATGGGGTATGTGGACATTTATATAATGGCATAGAATTTCGATCCTGCACAAGAGAATAGCATCTCAGATTGTTTTTTGATCATTCTACTCATCCTTGCACCCAAAGGTCGTCAGATAAACTTTTAAGGCAAAGCAAGTAACAAAACCTTCTTCCGAAGCATGTGGTCATCTAAGATAGCTAGTTCCCCTATAACCACCTCAACTTGATAATAATTTTATTGTGCAATTTCAAAAATGCAAAAGTTTCTTGATACACATTTTTGTATGGCAATGCCCAGAAGCAATGTCAAATGCGTTAAGTTTAAAGGTACAGGACCCAACTGCCACCACCATCATGTCATTGACAGTTCATTTATATCTGAGATGCGAGCAAAAGAGAGCAAGTAATGAAGAAACTTGAGGAAAATAAAAGTTTTATTACCATTTAGGATAATCGCAGTGGACAGTTCCATTCAGCTGGGCTTGAGCAGCATTCCACTCATTGGAAGATTTGAAAGGAATATGAGGTGCCGTGTGATGGACCATTGTGAAAGTACTCATCTATAAACATGAAACAGATTGCTCCTCACTCAGCAGCAGACACCTTAACTTGAACAGCCAGGGCAACTAAATTACTAGAGCAAAAAAGCTTGAAGTGAAAGCTCCTAATTATACAGCTTGCAATTTTCAGACAATCCAAATCCTAAGATTGAGGTTTTGTGGTCCTCAGCTGCACTTGGCAATAATGACCGACTATGATCAACTTCTGACCAAATATCCTGAATGATCAAAAGCTACAAAAAGATGAGAAACCACTAGATTCTTATGGAGGTTTTCTTTATTATGACTGAGTATTACTCATCAACGAATTATTGGTGTCTACAGTAAAGAAGGGCAATGAAGCATACATTAATGCAGATGAAAAAGATCATTACCCAAAAGTGATAGCCCAGCCATGGCATCAACCAGAACTTAATCCACCCCAAAATGCCAGCCTTGTAAATGATCAATGGCCACCCGATCCCCATAAAAGCAAAAACGCAAGCCAAACTGATCTTCACCCTTTTGACTTCATTTGGTCTGAACTTGTTCAAGTCGAAGTGCCATATCAACCTAGTAGGGCATTTAGTCAGATTAAGATCAATGCATTTACAAGAAAAGGCAACAAATAAGAATTATAACAAGCCACCATCAATTTGATATTTTGAATTCACAGGCATGGAGAGCGAGAAAACAAGCATCTCAATAGAAATAATAGTCCCATACATACCAATGAGCTATAGACATCCAAGGACGAATTGGACCATATCCATATATAATTGCCTTGCGCAGAAGAGGTGAAGAGTCAAACTCCTCTTTCCGAATAGGATGCCAAGCTGTGTCTTCAGACAACCTAATATTTACAGAAAAAAGGAAAGAAAAACATCATGATGTTTGCAAAAAGGCAATTAAGAGGAGATTAACCAGACAACTACAACCATGTGAGCATGCTAACCAAGGGGAATTTTCTCACGAAAGTAAAAAATAAAAAAAGAAGAAGAAGAAGAAGAAGAAAAAGCAAGCAGAATGTGTCCAAAACATAACATTATAAACATGAAAGAGTGCAAAGTGCAAACAAGTGTCTTCATGTACATTTGCTCACTATATCCAAAGTGTAAAGAAGGGTCTTGAAGTATGTAGATTATGCAGAGTAGATAGCCTTAAAGTGGACTATTTGATAAAAAACAAGGGAGAATATACTGTCACAAGAGTGTTCTGCTTGTTGTTAAAGGACCATCTACTCCTTTATTTCGAATGAAAAGGTATTTAAAATGGATTATCAAATGGAAATATCTAAAGGGAGTGTCTTACAGACATGTTAGTTTTTGCATGATGTCGGTCGTGCTTAAACCTCCATGGCTCGTAAGGATATATCAACGGTAGGAATGCCAGCGTTCCCACTATATCTTCCACTAATTTGTTCTTCGCAAATGACTTGTGAGCACAATCATGCCCTATAACAAAGAACTTAAAAATGGGAGGAAAAACAAGAAGGGATAAACAGAGCTGTCTAGGAAGTTAATCTAATATATGTTACGGAATGAAAAGACAACCCATATGAGGAACAAGCAAGGGAATTTTTTACCAAAGAAGAAAAATAGCAAACAAAGCTTACCCCAGTAACAGCAGTTCCTGTCCATGCCCACGCCAAAGGGAGTAGGTACCATGGGGCTTTTGAAATCATGAACAACCCCAATGCATAGGAAGTAACAGATATCAAAACTGAAGTCCAGGCTTTCCCATCGTTGATCTCAAAAACCTTCAATGAAATTTGAGGGCAATAATTGTTAGAAAACTTGCTAACAAGGTGTAACACTTTCGGCTATACCAGAAAGTTTCTTGTGACCATCTAGCCCTAGATGACCAAGATGCAGCTGATATTACAATCGCATAGTAAAAAGCTAATGTAGTAGTATTAAAAGAGACAATTGTTCATTTATTTGAGGACTGTTTCCAAAACAATAGGAGCTAAAATTTAAAACTAGGAACATCATTGGATTTTTTTTCACCCTTTACAAAAACAAGTGGAAAGGATAATCTAAATAAACAGTCTTAGCAACGTATGTGACAAGATGGGAATGCTTCATGGATAAGAGTACATGTAAGCACATTCTGCAGCCAGTCAAGCATATACCTTCCTGGGAAGTGAATCAATAACATCCTTGAGTGTAACATTTTCAGGAAGAGGTTCTCCAATTTGCCTGAAGCCATAGCTTTCGGCTAATTGTTTCCGGTACTCAGCACTGTCTTCTGAAATCGGTGCAACAGGAACTGCCACAGCCCTTACAATGTGAATCTTTTTAGGGGAGAATGAATGTCCTTTATTTTTTATTCCCTTCCGGAGTTGATTTTCCCAATTCAGATAATATAAGCCTGTCTTCCATCAAAGTATTATGAGAAACCCCACAAAACCAGAGAAAACATTAAAACCAGTACAGTACCAATTGCCCCATGCAATTTGTTTCATGTCATCTTAAGTGTAAGTTCGAAATAAAACCCAGTAATTTGGTTGGTTTCATCCCAATTCCCAAAATTCTATTATCAAAATGATGCTTGCACTCAAATAAATTCTAGCCTATATGATGATGTCTAAGTTTTTAAATGACTGAATAGCCGCTGGATGTATGAGCCAGCCGTGTTCACATAGACTTTGTTGCTCATACCTGAGATTAGGTTGACTTGTTCTTGTTAAAATACATCTGAGCGAGTAAATCTAATTAAGATCAAGTTTCAGCTGACTGATATAATAAATTTGGTCAACTAGTGGGAATCAGATTTTCCAATTGAAAGCTATATTTCATGATTCTAGCACTTAGTTGGCCTTCTCCTTCAGCCACATCATTAGTTTGATGAAAAGAAACAACATCATACTGAACCAGGCTACATCTGAACTACTTATTTAAGTAAATGGATCATTTTGATAAAATTGGGTGGGTGGGCTGGGAGTGTGCGGCCATGTTGGTGCCTGGGGTGGGTGTGGGAGCCAACTCCAAGCTATTGTTCAGCGACCATACAATGGTAAGAAAGTGCATTGTCAACATTTACCATCATATTTTACCAAAACAGCAATCAATGTCAGAAGTCTGTGAATGGCCACTCCAACAAAATGGAGCCTTAAGCCTCTAACAGCATTGCATTAGGTAAGACAATTGTCTTGATATATATCCAACAGAAGATATTAAAACACAAAAGTTGTTCTCAACTCATGATAATCCGCATGCCTTAGGCAATCCAAATGGGTGTCATTAATTGCAAAAAGGATTAATTTCGGAATTCTACCAGAAGAGTAAGGCAGTGACTGGGAATCCAAGAAATTCATTGTGAATATATGGCATAAAATGCGTTCTCTTGGAAGAAAAGAAAAATGATAGCTTTGAGTGTTATGCAGCATCATAATTAGGATCCTAAATCCCACCACTGAGCAATCACTTTTCTAAAAAGTATAGAGCTACGAACCAGTTTCACAGATCACCCGTATTATGAACTGCAGCCATCACAACCTAATTCGAAACTTACAGAGCAGAGTCAAAGCTCCGAATTTATGGCTACTTTGGCCACTAACGCAGGGTACCACCACCACGGCACAACCAACGGAGAAGGTTTTGAGAAAAAGTATTAAGTTACTCAATTCACACATGAGATTCAAAAAAGAAAAATTAAACTCCAGGCGAAAAGCCATAATAGAAATTTAAAATACCAGGTGAACATTGGGTAGCAATTCTTCGGCTCCGAATCGACGTCTGATGGGGGCCCTGAATACAAAATGCATACGAACTTGTCAATAGGGAGGGGCGGACAGTAAATGCGCAGTGATACGTTACACAAAAATTACACAACCAAAGTCCAAATTCAACCAAGAATTTGGAACCCAAGAATCAAAATATCCAAAAGAAACCTTGCATTTACAAAAAGAATCAATCTTGAAGGCCACAGAGAGAGACACAGAGACAGAGACAGAGATGGACACACCTTGAGGAGGAAGGCGGAATCTGCAAGCCTGCAAGCCATGAAGAAGCAGAAATGCGGAAAGAATTTGCAGCTCTGCTCAAGAGGACCCCCAAACACAGACACAAACCCAAGTACCCAAAAGATAAGCCCCTCTCCCTCTCTATCTCTCCCTCTAGTTATTGCAACTGGGGTTACAATACATGGGACGAGGCGGTGGAACCCCAAGGAGAGGATCTCCAAACGGCGTCTCTTGCTGGCTATTTATATGCGGGCAGTTGCCTTCCCCAAACTTCATCTTCTTTGTCCGTGGTCGGCATCGAAAGTGTGGTCGGCATTTCGCAGGTATCCTCAACCTTTTGTTTCCTCCTAGTTTTTTTTCCCTCCTCTTTTGGGGGTACTTTTTCCTTTCTTTGCCTTTTTTGCCAACAGTAATTTTGTAAGGAAAATAAAAAAAATAGGATTTATGCCACTTTTCTTTTTATTGCTTTAATATGACTAATTTTGTCCAAATGATGGAGCTGTTTCCAACCCTGCACATGATTAAATCCATCTCATTTCCATTATACGATAAAGCACACCACGTGAAAAATTTGTGGACATTGAGGCACCTTGAATTTTCTTATAATGAATACTCTATCAATGATATTACCTTTAATCCATCGAAGTGAAGTGAAATTTAACTGCACTTTAAAATTGTTGTTGTTTTTTACAAATTTTGATTTAATAAATTTCGTTTTTTGAATTTTTGAATTGGAAAATTTAGTTGTGGTCTTGTTTTAACAAATCTTTAAAGAGTGCCTCTTTTTTGTTGCATCCGGTCATCTCATTATATGTATATATAGAGACGATTGATAAAAAAGAGCTTGGGGGTAATATGTGCAATAAAATTAAAGTGTATAAATGTTCAAATTTTCTTAATTTTTACTTGACAATCAATCTATAAATCTGCTCTATTAACATGAAAATGATTGGGAACTTTCTCTCATTGACAAAGCTAACATGTGCGAGGTAAAATCTAAAAACTTAAAAAAATAATACATTGCACTTTTAACATGCATGGTGACATGTACCCCCTAAAATTAGTCAAGAAAAAAGAAAATATAGGAAAATATGTGCTATTCTCATTGCGACAACTAGATTTTTAGTAATAAATTAAAAAAATTGAAAAAAAGGAAAAGTGAAGAAATTTGGAGCTCCATCACTTGAAGTTTCGTTTTTTTTTTTAGCAAAACTTGAAGTTTCGTTTAGATGGTTAAACAATTTTATTTATTTACTAGAAATTGGATAGATATAGTCTTATAAAGAGCATAAATAGATTCACCCGTGTCGTGTCCAAATGGCTACTTAGACTTCACCCTATGAATTCGTACGCAAATAAATGTTTTCCGAACAGAACATAGATTTGTTTGTAGACAGAATAACTATTAAACTCGTCTTAGTCTTCAACTTACTCGTAATAATTTTTTTTTGAAAAAAAAAATTGTTTTACCAACCGATGCTTTGGACATGGAATAGGGAGCCAAGTCCCGGGAAAGCGGGGATTGTTCATTGCGACTGATTCCGTGCCACGAGGTTTTGACCGACCCCTGGTTACTAGACGCCATAGGCATATACTTTTGACAGGGCAAAACATGTAGAACACCGTTTGTTTTATATACATATACGATAAATTATTTTCCGACTTTTTGATATTTGGAGAACAAAAGATTAATTCATTTATGAAAATTGTTTTCTATGAACTGAAAACAATAAGTTTAAACTGAGGAAAACAACTTTTCTTTGTGTTTATTTTGAAGAAAATTTTATAGTGAAAGAAAATACTTTATGTGTAAATCATTGCAGGAATGCATTATAGAAGATGTTTAATCCTTTTTAGATTATAGAAAGTCTAATCGAAAAATTTAAACTAATAGATGAAGGAAGACTGCATAAAAATAAAAAGCATATAGGAACCATTATTAAGTAATAAGAGACAATTTTTCAATAAAGGCGACGATAGCGCAATCTATAAAGACATGATGACTATTTATCTGGAGAGAACTATATGTTTAGTCAGTATTTTTGTTTGTTTTGTTAACAATATTTAGACTTTTAGTGTTGCAGATGAAACCATAGAGAGAATTATGTGTTTCTTTTTTTCTTTTTTTTGGTCAGTAGAGAATTATGTGTTAAGTTAGGACTTTTATTCAAGTTGTTAACAATTATTTAGGATCACAAGTTGTGTGTTTGTGTTGCTATCACTTATTTAGGATCGACTCTATTTAAGTAGGGCATGTAATTCTGTGTTTAATCTAAGGTGTTGATCACAAATTCATATGCTGATTGAACTTCAATAATATCTACATTTGCGTGAGGAAAACATAATTTGCAAACTTGTTATCTTACAATGACTTAAATAATTACCTACGGTTTGTAACTCCGTATTTGATATTGACCGTTAATTTTTACGTTTTAAAATATTGCGGCTCGCCAACTTTTCTTTTTCTTTTCTTTTTCTCTTCTTACGCCAAATATTGAAAACTTTTAGAACATGCAAATGTTGACATGATTCTGATTAATATTTCAGAAGTTGGCAAAAATGCAAAAAGAAAATATTTTTTACCTCTGAAAAGGTCTAAAAGAATAACATGGTAGAATATGAAAATTTCAGAATTTATTGTCATAGAGATACTCGATTAAATCCTTGATCTCATAAAATTGAATGGATGCATATAATAACTTATCACCCCTCTCTAGCACAAAAATTGTAAGACACGATGGTACTTTCTCCGGTTGCTGCCTCAAATTAAGAGGCGGTTGAGTGTATCCGCAACACATGTATAATTACACTATGATATTTCACAAATGTGGCGATTTAGAGCTAAGCAATTAATCTCAAGAAAAGAGTGAGACCCATATCGAAGGCTTAGTACATTTTCTAAACCATCAAATCACTTCTATCGACCGTGTCATACAACAAACAGTGTATCAATAACATATTTTCTTCATCATGGAGAGCTAATGCAACGCTAGACCCATGTTGAGAAGAGCATCGTTGGCATCTCACCGAGTTTGAGGCTTGTCTCAGTAAACTTATTAGGAAGAAAGATTCTTGGGGCATCCCTGTTCAATCTTGTCAGCTGAATGATAAAATTAGGGCATTTCACGTTGCGCACGTTTCCCATGAATTCCACACATAATCATACATGACCCTTTGAATCTTTCGTGTCGGTCGTGAATACGAGTCAGAAACCAGCCACACCAATCGGTGTGGAGTGCGTAAGTTGATTCACTCGTCCTGTCGCTCTTGCCGTCCTACGGACAGTGACCATCACATGCACGCTTTGTCTTCGTTTGGCCATGTCACCATATGCACTCGTCAAAGTCAATAACCCACTTTTCGCGTGGGGGTGGGAAGAAAAGCGTTTCGGACTTCCAACACGACTCATCGTTCTCAAATTGAAATTCATAAAAATTAATTTTGTATTATTTTTTATCTTACATAAATTTTCAAACCGGTATCCGAACCCAAATTTACCCTCCGTTGGCATTCCATCTAATACCTTATTAAAATGTTCACATGTCAACATACTCATAGGGGGGGGGGGGGGGAAAGCGTTTAGACTCATTGTTTGATTATTGCCATTGAAAATCTCAAATTGAAATTCATCAAAAATTAATTCTATATTATTTTTTTATCTTACATAAAATTTCAAATCAATATCCAAATTCAATTTTATGATCCATTGGCATTCATCCAACACCTTATTTAAATGCCCACATGTCAACATACTCAATAGATGACAACCAAATGGATTCAACATGGAGAATGATGGATTCGACGTGATAAATTCACGTGTGTTGACACGTATACATTTAATGGAATATTGATTGAAATGTAGGTATGTGTTTGGGCTAATAATTTTGAATTTTATTTTAGGCAAAAATTTAATTTGAGATGAATTTGCCATTAAGTTACAATTTTAGATTTTTAATGGTATTAACCCCTCATTCTTTTTCGATCTATAAGGCATTATGAATCTTTGTAAAGTAACATGACACTGTTAATTATCACATAATGTTGCATGTCTTTCAATTGATTGAAATTTTTTGTGCTGATTTATATAAATCGTTACCATTACAATTTCGAAAATCGTCTTCAAATAAGTTTTCTCTCTCAATCAATATGGGAGTAAATACTATCCATTTTTTACGTTGACTCACTTTGTCTACTTTGTATAACTGGTGGTGGAGGTGGAAACGTGGAATAAGCGTGAACTTTAGAAAATGACTTTGCACCTTTAAGTTAGGTACATATAACTTTCAACTTTTAAGAATACTTAATTGTTTAATGAAAAAAAAAAAAAAGGAAATTGTTCCATTGAATGAGAAGATATCCTTCGTTGACCAATTTTCATCGTACCGAACATAGAGGATGACAATTTAAAAAAAATAAAAATTCTGGTGTTATTTTTAAATAACCAATAAATAAACGGAGCTCAAAACAGACTATAATTTTGGGTTTTTGCTTTGCCACACCAAACTTTGGGTTAACTTTCCAGATTTAGACAACTTCAAATAATTTTACAATTTCGGTTTTGCCTAATAAGCAAATGTTTATCTCTTTAAAATATAAATTTTAAAAGAATTTAAGTTTCAAAAAACTATGTATAGTTACATACGAATTTGTACATTGATATATGTAGGTTATGAAATGTTTAAATAATAAGAGTCGCATGACAAGGCAAGTAGACGTGTGGTTTTTAACTAAACCTTGCATTTTCTAACTTTTGCATGTCAAAAGTTTAATATTGTGAGCATTTTTATCTAATGCCCTGTTAGTCTATTTGAAACACAAAATTCAATAAAACATGTGCTCTGATTATTATTATTGTTATTGTTATTGTTATTATAGTAATTTTTAAGTTCATTCTTATTCTGATTCCTCATTATTCATTTCGATTTGGTGGAGCTAAGGGATTCAAATTTTGATGTCGTGTCAGAATAAATTTTTGCAAGATAATGGAACTTCCTCATGTAAATTATATCATTGTCTTGATACTCAAGTTAAGTTTAGTTGAGTCCAAATTAGTCATGCTTATATGTGAATTAAAACTCAAACTTGAGAAACCTGAGTATCATCGAGCTCAAATCAAATAGGTGATTTTTGAGAACTACACAAGAAAAGTCTATTTTGATCGGCACGTAGCGTGGAGTTTAACTCAATCCGATCACTGAACACCCCTCGGTGCCAAACAATCGAATCATTGCCGATACCGTAAGCTCATGTTCAATGAATTCAAAAGTACTATTGATGTGTTGCGCGGATGTGGGACAAGTTTGTCGTGGGGGTTCAAATCTTTAGCATAATTGGCAATGGCGTGCCCTTAGTGCTTCTTTGTAGGCCAATATCCTAAAACAACACGCGTTTCACAATTCCACTGAAGATTCTAATATGGCCTTCTTTTCAATGGATTATTTCATCATATGGCTCAGGTTCTCCAGTAATTAGACAATTTTCTTCACCTTATAATATGGTTCATCAGTTTCAAGATGAGTTAGTTTTTGATTTAGAACTGAAAATGACCTTGTGCAATTCGAAAATATTAGAAATCGCAATCTTAACTAATCGATTTGGAAACTATCAGTTCTAGTCGCTTTTATGTTTTGAGTACAAAATCGAATTCTTATAATAATATATAAAAGTTAATGCTATTTCACTATGAAAACATTTCTTAGTCCATGAGTTATGATATTTGTTCATGCTGAAGATTCAATATCTAATAGGTAGAAAAAATACTTCTTCTTTCTAAAAGAGGCTTCAAACTAGTTCAACCTCAGTAAAACATGCGGTTTTGGCCTTGGAACCATAGTTGAACTAATCTTGGGCCAATTCTTGGTTTGGAAAATTAGAAATTGAAGCAATTCCTCTTGGAACAAACCAGTGTAGGCCTATGAAGCACGGACATATTCTAGGAGCTTTCGTCTCGTGTCGAATATCTCGACACATGTTGACCACACTCAAACACAAACACATGTCAAAAAATTTAACATGTGGTCAACTCTTTCCAACATGTTCCAACATACGTGTTCGAAAATTGCGAGAGGCATGGTGGTTTTTGGGGTGGGTCTACAAGTGCAACGGGAGAGAGAATTGTTGAAGAAGGCAACGAGGAGTGGAGGCGAGGCTACAAGCAATGGCGAGGTTGCGATTGTGAGGGTCAAAGGAAGAGCGAAAATTGAGGCAACCCAAAGGGCCATAACTATGATTCTGCAATGGAGGGCCAAAGGTTAGCTATGAAGGAAGGAGGGCTAGAGGTGAGGCGATGAGTTATTGTGATGAGACCACTAAGAGAAAGCAGAGATCAAGAGGAAGAGGTTCACGCGGAGGAGGAGGCCACGGTTAAGGTTTTTGAGTTCCCTCCTCTTTTAGTTCTAGGCTTTTAGCAAGAAGAGTAGGTAAAAGAATTAAAAATAGGGATTTTGATGGGATTTGGCGTGATTTTTTCCTTTTTATAGGGAGGGGGTAGAGGATGACTTCAATTCTCAAGAAAAGAAGTGACCGGTGATGGGAGGAAAGAAATGAGGAAGGGAAATAATTTTTAAGGGGAGGGGGCTAGGGGGCGGCGGGCCTTTTTCTTTCGTTATAAAAACAAAACTAATGAGGTTAAAAAGTAATTTCAAAAAATAAAAGCACTGAATATTAAATAATAATAAATTTTAATCAATATAATATCATAAATTTATTTAAATAAGTTGATTCTAATATCTCTTTTTTTTTTCAGAAAAACAAAAAAAAGGGTTAAAAAGTGATTTCGAAAAATAAAAGCACTGAATGTTAAATAATGATAAATTTTGGTCATTATAGAATATCATAAATTTATTTAAATAAGTTGATTCTAATATCTTATTAGTCATTAGTTTCACGGATAACTTTTGTTAATTAGAAATGTGTCCCCAAAGTGGAGGGGCTTTTTCTTTTGTCAGAAAAACAAAAATAATGGGGTTAAAAAGTGATTTCGAAAAATAAAAGCACATAATGTTAAATAATGATAAATTTTGGTCATTATAGAAGATTATAGATTTATTTAAATAAGTTGATTCTTATATCTCTTTTTTTGTTAGAAAGACAAAAAAATGGGGTTAAAAAGTGATTTCGAAATATAAAAGCACTAAATGTTAAATAATGATAAATTTTGGTTATTATAGAAGATCATAGATTTATTTAAACAAGTTGATTCTAATAGCTTATTAGTCATTAGTTTCACAGATAACTTTTGTTAATTAGAAATGTGTCCCCAAACATGAATATGCATTAATTATGAATGTCTTTTGAATTTCCTATGAATAGATCTATGAATATTATTGTGTAAATTCATTGTAAGCTCTTTTTTATTATTTATTTATTTGTAAATTTGAATCAGATTAATTAAAAATAAAAATATTCATTTAATATACAATGTGTCCCAACGTGTTGGAATTATCTATTTTTAAGAAATAACATGTCAGCAAGTCGTATTGCATGTATATGTCGCATGCTAGTGTTACTTAGATGTAGGTCGATTTGATCAGTTCACAAGTTAAACCAAATCCAGTGCTCACTTCTACTTGATAATGCATCATTAAACTAATGTTCCCTTTTGGAAATTAGAGAACATGGAGAGAGAAATGAAAATTCGGACGGAAAAATGGGAAACTTTTCAAATTTGTTGTATAATGACGGGTCGGAAATTTAATATTCTTTTCCCATTTTCCATGCCCTCATTTCTTCAGTGTCCCATACGTAGCACAAAAGTTGAATTAGGTTCTGCACAAATATATTTTAATCTACTTCCTAAATTGAAACCGGCCCATGTTTCATGGAACATATGGTTGATAATATAATATTCGCTTCGATGTTGATTTGCCCCTCCAATTTATCAAAAAATATATACTATAAATTATTTAAAAAAAAATTATTAGAGTTTTTTCGTACTATGACTAGTTATGAGCCTGATAATATCATGGGCTGGGCCTGACTAAGCCCATTATACATTGGGGAAGGTTTGTGCGAATATTTTTTAATAAGTCCGACCAAGCCGGTCGATCCAATTTTTTTTTAAGCCCAATTAGTCGGTTTTGCTTAAATCGGCCATAGCTTGGCCCGACTTGTCCAACGGGCCTAACATCTAATAATAAATGTGACTTTTAAACGTCACATGCATTAAAGTCAACCAATTTTTATTTATTTTTGTTAAATCGAGTTTCGAAAATTTTCCAAGAGAGGTAAGGAAAATTTCTTAAAAGTCTCCATCCTGAGTTGAGCATGAGGCTTGAAGGCCCTACCGCATTCCGGCTCACGGAACCCCAATTGGTCCTCTCTCACTCCTCTTTTACCGCTAAATGTTGACTTCCATTATTCCTTTTCCTAGATGGTACCTCTTGGATTCAGAGTTCGTTTCCACAAATGCCACGCGTGAGATACTGAGAGTCCTCCCCCTAATTTTGTATCCTATTGAAGAGGATTTCAAGCAACATGCATGAACCCGTGCGTTCCCATGAAGCAAGGCAACATTTCATGCCACTTTTAATCCAATATGCCTCTTAACTATTTGTTCAAGACGGTATATTATGCTAAAGCCTCTCGACTCAGTTACTCAATTGTATAATTTATGTTGTTTGTACATGCGCCATGAAATTTAAAAGAAAAAGGAAAGGGCTCGAATGTTAGACCAGCTTGGCAGAGGCTCAGAAAAAGATTTCGGATAGCTACAATACATAGGTATCAGTATGTACGTGAATAGCCATGAGATATTGAATTATTTGCATCAAATCAAGTTGCACAAGTCAAAACCAAAGCCATTATCTGAATATGTCAAAAGCATTTATCTTGGCACCATCAAAGGAAAATTTTTTGTTCGCGATAACACTAAAAATATTAAGTTTCATGTTCCCAAAATTATCATTAAAGACTTCGGCAATTATTGGTGTCTAACCTACGAGGGGCTGACCACTCAAAAGATTTAGTGAAGTCACTCGAAACCCAATTCCATTGACTGCAGAATTTGTGACAATGTCATTAGAGATGCATCATATGCCCCCTTCTCCTTGCCTACATATAATTGTAAGCCATCAATGCTTCGCGTGGAAAAGAGAGTAAATACTAGCTCAGAATGACTATACCTGTCCCTGGAGCATAGCCCTCGTTTCTCTTCCTCGCTTGCCGTGTCCGAAGTCCACTTTCTTTAACTACAGGGTTCTCCATTTTGGTATGGAATAAATTTCTAGCAGGATGATAATGGTATAGTCGAAGCAATGAAGATAGGATGACAACAGCCTTCATCCATCAAGTTTCCTAACAAAAGATGTAATACAATTCGAGTAACATCTTGTTCAGCTTGCTTTTTTCAAGAAATTTGTAGTCCGATATAAAGTTATCCCCATCTACATATCCAGTTGATCTAAATCTCGGGGCACGTTGAGATTCTTTATTTATAGTATTATAATAGGAAACGACACCTTCCATTAGAACACTTGAATAAATTCAATATATAATATATGCTGTGTACTTTTATTAATAATGCATACGTCAACCCACTTTATAACAGTACCATCCAATTTTTCGAAATTAAACCTCACTTTCAACTACTATGAAATATGAAAAAGAAAATAATAAATTTCTTGTTTGTTACTCAAATAGCAACTAGAATTCAAAAACCTTTATACATCATAGGAAGGGCAACTAGAAATATTATATGGCAACCTCGATTTTCGATTGGAAAACTATTATTAGCTCCAAGAATTGAAAATTCCAAAATATCCAAAAAGATACTAGCTAAACATAGCACGAAAGTCATTAATATATATGATCATCATGTTTTATTTCCACTTGTGATTTTTTTTTTTTTTTTGGTATTTACAACACAAACTTTGTGAGATGACGGTGCATGTATTGATGGTATCACCAAAGAAATTAAACATATTATGAGGTCCTTTTCATTTCTTCATAAAAACCTACTTTCGAGCGTGATGCAATTAACAATCTTGAGTGAGATACCTAACTAATATCGATCATAGTTAGTCATAATGCTTATTTGTACTCTTATCCATATAGGCCTTCTCTTTCTCCTCCGCCATATAAAGGTAGATCAGCTGCTAGTCCTTCGACACAAAAATAATTATGCATCTAAGCGCTTTTTCTAAGAAAAAATAAAATAGCAAGAATATTTAAATTTTGCTTCTTCTTTTTTTTTTTAATGGAAGGGGTAATTTTATGCATTATGTAGATGGTGTTTGATTAGGGACCAAGGCTCCCTGGAGAGTATGGAAGGTGACGAGGCCTTATACTAAGTTGCCATTGGAACCCTATTAGATGGCTTTAGATGAGCAATGTGATCAATTGGCATCCTTTTTGCTTCTAATATCTTCAAAGGAAGAAGGAAGGAATCAACTATCTTAGTCTAGAATAAGGGGAGAAGGACATTAGAAATACCCAAAGTTGTGTACAGTACTAATTTTAGTACTATTTTTTTTTCTAATTACTTAAGTGCCACTTAATTTAAAAAACGATCATTTAAGTACCAACTCTGATTTGGATCACCGAAAGTCCAATGTATCCTTATTTTATTAATTTCTTGATCCTACATGACTTGCTAACGTGCCTAGTCAATATATAAGTCTTAGCAGGTTAAAATGTGATCTCTTTAGTAACAGACTAATAGTCATTATTAAAGAATGATCACTTCAATGTCAGTTGTTATTAAAAAGTGATCACTTCAATGCTAATATCAATGAAAAAGTCGATCACTTCAATATCAAAAAAATTCCACCTCAAACAAAAAAATTTATTATAGAAGCCATGTAATTTCTCTGACTAGAATTTCTTGTCAAAAGCACTTAAATGAATATTTTTCCGGATTTGGCATTTAAGTGAGCCGACGAAAACTTTTAACACTAAAGTGAATACCATACACAACTTTTCGCACTTCTATTGTTCTTATCTCCCAAAATAAGTATACAAACTTGTATGCATGAAAACATATAAGACCACACCTTAATGATGTAGCTAGTATGTATGAATACAAGCCGTGGAATCCCATTTTATGGGACGCAACTCTATGGTTTGTGGATAATCATCCAATATATATTTAAAAAAGAATCTCAATGTTGTTAGTTGTGAAAAATCAATCAACTAGAAATTTTAGTAAACATTGGAAGTAGCAACAGATGTTATGAGATAGTCTACCTTGAAACGACAAAATTAAACATTTCAAAAAAATATCTATAGGCCACAACATCAATATTTTCCTAGAACTAATGTGTTAATTTTTAATGAAAGAGCTGAATATCCTTAACTATTGAATATCTACTCTTGAAACACTAAATATGAAGAAGAAGTCAACACTTCATCTAGCCAATGCACAAGAGCACTTGCATGGTTGGCATTGGCAAGTCAACACTTCATCCAACTAATTTCGATTTATTTCCATAAGTGGCACACAACCATCATCATTTTGTCTTCTAAACACCCAACAAACAACAAATCGATAGAAATTTACATTTGTACATGGAGAGTTTACATGACAATACATGACACAACCTTGTAAAGGAGTTTTGTATATTGACTTGGACAGAGGTTGCATTACATTTCAAAGCTAAAAAAGATAGATCACATGAAATATCCACCGTGAAATGCATTTTACACTAATATTAGAGAATTTGAAGTCCACAAATTCAAACTCAAAATATTAAGCGGCTAGATTCATCGACAATGACGTTCAAATCTTATTTAACTAAAATGCTGAAGCAAACACAGAGAAAAGCGCTTTCTACGTCAACCTCAATGGTTCAAATGGATGGAACAAAGCAGTAAACACGAGGGTTGTTGCGACCCGACCTTGGCGCCCATTCGACGATGCGATGAGCATAAAGGCGGGGTTTGAAAGTGTTTGACCATGGGAGTTCTCTCATGGTATATAATTTCAAGAATGTCATCACCTCATTCTTTGAGATCAACCATATGAGTTCACTTGGTTATGGTTATGGTCATGACCTCTCCCAAATTCATACCTCGCATAATAGTGGAATTTGTCATAATTTTACCTCGACACCGTGGCATACCTTAATTGACAGTTTTAAGATTAAAAGGAAATTGGACGTGAATGTGGGTTTAAAGATATTTCGACTATGATACCCCTGTCGAAAGTCCATCCACTTAAGATGACATCGCTTCATCTTTTTGGCTTCATCACTACAAGTATGCTAAATCACGACTATGAACTTTTTCCAAAAGTTCATACCCCTCGTGACGGATTTACTTATTAGTTTTTAGTTGTCTTAGACAACCCATGTGATATTTAGGAGTCGCCATAAGCCTTGTTTTTGAGAGCTAGCTAAAGTGTCTAATCGAGGGTTGGATTATGCTAGTGTTGCTATTAGTGTCCTTTAGGTGCCTAATTGATGCGTTTCATTACCTAACATGGCCACGCATCTCTTTGTACATTTTAGTGCAAGTTCAAGAAACAAAAACAGTGATTAAGCATGGATGGCTCGTTCATGCCATCCTCCTCTATTCTAATAAGAAGAAGAATGAAACAAATAATTAATTGAAAGACAGTGCATAAAAGTAAATAACCAAAGTAGTTAAAATGGCAAAATCAAATCTAGGTGTACAACTCTAAATGTGATAGAAAGCAAAACCCACAACTCGTTGGGCATTTATACAATACAAAAAGCAACCCAAGACATGTGTTAGGGAATGAATAGTACAAGTGAAAGGTCAAATTGGACACTGACCATTCATCATCTTCATATCTTTGGGATCGCCACCTCCATGAGCCTATCCTAATTCTAGTGTAGTGCTCAAACTAAATTGATAATTCCAAAGTACTTTTTATGCACACAATGCAAATAACAAATAACAAACAAAGCATCCAAAGTATTAAAAGATAACACCCATCAATCATGAACGGCCTCGAGGTCGGTCTTTGGATGATGCATGCAGCAACCTACCTAGAACACCTACCCAATTCGTTTTAATGTGATTTACAGCTATTAGCCATCACTTTGCATGGTGGCTAATGTTAAAAAGTCCCTAAGTCGGGTTCTAATTGTTGTCCCAAAATAAACCACATGATCATGCATCGCCCTTAGATCATACATCTAAAATTCACATACGAAGTGTATAAGATAACATGCATGTAGGTTATATGACCTTATTTTGTAATCAATTAATCAACTGAGTGAGCCAATAATGAATCGCTTATTTAATCATCATGTGCCAAACACAACCATGATTCATGGCAAGAATGAACACATAAAAAATGCAATGATTCATGTGATATCCTTAAAACCACTTAGCAAACAATTGGGATATTGATTCGAAAAGGTTTGATAAAGAGAGGGCATATCTTCATCAAGGTTATGAAACACATTTAGCCATTAGAGCTAGCTTGGGTGTATCTTATGCACAACTGATCAAATGTCGCAAACATTCTAAATATGATCCAAACTTTGATGAAATCAATGCAAAATCAAAGAACACAAATTGTAAATTTTAGTAGAAAGAAGACATAATTTCATCAGTGACTTGGAGCACATTTAGCCATCAAGGCTAGCTTGGGTGCATCTTGTGCACAACTGATCAAGCATCACAAACGTTCTAAATATGACTCAAACTTTGACGAGATCCATGTCAAATCAATATTCAAGATATTTAGACCATTTCAATGGAGAAAGATTTTTCATATGGGCATCACATGAATGAAAATCAAATTCGGTTTGTATGAAAAATGCAAAATTCTAGAATACCTTGCAACTTTGAGGGCTCAATAAAAATACTAAAAATCTTTTATTTTTCGAATTTTTTTTGACAAACGAGGTCTTGATGAGTAGAGCAAATCTCATGAAGATATCAAGATCTAATTTGGCACGCATGGTCTAGGGTTCAAGAAAATATTATCATCTCAAAATCTATTTAAATAAAGATTTGTTTCTAGAAAAACCAAAACAAAGCTTTTACTACTTCCCTCGCCAAATTGAAAGATATTTGCGGGATACTTTTATTTAAATATTTAATCTTATCTTTTGTTGAATCTATTAGATATATTCAACCCAAAAAAATCTATGAGAAATAGAGTAATGCTTTTGTGGTTAGAGACTTTTAAAGGAGAGGCGGAGAGATTCTTCGCTAACATTTTCAGATTCGATTTAGAAAAATCGACTTTGCATCAGAAACTATGTTTGTCCAAGGTTCAAGAAAATATTATCATTTTAAAATCCATTTAAATAACGATTTGTTTTTGGAAAAACCAAAGCAAAGCTATTACTACTTCATATATGAAACAAAAAGATATTTGTGGGATACTTTTATTTAAATATTCAGTCTTATTTTTTTGTCGAATCTTTTAGATATATTCGACCAAAAAAAAAAAAATCTATTAGATATAGAGTAATGCTTCTGTGGTTAGAGAATTTTAGAGGAGAGGTAGGGAGATTCTTCACTAATGTTTTCAAATTTGATGTAGAACAATAGTCTTTACATTAGAGACCATGTGTGTCTAGAATTCAAGAAAATATTATCATCTCAAAATCCATTTAAATAAGGATTTGTTTTTCGAAAAACCAAAACAAAGCTGTTACTACTTCATACATGAAACAAAAAGATATTTGTGACATATTTTTATTTAATCATCTGTAGGTAATTTCTTATTCATTTTCATGAAAAACTCAAAAAAGTCAAATGATTGACTTTTGAGTTGACTTTTTTTACAACTCTTTGACCAAAAGCATTACTTCAAACTAGGGGTGAGCACGGTTCTGGGGTAGAACCGGGAACCGGAGAACCGAACCGGAGGGTCCAGTTCAGTTTCCAGTTCTAAAGAGACCGGTTCCAGTTCCCGGTTCCCTTTTTCTGGAACCGGAACCGGAACCAATCAAAGTTAAAAAAAAAAAAAAAAAACCCTACGTTACTTCCCCCCTCGCGTGATTTCCCCCCCCCCCTTCTGCCGATTCTTCCCCCTTTCCCCTTTTTTTTTCTCTCTCTGTTCGTAAAATTCTAAACGCAAGTGCACGTATCGAACAAGTAATATAATGATGAGATAAAGTATCGTCCCACGGAGATCGATGATTAATAAACCAATTAAATACTAAAATAGATTAATTCTAAAATTTATCTAACAGATCAAAATATAATTGAGACTAAATTTAAAAAAATGGAGAGTAAATGCGGTAAATCAATCAGATAAATATGTTAGAACATCCGATTTCACCATAACCACTAGATATGAATTTTAGATTATTGTGAGTAAAAGAACAATATCAAACATGTGATAGCGGAATTTCCTAATCTATTTAATATCATATCTCTAAGTATAGCAAACCTACTCAGCTTATAAATCCACTATATCTCTATGTGAATTAAAATAAACATGAGTGCATTAAAAACTATGAATATTCCTGGTTTACAATGAGTCTTTTGGATCACCTTATCACCGAAAGCTACACAAATAACGCGGTATATTTCTATCCATGTTTAATTCATGGTTATATATTATAATGAGCAATTGCATATTATCACCTCTCAGTCTCAAACATACACATCAGATCATTCAAGTGGTGGCCAGTCACTCAAAAGCATTAAACGCAATAATAAATAACTCACATGAATGAAATCAATTGTAGAACATAAAAATCATGAAATTCACATCATCATGGTTAGGTTACATCGTAACTCTAACAAAAGAAAATTAGAACATAGTAGAATAAGAAATAAAAATAAAAATATAAATCAAACCCAGCATCTTGAATCAAAGAACAAGAATTCTGTCACCACTTTTGTCTTCTCTTCAAAATACTTGAAAAACTCTCAGAACAATGGAAAACGATCTAGCTAAAAAAACCCTAGCTGCTCTCTCTTCCTATTTATAGGAAATCTAAAATATCTATATCTCAATGCTTGCAGATAACATCAGGGAACAAAATCAAGAATTTCCTGATTTGATATCCATCTTCCACTGCTGCTTTTATTTGAATTCCTGATAATTGCTATTCTTTTCCTTATCTTCTCCATATCTCATTATTCTGCATAAACAAAGAAAATTTAAATAATAAGAAGGAAATCCAAATATTTTCTCATAGATAATGCATTAATTGTTGCCTAAAATAGGTAAAATAACTCTATTTTTATAGAGTTATCAAACCCCCAAACTTAACATTTTGCTAGTCCTCGAGCAAAATCAAGACATAACACATACTCAAGCTAACAACCTCCTCCATGACATCTTTCCATAATTGCTCAAATTCACAATTCAAAGAAAAACACAAATTTCATCCAAACATTGAAATCGATTTATAAGTTAATACCAATTCTAACTATATGATCCAAGTGTGTGTGTGAGAGTCCTCATCTTTTTCGAATTATATGCAATCCAAATAAATTCACATTAACATGCAACCTCTAAAAAATTCTCAATAATTATGACCAAATCTCATAGGTTTGCTTTTCATTCCTCTCTCCACTAATGTAAGCTAATTATCCAACCAAAAATCAATAGGACTTTTCTCGGGTTGTAATGTAAGGCTGGGCTAAAGGTGAGATAACGGGAATTTTTAAGCTCAAATAACCCATCAACACGTTGATTTCGAGGATCTAATTAGAGCCAATGTCACTGTCCAATTTCACTCCTTCAAGATAATTTTTCTGCCGCCATATATCATCATTCTTTTTTTTTTCTTTCCTTTTCTCTTTCTCTTTTCTCTTTTTTTTTTTTTTTTGAATTGCTTTATGGTGGAGTTTCTCCCAAAGTCCCTCCAAATATAACATAAAAATTTCCAACCCATTGAGTATCCAAAAGGCTCACTCAATTGAAAGTTGAATAGGGAACCATAAAAGCAATTTTTTTTTTGACAATACACCCCAAACAACCACTGCAATCGCTTTTTTTTTTTCTTCTTTTTACTCCATCATTCCTCCGAAATTTCTATAATCATTCCTCCAAAATTTCTATCAAGCTCAAATAATTTTTTTTTTTATCCCAAAAGAAAATCAATGTGTTCATAGGACATGGGATAAGGATATAATTTGATCACGGCTAGGTTAAACATATATGGGTGCCAATGAAAGATTGGGTAATAATTAAGGCTCAACGGGGTGACTAGGGATAAATAAATAGGGTTGGCTTAAAAGGCTCAATCGATCCAAAAATTGCCTATATCATTTTCTCAATTAGATTTAGCTTAGGATTTCGCCTCAAGAGAAAATCAAACAAATTCTAAGATTTGGGTGAAATCTAAGAAAATCACATATTTCACATGAATGTTCTCTAGATTTACACATAATTCAAAAAGTAATGACTTTTAGTGCTCAATAAGTGGATCAACATAATCAAAATTAAGATTAACTCACACCTCAACTGCAAGTTTAAATAAAATTTAAATTTTCCTAAGAATCGCAAAAATTCACAACCAGGAAAGCAATAATGATAAAAAAAAAAAATTATCTAAAAATTTGTCTTTCCCCCAAACTTGAATGAAGTAGTGTCCTCAATGCGAAAAATAGAATAGGAAGAAGAAAACTTCCCTGGTTGTAGGATAAGTCCATAGATGATCTTGATGATTAAACTCTTGAAAGGTACTCCCTAAAAATTAACCTGAATAAAATAGAGAAAAGTTAATCTTTTTTTTTTTTTTGCAAAACATAAACTTAAAAATAAATAAAAACATAATTAAAATGCTTGGGTTGCCTCTCAAGAAGCGCTTGCTTTATAGTTTTCAGCCAAACTATCTCAGTTGTCGCTATTCTGAAGGATGAAGTTCAATGGTGGTCTTCTGCTTGTTGTAACCACCTTCAAAGTAGGGCTTCAAACGTTAACCGTTCACTTTGAATGTGCCCTCAATGTCATGTGCAACTTCAACTGTTCCATATGGGAATACCTGTGTAATTGTAAAAGGACCAGACCATCTAGACCGCAACTTTCCTGGAAAAAGTTTAAGACGAGAGTTATAGAGTAAGACTTTTTGACCAATTTTAAACTCTCTTCTAAATATGTGCTTGTCATGCCATCTTTTTGTACGCTCCTTGTACAACTTAGAATTTTCATAGGCCTCATTGCGAAATTCCTCCAGTTCATTCAGTTGCAATAATCTTTCTTCACCTGCAGACTGCATATCAAAATTCAGAAATTTCAATGCCCAATATGCTTTATGCTCTAATTCCACTGGTAAGTGACAAGCTTTTCCAAACACTAGCCTAAAAGGAGACATCCCAATTGGAGTTTTGAACGCTGTCCTATAAGCCCAAAGTGCATCATCAAGTTTTATTGACCAATCTTTCCTAGAGGCATTCACTGTTTTTTCTAAAATTCTCTTGATTTCCCTATTTGAAATCTCTACTTGACCACTAGTCTGAGGATGATAAGGGGTTGCAACCTTATGTGTGACTCCATACTTACGTAAAAGTGCTGCAAATTGCTTGTTGTAAAAATGTGTCCCCCTATCACTTATGATTGCTTTAGGAGTGCCGAATCGGGTAAAAATATTTTTCTTCAAAAATTTCACCACAACTTTAGCATTATTTGTTGATAATGCTACAGCTTCCACCCACTTAGACACATACTCCACAACTACTAAAATGTATAAATTTCCATAAGAAGGTGTAAAGGGTCCCATGAAATCAATACCCCAAACATCAAATAATTCACACACAATAATGTTGTTTAAAGGCATCTCATTTTTTCTTGAAATATTTCCAGTTCTTTGACACCTATCACATGAAGCTACATAGGAGTATGCATCTTTAAAAAGTGTAGGCCAATAAAATCCAGATTGTAAAATCTTAGCTGCAGTTTTTGTGGCACCAAAATGGCCACCTGTCTCTCCATCATGACAATGATGTAGAATGTTTGCCTTCTCTTCATCTGGAACACATCTCCTTATGATCTGATCTGCACATACTTTAAACAAGAAAGGTTCTTCCCAAAAATAATTTTTAACATCAGAAAAGAATTTTTTCTTCTGTTGATATGATAATTCAAGAGGAAGAACATTACTTACCAAATAATTTACAAAGTCAGCATACCAAGGAATTGACTTGATGGAAAAAAATTTCTCATCAGGGAACTCTTCCAAAATTGGTCTTACCTCTTCCTTTGAATTTGGAATTCTTGATAAGTGATCTGCAATTAGATTTTCAGTCCCCTTCTTATCTTTGATTTCCAAATCAAATTCTTGCAGCAATAGAATCCACCTGATCAACCTGGGTTTTGATTCTTTCTTTTCAAGCAGATACTTAAGAGCAGAGTGGTCAGAATAAACTATAACTTTTGAGCCAATTAAATAAGAACGAAATTTATCAAAAGCAAATACTACCGCCAAAAGTTCCTTTTCTGTTGTTGAATAATTCAATTGTGCACCTGACAAGGTTCGACTGGCATAATATATGGTTCGAAAAATTTTATTCTTCTTTTGTCCCAAAATAGCTCCTACTGCATAATTGCTAGCATCACACATCAGCTCAAAAGGTAAATCCCAATTTGGTGCTGCCATGATTGGTGCTGATATTAACTTCTCCTTTAAAGTGTTAAAAGCCTGCATGCATTCAACAGAAAAATTAAAAGGAGCATCTTTTTCCAAAAGATTAGAAAGAGGTTTAGCAATTTTTGAAAAATCTTTTATAAATCGCCTGTAAAATCCTGCATGCCCAAAAAATCCTCTGACAAGTTTCACAGATGTTGGCGGAGGTAATTTTGTAATGACTTCCACTTTGGCTCGATCGACTTCTATTCCGTTTTGAGAAATTTTATGCTCGAGCACTATTCCTTCCTGCACCATAAAGTGACACTTCTCCCAATTCAAAACAAGGTTAGTCTCCTCACATCTTTGTAAGACCAAAGCCAAATTATTTAAACAAGAATCAAATGATAGGCCAAAAACGGAAAAATCATCCATGAAAATCTCAATATATTTTTCAACCATATCGAGAAAATAGCCATCATGCATCTTTGAAAAGTAGCTGGTGCATTACAAAGACCAAAGGGCATTCTTCTAAAAGCAAAAGTACCATAGGGACAAGTGAAAGTAGTTTTCTCTTGATCTTCTGGTGCAATAGGAATCTGATTATACCCCGAATATCCATCCAAAAAGGAATAAAATTCATGCCCTGCAAGTCTTTCTAACATCTTATCAATAAATGGTAAAGGAAAGTGATCTTTTCTAGTGGCGTCATTCAATTTTCTGTAATCCATACACACACGCCACCCAGTAACTGTTCTAGTTGGAATCAATTCATTGTTGTCGTTTTTCTGAACAGTCATACCACCTTTCTTTGGCACAACTTGTACAAGACTTACCCAAGAACTATCAGAGATAGGATAGATGATACCTGCATCAAGTAGCTTAATTACCTCAGCTTTCACTACTTCTTGCATCTTCGGGTTCAAAAGCCTCTGAGGTTGGATAGTGGGTTTATATTGCTCTTCCATCAAAATTTTATGCATGCAAATTGAAGGACTAATTCCCTTGATATCAGCTATTTTCCATCCAATTGCACATTTATGCTCTCTTAATACTCTGAGCAATTTCTCCTCCATCAAATCTGTCAAAGAAGAAGATATAATTACCGGTAAAGAAGAAACTCCATCTAAATAAGCATATTTCAAATGAGAAGGTAAGGGTTTGAGTTCAAGAATTGGAGGCTCTTCAATTGATGGTTTAGGCTTTGTAATGTGTTGTCCCAACTCTTCAAATTTAATTGCCTTTTGCCTTGAATATGGTGGAATTGCCTCCATGAAATTTGCGTACTCCTTTATCTCCTCATTATGAATATCTTTGTCCCTTGGTTGAATCAGACATGCTTCAAGTGGATCTTCAAAAATATTTTCCTGAAAAACCTTATTCACCAACTTGTCAACTGTCTCAACTCTAAAGCAAGAATTATCATCAGATGGATATTTCATTGCTTTAAAAACATTAAATGAAACAAGATCATCTTGAACTCTAAGGATCAACTTCCCCTGTTGTACATCAATAAGAGCTCTTCCTGTTGCTAGAAAAGGTCGACCTAAGATAAGTGGTACCTCAAAATCTTCCTCCATGTCAAGAACTATGAAATCTGCAGGAAAGATAAATTTGTCAACTTTTACCAAAACATCTTCCACAATACCTCTCGGATATTTAATTGATCGATCAGCCAGTTGAAGTGACACTGTGGTTGTTTTTACCTCGCCCAATCCTAATTTCTTGAAAATAGAATAAGGCATCAGATTAATACTTGCACCTAAATCACATAATGCTTTTTCAAAGTAAGAATCCCCAATAGTGCAAGGAATAGTAAAACTTCCTGGATCTTTTAATTTCGGAGGCAATTTGTTTTGTAGGATGGCTGAACACTCCTCGTTTAACTTCACAGTCTCATAATCCTCCAGTTTCCTTTTGTTTGCCAAAATCTCCTTCAAAAATTTTGCATAACTAGGCATTTGCGCTAAAGCATCTGCAAAAGGAATGTTAATGTGCAATTTTTTAAATACATCAAGAAATTTAGAAAATTGCTTATCCATTTTGTGCTGCTGGAGTCGCTGAAGGAATGGAATTGGTAGCACATATGGCTTGGGATTATCTGGAAAAAGTTTACTCTTGCTTGTCTCCTTCGATTGTTTATTGATCATCTCTTCTTTGTCTCTGACACTCTCTTCTTCTCCCACTTGTTTACCGCTTCTCAGGGTAATAGCCTTTATGTTTTCAATTGGATTTTTCTCTGTGTTGCTTGGCAAAGAACCTTGTTGCCTTCCTGACATCATGCTTGCTAACTGACCCACTTGCATCTCCAGATTTCTAATTGAAGCCTCTTGGTTTTGAAATCTCACATCCGTGCTTTTGATGAAGTCATGAGTTGTGTTAGCAAGTTTGGTGACTATATTTTCCAAATTTGACTTTGTCTCTTCTGATTGTTTGAATCCAGGTGGTCTCGTCACATTCTGATTGTTCCATGAAAAATTTGGATGATTGCGCCATCCCGGATTGTATGTGTTGGAGTAGGGATTATTCTGCGACCTGTTAAAATTCCCAACAAAGTTAGAATTTTCATGAGATTGTTTAAAAGTATTACCTACCTGACACTCTGTGCTAACATGTCCCCCACCACAAAAATCACATGTCAAAGTGTGAATTTTCATGGCTGAAACACTCATATTATCAAGCTTTTTGTTGATTGTTTCAAATTGTGCAGCAATTGCAGCAAAAGCATCAACTTCATGAACTCTGCTAACTTTTCGCATTGGTAATCTCTCAGTAGGCCACTGATAACTATTGGACGCCATCTCTTCTAATAAATTGTAGGCTTCTTCTAGTGTTTTATTATTTAAAGTCCCCCTGCAGCTGCATCAATCATAGAACGAAGATTTGCACTAAAGCCATTATAAAAAGTTTGTACCTGCATCCATACGGGTAGTCCGTGATGTGGGCATCTCCTAAGAAATTCTTTGAATCTTTCCCATGCTTCATATAATGATTCATTATCCATCTGCATAAAATTAGTAATATCGTTACGCATCTTCGCAGACTTTGCAGGTGGAAAGAACTTACCAAGAAATTTCTAAGCCATATCATTCCATGTAGTAATTGATCCTGCAGGAAGAGAAGAAAGCCAACTCTTAGCTTTATCTCTAAGAGAGAATGGAAATAATCTTAATTTAATAGCATCATCTGTAACTCCATTATATTTAATGGTGTCACAGATTTCAAGAAAAGCATCGATATGAGCATTTGGATCATCGCTTGGTAGCCCACTGAATTGCACTGATTGTTGAAGCATCTGAATAAGTGACGGCTTAATCTCAAAGTTGTTTGCTTGAATTGCAGGTCTTCTGATACTTGATGTGGTGCCTTGAACTGTTGGCGCAGCATAATCTCTTAAGAGTCTACGTGGATTTTCATTATCACCGTCTGCCATCTTAGTGAAATTTTTCTGTTCTCTTAGTCGCCTTTTGAATGTACGCTCGATTTCTGGATCAAGCTCAACAAGTTCCCCTTGTTGGCTACGTGTCAGAAACTTATGTACACCCTGAAAAATAAAACAAAACGAAAGCTAGATTAAACTTAGAATTATCTGGTATCAATATTAATTAGTATTAAACAAACGATCCCCGGCAACGGCGCCAAAAACTTGTTCGTAAAATTCTAAACGCAAGTGCACGTATCGAACAAGTAATATAATGATGAGAAAAAGTATCGTCCCACGGAAATCGATGATTAATAAACCAATTAAATCCTAAAATAGACTAATTCTAAAATTTATCTAACAAATCAAAATATAATTTGGAATAAATTAAAAACAAAACTTGAAGACTAAATGCAGTAAAATCAATCAGATAAATATGTTAGAGCAACCGATTTCACCATAACCACTAGATATGAATTTCATATTGTTATGAATACAAGAACGATATCAAACATGTGATAGGAGAATTTCCTAATCTATTTACTATCCTATCTCTAGGTATAGCAAACCTACTCAGCTTATTAATCCACTATATCTCTATGTGAATTAAAATAAACATGAGTGCATTAAAAACTATGAATATTCCCGGTTTACAATGAGTCTTTTGGATCACCTTATCACCGAAAGCTACACAAATAATGCGGTATATTTCTATCAACGTTTAATTCATGGTTATATATTATAATGAGCAATTGCATATTATCACCTCTCAGTCTCAAACATGCACATCAGATCATTCAAGTGGTGGCTAGTCACTCAAAAGCATTAAACGCAATAATAAATAACTCACATGAATGAAATCAATTGTAGAACATAAAAATCATGAAATTCACATCATCATGGTTAGGTTACATCGTAGCTCTAACAAAAGAAAATTAGAACATAGTAGAATAAGAAATAAAAATATAAATATAAATCAAACACAGCATCTTGAATCAAAGAACAAGAATTCTGTCACCACTTTTGTCTTCTCTTCAAAATACTTGAAAAACTCTCAGAACAATGGAAAACGATTTAGCTAAAAAAACCCTAGCTGCTCTCTCTTCCTATTTATAGGAAATCTAAAATATCTATCTCTCAATGCTTGCAGATAACATCAGGGAACAAAATCAAGAATTTCCTGATTTGATATCCATCTTCCACTACTGCTTTTATTTGAATTCCTGATAATTGCCATTCTTTTCCTTATTTTCTCCATATCTCATTATTCTGCATAAACAAAGAAAATTTAAATAATCAGAAGGAAATCCAAATATTTTCTCATAGATAATGCATTAATTGTTGCCTAAAATAGGTAAAATAACTCTATTTTTATAGAGTTATCACTCTCTCTCTCTCTCTCTCTCTCTCTCTCTCTCTCTCTCTCTATCTCATTCTTTTCTCCCATTTTCCCCTCACGTCACCTCCTACACCCCTTCTTTTTTTTCTTTTTATCTTTTCTTCTCTCTCTCTCTCTCTCTCTCTCTTTCTCTTCTCTTTCCCCCTCTCTCGGCCCGGCCGAAACCCCCTCATCTTCTCTTCTTCTTCTTCTTCCTTCCTCTTGCTGGCTGCTGCTTCACCCACCACCACATCGCCGCCCCACGCCTTACTCACCACCACCTCTTGGCCATCGAACCACCACCACCCACCGCTCGTCCAACGAGCCATCTCGCCGTTGAGCCCGACGAGCTATTGCGCCGTCCGCGCCGCCCCTTGCTGCCGTGAGCCACCGCCGCCGTTCCCAAGCCACCATCACCACCTCTTGCCACCGCTCGCTCGGCCATCTGGGCTGTTGTTGCTTCGAATCGCCACTGCCTCTGCCAGAACCGAGCTCTCCCCCCCTTGGCTGTGGGTGGGCCACATGAGCAACCGCTGCACCAACCGCTTCGGCTGCTAGCGGCCGTTCATCGTCGCCGGGGCCCTGTTGATCACCTTCGCCATGCTGATCATCGGCCACTCCGCCGACATCGGGTGGTTGCTCGGGGATAGGGAGGCGCCACCAAGCCACGGGCGGTGGGTGCCTTCGTCTTCGAGTTTTGGATCCTCGACGTCGCGAACAACATGACTCAAGGTCCTTGTAGAGCTCTGCTCATTGACCTCACCAGTAATTTCAGCTCGTCTTGTTTCGATAGTCTAGTCTTCAACGATTTTGAGCCTCTCTTTTGCTTCTTCGAAACCCTAGACGAGCATTGTTTCGGTAGAGTGCCTGGTCGTATACGAGTCCTAATTTCTGATTTCAATGAGCCATCTTTTGGCCGGACAAAAAACAAACGAGACAATTGTGGTTGTGTAGTATTTAATCCTTAATTTGGCTCTTACCTCTTTAGATTTTGGTGCACATAGTTGGGCTCAACAAACTCTACCGACATCTTTTCACTTGTTTTTATTTTCGTTTTCTGGACCACTCTATTAAGTGATTGCACATTAGATGCATTTGTTATGTTGCATCAGTAGGTGTACCCTATTTATAGATTTCTTGTGTGCTGGCAGTATTTTTTTTTTTTTTGACTCTGTAAGTAATAACATTTGCAGATAATCTTGGGGTCATTGTGAATCCAAAAGGAGAAATGAAAGGTATAGTTCTCTTCACAACATGCAAAGGTTTTCATGAATTTACATGCTTTGATTCAATGAACTGAAGTGGAGAGTTATTGAGCGGTATTGACATATCTACTAAAAATGCTTCTCAGGTAGGAAACTCAGGTAGGAAACTCTGCTGCATCCTGGGGTGATCCATCTGTTCAAGGTTTATCAATGACATCTGGACAACCTCCTCCTTGGACTGGTGCTTGAACTGATGTTTCCGTGATTTTATGCATCGATCTAAAGTTCTGGTTATGATATGGAGATATTCATGAGCAAATATGCCAAGATTTTGTGCATGTTATTCCCGTTTTATGTGCTGCTTCATGAATGAAGCTTCAATTAATTCATAACCTCGTGGATATCAACCTAGAGTTTTCTGAACACTGCTTGATGATGCATGTTGTTGCACTGTTCTAATCCTGTGAGCCTAACTGTCAATTGTTTGAAAAGAGCTTTTCAAATCTGAAAATGTAAAAAAAAGAAAAAAAAAAAAACCTGTTGGAACCTGGAACCGACCTTGGAACCTGTAACAGGGTAGGTTCTAGGTTCTTGATTCTGACGGGTAGGTTCCAGGTTCCAGACGGAATCGAACCGGACGAAACCGAACCGGAACCTGGAACCGCTCACCCCTACTTCAAACATGAAACGAAAAGATATTTGGGGGGGTGCTTTATTTAAATATTTAATCTTAACTTTTGTCAAATCTATTAGATATATTTGAACAAAAAAATCTATTAGAAATAGAGTAATGCTTCGATGGTTAGAGACTTTTAGAGGAGAGGCAGAGAAATTCTTCTCTGATATATTCAAATTTGATATAGAATAATAGACTTTACATCAGAAACCATGTTTGTCTGGAGTTCAAGAAAATATTATTATCTCAAAATCCATTTAAATAAAGATTTGTTTTTGCAAAAACCAAAGCTTAGCTATTATTACTTCATACATGAAACAAAAAGATATTTAAGGGACACTTTTATTTAAATATTTACTCTTATATTTTGTTGAATTTTTTAGATATATTCGACCAAAAATTTTCTAAATAGAAATAGAGTAATGCTTCCGTGGTTAGAGACTTTTAGAGGAGAGGTAGAGAGATTCATCTTTGACGTTTTCAAATTAAATATAGAATAATAGACTTTACATCAGAAATTATGTTTATCTAGGATTCAAGAAAATATTATCATCTCAAAATCCATTTAAACAAAGATTTGTTTCTGGAAAAACAAAAGCAAAGTTGTTACTACCTAAGTAATACTGACACTGACATGCGACACAACACTATACACTAATATGTTGTTCCTCAAAAAATAGAGAATTCCAACACGTTGAGACACGTTGCGTATTCTATATATTTTTATATATACATAATAAATTATCATTTTTATGATTGTTTCAATCAAATTAATTTGAATTAAATTCATAAATAATTAAATAATTAAAAAAGTCTAGAATGATTTTACACTAAAAACATTAATCCCTCATTTATTAATATCATTCATCGTTTCAATTTGACAAATTCAACTCTATTTCAATAATTCAAAAAACTTGTAGAAAAAACAAGTGATCTATATTTTGGACTCATGTTAGATATGTTGGAAGAGGAGAAAAAAAATTTAAGGGGTGAATTTTGTATCACGGGAAATGGGAGTCAGAGCAAAAAAGAAGACTAGGTTTTTCTTATTTCTCAATTTATTATTTTTATTATTGTGTTTTATTTTTTCACATCTATATTTTGACCTCTCATTTATTAAATTTTTAAATTGAGCTCGATATCATAATCACGTGTTGGAAACTCGTATATTAGAATTCCAACTTGAGTGTCAGAGAGTGTTGAAAAAATTAACCAGATGTCGGATTTTCCGACACGTATTGATCGAGTGTCGGAGAATGTCAAACATGTATGGAAGTGTCCGACACTATACGAAGACTCTTGAAGAGTGTCGATACTTCATAGGTTACTACTTCATACATGAAACAAAAAGACATGTGGGTTCAAGATAATATTCTCCTCTACAATCTCTTTCTAATATATTTTGGGACGTGTTTATTGTTTGTTGATTTTCTACTGAATTTTGTGTTTAAATTCAGAGGTTGATGTCTTCACAAAAGTTATTCGAAATGTCCTCGTCTAAAACATATAAAATTTTCAGAATTTTTTAAGTCAGTTTGGTTAGGATAATTATAAGGAAATTGTCCTCAATGTGATATGTAATGCTTTTGACCTCATTGTTGCTTGTCATAACACGAGCTAACAAACACGCTCAATTGCCTTAGGCATAGTCTAAACATTTGTAAAGGACACCTCAAGCTTCAAAACAACATATGACATGCATCATTTTTGTATCATTTGATCTGTCAAAACTCTTATCCAAGTCATTGTGTCTGTTCTACAATTTTGATCATGTATAGCTATGAATAACTTGACTGATTTATTTAGCTTCATGAATTTTTGTGATTTTTTGTATATTGATCTAGGACGATGTGTCTTCATTATATTTGCTCTTAACATCTAGGCCTAGGACATACCGAAATGTCATAAAATTCATGCATCATCTAAATAGGATAATAGCCCAAAAATTGCGAGTCATGTTCTACTTGCCCTAATCTGATTTGATCACTTGTGTGAATGGCTTTACTTGTCTAGCCACTTGATCAATAAACTGTGCGTATCAAACAATTACATCGTTGTATATGTTTTTTATAGAACTACCAAAAGTGCAAGCAATAATTTTAACAAAAACTAGCCTTAATCTATTAGAAAAAAGGAAAAAGAATGCAATCGTCAATCTATCGAACATGATCAAAACAGGGCTCGAAATAATAATTGACAAAGGTCTTACCATTAGGCATCGGCTTGCTGTGGAAATAAAAGTTGAATAATATTCCAGACCTCACCACTTCACTCTTGTGTGATTGTTGGACATTGAAGCAGTGACGATAGTGTGGAGCGATGGTCAGTGCAGAGAACACCCAATTTAGAACTTCCCTTTTACAATCTATCCTCTCTAAAGCAAGGCCCCGTGCAGGTGAGTCTTTTGGATAACTCTTCGTAACAGAGTGATTGTAATTAGATTTTATCTAATTTTAAATTCCATATTTAAATTATTTTAAGTTACCTAATCCCAATACTTTCTATTTGTTCATAAAACCTTTCTACTCTCTCTAAGAGGGAAAATATTCAACTTTTTCAGATCATAGAAAAAATCTCTCGTTAGCCTTGTTGATCATAGGGTCTATCTCCACCAGGTTTATCAAGAAGAAGAAACCTGCTTTGATCGTATTTATGATACAAAAATCTAAATGATATTATCTAAATAATATATCGCTCGACCAACCCAGCAGCCACTAGCCCTGCCGAACCGTCCATCGCCCCCAGCCTGTATGTCCGCCTTTCCACCACCTTAGCCAACCATGCCGTCCAGCCTAGTACCACTCAACTAGCTCAAACAGAACCGAACCCCACTTTAGCCGTGACTTGCAAGGCTATTTTTAGTCTCATCCGGGCCTCTGTTGGTGACGCCATAGTTGCAGGATCTCACCGCCTTTGCACCGCCATTGCCGTGAACCCATCGCCTCACTAATCCGGTGAGTTAACACCCTAATCTTGGATTATGAAGTTAATTACACTTAGGGGTTAGTTTAGTCTTAATTAAGGATTAGTAGTTAGTTTAGTTGGTGTAACTAAGTTAGTAAGGTTAGTTAGTTACCTAGACTAGTTAGTTAAGTGATTAGTTTGGTTAGGTTAACTACCCTAGGTTAGTTAGTTAACTATGGTTAGTTTAATTAAATTATATTTATTTAATTTAATTGTTATTTATTTAATAAATTATATTTAGCGTAAGTTGTGTCGGAATAGCGGATTAGTGAAATTTTACAGTAATCGTTGTGGTTGAATTTGTATGTGAAATTGATTGCTGAATTGTGCAGTTGGGCTTGGTTGCCATTTTGGATTATTTTTGCAAAAATTAATTTTATGGTATTTAAATAGAAAAATATTGAGTGTCGGTTTTTTATGCCAAAAATATTGTATGTACTTATATAAAATCGTGGAATTTTGAAATGGGAGAGTATCACGTTTTATGGTTCGATTTGAACGTGTGGCCATGCACAATTATTTTATCAGGAATTTTTAATATGAAGAAAATTGGCCAAGTCTATTATTTGAAATTGAGATATTTGAGTGCAAAGCATGATATTTTTGGCCAAGTATGTGCTGGTGTGTGATCACCTAAATACCCCGATGCGTTTACGCGGGGTAGTGAACCCGTCCTGATGCGTTTACGCTGGACGATGCCCGATTAAGTTTGAATGCCCCACGTCAACAGATGCCGATTGCAGTGGAGGCCGGGCCGATGCTCCTTATAGAATGCCATTCTAATGCGTTTACGCAAGACAATGCCATGCCTGACGGAGCGGGACGACGCCCGATAATGCCAAATAACTGCTAACTGTTGAGTTGGACATGGCAGATGGATCGTAATAACTGGGACACATGTGAGTGATTGAGATAACCGTGCCTGATTATGGAACAAAATTGTGTGGCACGGAATTTCATGACGTATCATAACGGTTTGGCCTTATAATTAGGACCCATATGATTGTTTGAGAATGAAATGAAGTATCCTGGTTATTAAATACATTTGTTGTGTGCATATGATATATGTGACGAGCTAATGTGTAAGGAGGTGCTGAGGTGAGATAAGTTATGTGTGACACCTATTTAGGTTGTCTTTGAGTGAACTCTCGTCCTAATCGAGGTTTAAGGTGTTGACTCACTGAGATTTTTATCTCACCTCGTTGTGGTTAACCCTTTTTCAGGTTCTTAGATGAAGGTCTGTCACGTCCGTTTTGGGTGTCCACAGGAAGAGACCGAGTCTACCCTTCTCCCCATCCTTGGGACCACCTGGACCCGTGATCTTGTGGTGACCACTATTTGGGTCGATGAGGGCATACCTCACTTGGTATCTCATCACTTTAAAGAGTGGTTCCTTTACAAGCCTAACGGGGTTCAAGAGGGTCCTTTGGAGGGTTTTGACGGGCCTGCCGTCGAAACCAAATATGAGGAGGTACTCCACCCCCATGGACATCGATATACTGGAGGATATTATGGCGAACTCGGGGCTCAAGGCAGAAGGGTCCGAAGTAGAGATAGCTTATCCTTTGGACATCGACATCCCAGATGGTGTCGTGGAGGATCCAAAGCCAGAGTTGGTGGGATCTGGGGCTTAGGTTGCCGAGGAACTTCTTTTGAGATAGACCTTCTGTATATAACTCTGTAGGGCTAAACTGATTTGTTTATAAAGTAGGGTTTGTGTTAATCGGTTGTCCTACTTCTACTATTTCTGTGTTTGTTGGTTGTTTGGGTGTTTATTTAATTCGCTTCCGCATGTGCATAAAACAATTGGGTCGGCGACGCGTCTTGAGAATGTCGCAATTTTAGTTGACTACCGAGGGATGTGCGCACGCTCGAGATTCGAGGCGTGACAAAAGTAGTCCTTTTGCTATCGCATTTTTGTCATTATAAGATGCGAAATGATTTTCAGAAATGGATGAGGAGAAATTGAATAGATGCCAAACTAGAGCCCGACATGTGTGGCGTCCAACTTGCAATGATTACCCAAATCGGGTCATTAGCAAGCTAATAAGGGTTGCTGCCCAAATTCTAGACTTGTTTATAACGTGTCAATTTTTTTTCTTACCTTTTATTTATATTTATATTTTTTCTGATTTCCATTTTGCTAAAAGCAATTAAGATAATGGGAGCTTGGGAGAACGATATACGTAATTATTAGACTAAAAACCATGAGTTGAATCAATTTGCACCCATCAATATGTCCATTTTCAGATACTTTTGAAATGCCGTATGGATACAGTCTCAATTGTATAATTCATAGATCACTATCAAATAGTAATGAATTCAAATGAACCAATGAATGTTAAATAAATAAATAAAAGATAAAATGTGAATGTCATTTTAAACTTATCGTAAAGCTAGAAGAATTTAACCCTAAAATTTCAACAATTAATGGGCAAGAAAAATGGAAATTATCAAATAGGAACATAGAAAACTTGTTTTATGTTTTGTTGGCTTCGAAATATATTTTGGCAAAATGGACGTAAATTGGAACTCAAAAAGGTCAAACAAAAAAGCGATAATTGCCATTTTTATCCGACACTTTAATATTTCATCTCCCTTCAATTCTCTTCTATTCGAACACTTGCGTCACATATGGAAGTTAATTTCAATTGTTGATTAGATGACGTTGCTACATCAAAAAAGAAAAAGAAGAAGAGTAGGACGTGAAATATACATGTAGAAGATAGAATACGCTTGATTCATTTCAAAGCCAAATCAAAATGCATAAGGACCACATAGACCATTTATGAATTTCTTCTAAATTAATAAAATTCTCTAATTTTTAAACCATTTATAAAACACCTTAGGAAATTAAAGGGAGATGGTCACAAAGTAAAAGAGCAAAATGAAAGAATATGGTTAATCTAAAAGCCGTATTGGAACTGCAAGAAAGGAAAATTTGTCCGAGTGCCACTTAAATTGTCCGAGTGTCACTTAGAACCCTTAGTTCAAATAATTTGAATGTCACCTAAAACTTGTTGCTACACTAAATCCTTAAATTATTCCTTTTCAACATAAATTTTGGACATATCAACATAATCGAACTGATTAAAATATTCAGGGCTCAATTATGTGTATGTTTATGAAAATGCAACATCCGATCGAATTAATTAGAAGATTTAAAAGTGCGATTCGATTTTGTACATAAGGGACTAGCCTCATCGTTGACTTATCCACCATCTCAATTTGATTAACAAAGAGGGACGGAGAGAGACTGAGAGCGAAAACCTTGAACCGAAAAATGGCACCTGCACATCACAGTCGTAGACCACACCCGGTCCATTTTGAGCACAAGCCTTTTAACTTTTAATGGGGTCAACTCATGCAACAAAACAAAACATGCGAGGCATAAAACTCCATGTTATTTTCTTTTTAGTACATCCTTAAAGGATGCTCAAGAGTCACGGCCTAAGGGTGAAAAAAGAGGGAGCATCGTGGGAGTTTTACTGTAATGGGGCTGCAATTGCAGCTTTGTTCAAACAGCAAGTTGCTTCCTTTGAGGTAAGTTGTTGTTGGAGCAGGTAAGATTACCGGCAAGGAAGCAAGTCCAATCTATGATTGCATATTTAAGGTAAGTTTTGGTGACGCGGTGCGGTGCGCTTTCTTTCTAGACTTTCCACTTCTTTTCTTGTAAATGGCAGTCTCTTGGTCCTTGTTACGTTTTCATTATAAAATTACTTCTCTGTAAGAACAATGGAGTCCAATTAATATTTTTTTGGCAGAAGTATTCGGGCAGCCCTTCATGGTTTAGTTCTTAAATCTAATACACTTTGATAGTAGAAGCAGTCAATTGCTGAACCGTTGGTTCTAGGCACAGACAAGAAAGCGGGACTAGAATGAACATGGTCCAATTTTGAAAGCTAGGCTCAATGCAAAACTATCAATTTATCGAGCCATCACAAGATTCAAGATGAAGAGGTCATCATCTCTTGATTTGGATGGTAAAGCTTTGAAGAAGTTTTGGCTTGAGACTCTTGTAATATTCCTTAACGCAAGTGAGGCATGTTTACTATTCTTCTTGAGAAAATTAAGGATGTTCGAAGATCAATTCAGTGCTTTCCTTAATAGGTTGGTTCAAATTGTTGTCACTTAGGGTGGACAGCAAGACAGCAGGAACAAGTGCTGCTCAATTGCCACAAGCTATTTGTACTGACTGCATATGCTCAGGCACGTCTAAGAAAGGAGTTATGCCTGTTAGCATCATCCATTTGCAATAACTCTGATTGATCTATTTTTTCATATTATTTTGTTTCTGGGACTACAATTTGTAGCAGGCCGATGCGTGGACCAATAACCATGGAGCCATTAGTGAAAGTGTAACGAAGGCAAGCTATCTAGTGATTGAACATGGCTGAGCAAGTCTGAAGTTGAACCTTGCCACTTTTTATTGAAAGTTATTGAAAGGGGCAATGCTTCAATTCCTAGTTTACTGCGGATTCTTGTATGAACCTCTACTTTCTAGTGTATTTGCTCATATATAATTGGAATGTTACCCATGAGTTTGCTTTATAAATTGCAAGGTTCCCACGGGAGCCCAGTTTCTCAAACTTTTCTTCCTCCATTAATTCTTGTCAACATTTCTTTTGTAGAAATGGTGCAATTCAGGTTCTTCCCAAAAGCTAAAGTTAGTAGCTAGGATAAAACGGTTAAATTTTCATTGAATTGTGTCTAGAGCTCATTGTGCATGACAAATATCTATCTGAGTTTGATAGAAGATTGTTGAAGATATGCAAGAATCAGACCGAAGATCATGATCAACCAATCAAAGATTACAGGATATTATATTTGTTTAATTATGTCAATCTGTGATTGAGTTTGATTTAATGTATCTTCCTTTAATTCCTTAGTTAGACATTCATTGTATTATAAATAGAAGCTTAGACAATGTAAAGACACATGACTGAATAAGATTTACAGGTCGTTCTCTCTATTCTTGGTCTATTCTTCAAACTCTGACATGATATCAGAGCAACGTCCTTCAACCTAGCTTCCATAAAATATTCATGAATTGCCTCTGCTTCCTTCTGTTTTGCTACTGCAAATCAGTGGACAATAGGAATTTGTCTCCGTTCATATTATGGCCAAGAAAACCGAAGGAAATACCTTAGGGGAGGAGGCCCTGAATTCACCTCAAAATCTAGGTCAAGTTGATCCGACTGAAGACATGCGTTCCACAAATCAAACGACTTCTAATCTAGCTCTTGCTCCACGAGATGTTTCTAGGCCGATCCAGTGGCCTCCAGTTCAGTGGTTCCCCTTCTAGGGTCCGTGGGCAGCCGGGCCAACTCCGTCATGGGCTTCGTATGGCACAGCTGGAGAAGGATTTCCAAATCCTTGAGCCCGGCCCACTGAAGCAGGCCCTTTCAACGCTGGAATAGGCTGGGCGGGTCCAAGCCCAGGACTCGAGCCCATTTTGCAAGGTCAGGGGGCAAACCCCTATCCGACTATGGCGCACGGCTTTCTGCCGTATGCCATTCCGACAACCCACTTTACACATTGCCTGGTGACGGCCCCGGCTACGACTCATCTCTTTGCAGCTCATCAAACTTGAAAATTACAATACCTAGGCTCAAGATCTCCGACGAACGTTGGTCACAAAGGACAAGGATGGGTTATTTGATGGAACCGTGCCTTTTCTAGCGGACGAACGCTCACAGCGACACTGGCGTAGATGCAACCAACTCGTGCGGACGTGGATTGGAAATTGCTTGGCTCCCGAGGTGGCCGCTAGACTTTCACCAACCAAAGATTCGAAGACGATATGGGATAATATCCGCGAGATGTACGGAAAACTTGATCAGGCAAAAAATTTCTCCCTCACCCAAGCCCTTTCGGAACTAAAGCAGGGAAATCAATCCGTCACAAAGTGCTTCAACCGGCTCTCGGCCCTCTGGAACAAGCTAGAGGCGGCTGAAGATTAGCTCGAGGGGCCGGACGAAACACTTCAACAATATAAAGCGATTCGGGAAAGGGAGAAAGCAACCCATGTTTTACTAATCTTGAATGAAAATTACTCACATTTCAGGTTCCAAATCCTTGCGATGGAGCCGGTGCCGCCGCTCAGACGGATCCATCAATTGGCTGTCCAAGAGGAGAGCCAAAGGACGACCGCGGCTGAACACGCACGAATCGAAGAGGGAATCGCTCTTGCTACCTTCGGGTCTGGACCGTCCGTGACCGGCGGCTTCTTGCCTAGACCTACTGCCCCCGGATTTGGACCACCACCGATCGGCGGCCTTCTAGCTGGCCTTGGTTCGACGGCTCAGCAGCTTGGAGAGGCGGCCCAAGGAGTTCCTGCTACTGCTGCTGCATTGTCCAAGGAAGGAGAAAGCAACCCTAGACACTTTCAAATGGGCAGCCATGAGTTAATCTCAAGATTGGACAGTTATTATCCATGGCTTTAGCTGAATCTAATGGCCCACAACAAGCCATAACGATGCCTTTTTTTAAAGGATCTCATAGCTCTTGTGGTGCCACATCATCCTTCAAAGAAAATTTTAAAGGAAAGGGGAAATTATACTACGATTATTGCAAACGACCTCATCACACGATGGAAACCTGCTAGAAATTGCATGGTAAACCTAGGGAGAAAGGAAAAAAGGAGTCTTCGACCAATCAAGTCACGGGGCACAATATCAATCAATCTATTACACAAAATCAGTACCAGCAAATCATGAGGGCATTGAAACAGCTGGAAATTTATGATAAAGGGGGAAGCTTCTCAGGTACTTCATATTGCCTTAATTCCATTTCTCATGATGCATGGATAATTGATTCAGGTGCTAGTGATCACATTATCTGCGATGAAATTCTTTTTTCTCATACCCATAAAAATCATTTTCCTATAACTGTGAAGCTTCCAAATGGAAATACCATATATGTGACAAAAATAGGGACAATAAATCTTAGTCCTTTGATTACCTTTCGAAATGTTCTTTATGTCCCTCAATTCCAATTCAATCTCATTTCAGTATCAAAGGCATGTGAGGACAATTCCTGTTGTATTCTCTTTAATTCTGACACATGTCTCTTTCAGGCCCTTTCAATTGGCAAACTGATGGGCTGGGGTAGTCTTTTAGAAGGACTATATTTTTGGACCAGTTTTCCCGAAAGTTTTGACTTTTCGCATGTCTCTATGAATAAAAAATCATTGTGTAATATTGCTACCAATGATAAAATTATTCTTTCTCATCAACGTTTGGGTCATAGTGATTCATTTCCGCATCCTCAATGCAAAATCTGTCATCTTGCCAAGCAATCACATGCACCTTTTCCCACGAGTAAATCTCGAGCTACAGATAATTTATCATTAATTCATATAGACATTTGGGGTCCCTATCACACCTCACATCATGATGGGTCTCGATTCTTCCTCACAATTGTAGACGATCATTCTCGTGCTACATGGGTTTTTCTTATGCGATCAAAAAGTCAAGCTCTTTCCCACTTAAAGAATTTTTTAACCATGTCAAAAAATTAGTTTGGGAAATATGTTCAACGTATCCAAACAGATAATGGGAAAGAATTTTCTAGCCACGATTGTCAATCACTCTTTTTTTCTCATGGAATTCTGCATGAAAGCACATGCATCTACACACCTCAACAAAATGGGATTGTTGAGCGTAAACATCGTCATCTTTTGGAAGTCGCGCGTGCCCTTAAATTCCAAGCTTCCATTCCTGAGACTTTCTGGGAAGATTGTGTGGTCACGACAGCTTACCTGATCAATCACATGCTGACTCGAGTTCTCGATGGACGTACTCCTTTTGAAGTACTATTTGGTAAGAAGCCTGAGCTTATTCACTTGAAATTTTTTGGTTGCTTATGTTATGTTACTGCCCTGGGTCCTCGTGACAAGATGAGTCCCTGGGCTAGACAATACATCTTCATGGGATATCCAACTCTTCATAAGGGATATCGTGTCTCTAAGCCGTCGATAGGAAACTTCTTTGCAAGCAGAGATGTTGTTTTCCATGAAGACATTTTCCCTTTCCAAGATGAAGCATCTTCAAATGAGCTTTATAACTCGAATCATCAGACAAGACGTTTTTTATTTGAGGAAGATTTATCTCCTACTTCCCAATATATACCGGTCCCGTCTCTAGATGCCTCGACTTCTTCTCCAGTGCTTGAGACCACTGCGAATTTCCCATCCATCCAAGATTGTTCAGCTGCAGAATCTCCAGTGTATGTCAGCACGAATTCTAATTCAGAGCAATTATCTCCACAATCTACATCGGATTCATCATCATCTCCAACTGATCGTATTCCCCCACGACGTTCAGGACAGATTATTCATCCCCCTACATGGACGAAGGATTATGTTTGTGCCTCCCTCAACTCATCAGGTACCCCATACCCTGTCTCCTCTTATGTTTCGTTCAATCGACTATCTCCGAAACATAGGTGCTGCATTAGTCGTATTTCCGAGGAAATAGAACCATCATCTTATGCTAAAGCAGTCCGTGATCCACGGTGGCAGAAGGCCATGGAAGCAGAGTTGCATGCTTTAATAGAAAATCATACATGGGATATAGTTCCTAGACCTATTCATCGTAAACCCATTGGCTGCAAGTGGGTATATAAGATCAAATACAAGGCTAATGGATCCATTGAACGGTACAAAGCCCACTTAGTGGCTAAAGGCTTTACACAACATGAAGGTTTCGATTATCACGAGACATTTTCTCCAGTTGCGAAAGACATCACTGTTCGTTCTTTTCTTTTTGTTGCTGCTTTCCGAAATTGGGACCTCCATCAAATGGATGTCCATAATGCCTTCCTTCATGGAGATCTCGATGAAAAAATCTATATGGACCTTCCACCGGGATTACGGCGATAGGGGGAGTCTGGAGTGTGTCGTCTCCATAAATCCCTTTATGGGCTCAAACAAGCTTCTCGACAGTGGTATGCAAAGTTCACTACAGCTCTTACAACCATTGGCTTCAAGCAATCAAAGCATGACTATGCTCTTTTCACTTGGACAAAAGGTACGTCATCAATCTACCTGATGATATATGTTGATGATATACTTATTATGGGGAATGATAGTTTGGCCACAAAAAATCTCAAAGAATATCTGCACTCTACCTTTCGTATTAAGAACTTGGGACCTCCTAAGTATTTCCTTGGTATTGAAATTGCTCGCTCAAATCAGGGAATTTCTCTTAGCCAACGGAAATTTGTGTTGGAAATTATATTTGAAGCAGGCTTATCAAGGTGTAAACCAACTGCCATTCCTATTGATCAGAACATCAAGTTAACTACCGTTGACTATGACGTCGGATCATCTTTTGAGGTTGATGACCCACTGCTCGAAGATCCATCTCGCTATCAAAGGCTTGTTGGAAAACTTATATATCTCACCATGACAAGGCTAGACATATGTTATGCAGTGCAGACACTTAGTTAATTTATGCATAACTCGAAGGAATCTTAGACACTTAGTTAATTTATGCATAACCCGAAGGAATCTCATATGAATGCAGCCTTGAAAGTCGTAAAATATTTAAAGAGATATCCAGGGCTTGGAATCCTCTCTCGACATTGTGATTTTGAAATGAATGCTTATTGTGACACAGACTATGCCACATGTCCAATGAGTCGAAGATCAGTCACTGATTTTTGCATTAAATTGGGAAAGTCGTTACTTTCATGGAAAACAAAGAAGCAGTCGACTGTATCATTATCATCCGCTGAAGCTGAATATCGAGCTATGGCCAAAATTGTTTGTGAAATCGTTTGGATACGAGGCTTGCTCTTAGATCTTGGGGTACAAGTCACTAGGCCAACAAATTTATTCTGTGATAATGATGCAGCACTCAAACTCGCGGCGAATCCCATATTTCATGAAAGAACGAAACATATTGAAGTGGACTGCCATTACACCCGAGATAAGATCCAAGAAGGAGTAATTAAGACAAATGGAATTGGAACCACTGAACAGCCTGCGGATATCTTTACCAAGCCATTGTGTCAAAGACAGCATGCATATCTACTAAGCAAGCTTGGTGTCTTGGATGTATATCAGCCACCAGCTTAAGGGGGAGTGTTGAAGATATGCAAGAATCAGACCGAAGATCATGATCAACCAATCAAAGATTACAGAAGATTATATTTGTTTAATTATGTCAATCTGCGATTGAGTTTGATTTAATGTATCTTCCTTTTATTTCCTTAGTTAGACATTCATTGTATTATAAACAGAAGCTTGACAATATAAAGACACATGACTGAATATACAAAGATTTATAGGTCGTTCTCTGAATTCTTGGTATATTCTTCAAACTCTGACAAAGATGAAAGCTGCATAAATCAAATGAAAGAACAGAGAGTAGCAACTTAGCAAAACGATATCATCTACAAGAAGAAAACACATCCTGCTAGTGTTCCTCATTCATAAAAGAGTACTCCTCAACAAAATTATTAAGTAAATCCAAACATCTAAAGACAAGTTTCATGTTGAGAAGAATTAATGAAGAAATTGTAGACACTTAATTATTCTTGATCAATGCTTGGCAAAATTGCAAGTAATGAGAGCTTTCCTAGAGCCAGCAATTGGCTGTGAGTGAATTTTAAAATAGGTTGCAGACGCCAGTTGTGCACCAACAAGATACATGCCCTTAGAAACTAGATGAATGAAAACAACAAGAGATATGTACATATGATAGTCAAGAAGATAATTCCAAGAGCATTCATAAGGCACTTCACTATCGAGAGCTCCTTTTGGCTCCCGGTTTACGAATATATATGGCCCTTAGAATGGAAGTCCAAAAAAATATGGTCCTTGAAGCATAATATCTTCATCAGCCAAGCAGTGAATCGTCCATGAAAGATGGACAATGGTACTTGTAGCCAATAGTCACATCGTGAACTGCATTAGAGGAAAGAAGCTTACTCAAGCTGGAAGGGATAGAAGATAAGAGTACTTCACACATCATTCATATTTTAAATACCTAGTAGGAGTACCATTTTTGTTCGTCTTTCCCTCGAACAAGATTTGCCATATTGTTTTCTTCTCAATTCAGCTCAAAATGTAGGGCCTACAATTCAAGAATGTTCTCTTCTTTGGTAATAGAAGAAATCGGGACAATTTAATCCCCTACATCATTCCGGAAAGAAGAAAACTCTAATTTCATCTTCTTCATGTCGAATCTTGAACCTAGTGCCTATTAAGATATAGCTTCTCAAGTTCCACATGGAAAAACTTATGAATTTGCTTCATCAGCATTAGAAACTCTTGACATGGAGGAATCCTGGGAACCAATGAACAACCTTCACCAGCCATCAACATTTGCTTCTTGGTTATGACTACCGATTAAAAAAGTACTTTTGGATCGATTTATGTGGAAGCTTCGAGGTCAATATTGGAGGTCCACATCAGAAATATAAACTTGCCACTTCCTTAGTCAAAATGGATGTAAATATAAGACAACCTAAGTCGAGAGACACCCGCAACTCCTGCAAGCATGTGTCACGGCCTGAAGGAAAGCCCGATCCAAGAGGGTTCTAAATGACGACCGTGACCTATCCATGAAGAAGCGACCCTCGGTTTGTATCCCCAATACTTAGGGTTTTCTTGAGTCTTTTAGAATACTCCTGGGGGTGGGCGATACGATAATTGTAGACATGTGTAATAAATGCAGGTAGATGGTAGTTGGGGAGATACAATCTCCATCGTTAGATCGAGGAGAGATCTACGAATATGGTTTGCCTTGTATTTGTATATATAGGGGTCTCCACCCCCCTTATTGAACTCATCTCATTCACAAGTGAAATATAATCTAGAGCTTCTCTCTCTAAGGCTGCTTGGGAGACATCCAAAGGCCACACGGGTTAGGGAACGCTAGATCGATCAGCTCATGACACATGCATAAAACCCTTTTCTGTATTTGGAAATAGCGTATTTTTTAGGATTAGTAGGCTACTTTCAGCAGCATTTTTTTTTTAAATACTTTGAACACATTTCTGCTCACAACAATGAACATTTTAAGCTCAATCCACTAGGCATATGGGGTAAGAGAAAAAACAGAACAAAGCTCACCTATCCATAGGCGGAATAAAAAAAAGTCATTATCCAGATGCACAATAAGATGCCTTGTTGATATTGTTATAAGATGCTTACATATATAGACAATACATAAGCCTCTTTGAGAAGTGAACGCATTCACCATTTTGAAACTATGGGAAAATAAAATCACTCATTTCAACGGAAAGATAGGGATATGTCAAAGGTTTCTCATGATGTGTATGTGTCCCTGCTACCCTCACACCCAGCACAATCCATAATCATCACAAACATAATCTCTTTCAAAGAGTATTAGCCTAATGGACATTTTTTTTTATCTAACACCCCTATCTTATAATTACTCATGTAACTGCGTTTGAGCCACTTGCTCCCCAGCGTCCTCAATGGCATGAACCTTCTCAAGGCTATGTCCCTGGCCACATGCTTCCATTAGAAAAATGATCCGATTTTTGTTAGGCCTTGAGTTTCCAGCATTATTTTATAGAAGAGAAACCATGAGATGCATGACACCACCGCAAAGAAGAAGGTAGCCTTACCGTGGATGATCACCTCGTCCAGTGGTAAGAATTCCCATGATGTAATTCCACTCATCAGTTAGTTTGCAATGAAGGTAATTGCGCATCCCTTGGCTCGCAACCTGAGCGGGAATAGCTCATAGTTGTAGACTGAGGTGATTGGTCCCATTCCCACTGAGTAGCTAGCCACATAAATGAACAATGATACGATGCACCAGTGTTTGGTGTAGCCTTGCTTGATGTAATTTAAGATCATTCCAAGGGAGACTAAGAATCCGATCATCCAGCCTAGACTCCACATTAGCATTCGTCGTCGTCCAACCTTATCAACAAGGAAGCTGGCAACTAAGGTAAATATTGCCTTAAGAGCTTGTCATCCGAAAACTTGACACCAATGATCTCGAAAATACAAGGGCTTTAAAGAAAGATTGTATCAAAGTAACAGGCTTGCCGAACCACTTGCATCAAAATGGCACAAACAAGCATGTGGCAGATCGGATCGAATTGGGTAAAAGAGATCCCATCACATACCTAGGGTTGGCCCATGTGCCACGTTGCTAACAGCCTCCTTGATTTTGGCAAGCAAATGAGCTTCGAGTTCAAGATCTTAGCGAGGACGCCCTACGCATCATTCATGTGTCCCTACATGACGAGCCACCGAGGAGATTATATCATAACGCGAACCGCAATTTCGAGAATGATCAAGCAGATTGCTCCCATAAAGCCCATGATGAGCCACCCGCTAAATGGAAGTTGATGAACACCTAAACCGCCAAACGTGTTCAAATGAATATATGCAATCACCTTTCTAATTCTAACTTTTCTAGTAAAGTATATTATGAAAAGGATAAAAATCAATGACATACTAAAAAAATGGAAAAGATACTATAAATTAGGGAAAAAAATAAGAGTACCTCAGGAAGGGAGGTGAACAAGCCATGAAAGACGGCAAGAGTGATCTCTACAATGTAGATGGGTGTAACCATAAGGGCGTAGCTAGTCCTGACTTGAGCGATGAAACGGCCTAACAGGATGAAGGCATCATCGGAATTGATGCCCATGACATAGGGACCAATGAAGAAGAAGAACCCCACAAAACCGATAACACTACAATGGCCAAACTAGTTTGATGTTAACCCTGCCATCACCGATCCAAAAGTCGAAAATAAGAAGAGGTACCATATCACGGTCTTAGCATGCTTATTGCTTGTCTTCTACTCCTTCATTATGGATGTGCTTGTCTCGCTCATTGCTCCAATTTCTGGCAAAACATAGATCTGTCACTTTCATCAATAATAAAGCTAGACAAAAGGAAAAGGGCAATAGCTTAACTTTTTTTGGTTTGCAACAAAAGACTAATTCACGATAACCACGGGGTGACACAGGATTAACCAAAACCAAATATCAGAGGCGTGATGGGAGCCAGGAAGGAGCATTTTAAAAGGCATTTATTCGGGTGCGGCATCGAATTGTCTCAATATACTCCACTTGGAGGGCATTACGGACACTAGGATCGGCAGTGGCTATCTTCTGTAGGACGTTGTTGCCACGGCCACCAATTGACCAAAATAAGGGCCAATTGTTTGCTGGGAGGCACATCTACTAATTTTAGACATCCAACAGAAGATAGCCACTGCCAATCCTAGTGTCCACAACGCCCTCCAAGTGGAACAGATTAAGACAATCCAATGCCGCACCTGAATAAATACATTTGAAAATGTGCCTTCCTAGCCCCCATCACGTCTCTAATACTTGGTTTTGGTTAGTCCTATGTCACCTCGTGGTTACGGTGAATTAGTCTTTTGTTGCAAACCAAAAAAAAAAATTAAGCTATCGCCCTTTTTCCTTTTGTCTAGCTTTATTATCGATGAAAGTGACAGATCTATGTTTTGCCAGAAATTGGAGCAATGAGCTAGACAATCGCATCCATAATGAAGGAGCAGAAGACAAGCAACAAGCATGCTAAGACCATGATATGGTATCTCTTCTTATTTTTGGCTTTTGGATCGGTGATGGTAGGGTTGGCATTAGACTGGTTTGGCCGCCGCCTTATGATCGATTTTGTGGGGTTCTTCATTGGGCCCTATGTCATGGGCATCAATTCCGATGATGCCTTCGTCCTGTTTGGCCGCTTCATCGTTTAAGTCGAGACTGGCTATGCTCTTATGGTCACCCCCATCTACATTGCAAAGATCACTCATGCCGTCTTTCGTGGCTTGTTCACCTCCCTTCCCAAGGTACTCACATTTTTCCCCTAATTTATAGTATCTTTTTCATTTGGGATAAGTGCATTATAAGTCCTAAAACTCATCAAGAAAATGCAATTGAGTCCTAAAACTTTTAAAAAGTGCAATTAAGTCCTAAAACTTGTCACAAAAGTTTAATCAAGTCTTAAAACTTTCAAAATGTTCAATAAAGTCCTAAAACTTGTCTCGAAAGTGCAATCGATGCCTAAAACTTTCAAAAAGTGCAATCAATAAAAGGACTTAAATTGAACCACTTTGATAAGTTTTAAGACTTGATTGCACTTTTTGAAAGTTTTAGGACTTAATTGCATTTTGTGACAAGTTTTAGGACTTAATTGCACTTTTTGAAAGTTTTAGGAATTAATTGCACTTTTTGAAAGTTTTAGGACTTAATTGCATTTTCACGACAAATTTTTGAACTTCCAATGCACTTATCCCTTTCCATTTTTTTAGTATGTCATTGATTTTTATCTTTTTCATAATTTACTTTACAAGAAAAAAAAATAGACTTAGAAAGGTGATTACATATATTCATTTGAACATGTTTTGGCAGTTTAGGTGTCAACAGCTTCCATTTAACGGGTGGCTTATCATGTGCTTTGTGAGAGTAATCTGCTTGATCCTTCTCGAAATTGCGGTCCGCGTTATGCCGGAATCCCCTCGGTGGCTCGTCATGTAAGGACGCATGTACGATGCGCAGGGCATCCTCGCTAGGATCTCGAACTTGGAGCTCATTTGCTTGCCAAAATCGAGGAGGCTATCAACAATGTGGCGCATAGGTTGATCCTAGGCGTATGGTGGGATCTCTTTTACCCAACTCAATCTATCTGCCACATGCTTGTTTGCGCCATTTTGATGCAAGTGACTTGACAAGCTTATGGCTTTGATATAATCTTTCTTTACAGCCCTCGTATTTTCGAGATGATTGGGGTCAAGTTCTCGAATGAGAAGTTCTTAACGACCATCAGACTCGAATTTGTAAAAGCAATATTCACCCTAGTTGCCAGCTTCCTTGTTGACAAGGTTGGATGATGGCAGATGCTGCTGTGATTAAGATATATTTGTGAAAATTGGAATCACACCATCCATTAGTGTATTCCCAAATTCACTACACCCGTGCCAAATCTAAGCTCATCTGCTGGCTAATCCTTCGAGGGTACACAATATGTGATTGGATGCTAGAGGCTCGCACTATGGAGATATTCAATAGATTCGAGATTTTGTACAACCTGTCATTCACTCGGTCAACAATGCCTACCTTCATGAGAAGCAAGAGCTCCATTCAGTCCCTTTCTCTTTCTATCTATCTTTCATTTTTGGCTTCTTTTTTTTTTTTTTTTTAATGATTGTGAGTAGATTATGTTTGTAATTACTTCCATTGTGCAGACGGAAGGGGTTGGGACTTGGAGCTTAGCTTTTAGTTTTTTTTTTCTTTTTTAAATAATGACAAGTAAAAGTGATTCACCTAATTTCTACGTACTTGGATGGTGTCCAATATGCACATTCACAAGCCTGTAAGTTCTGATTGTGTAACTTTTTGGTAAGTCATGATCTTCACCTTCTATATTAATCCTCATGTTCACTGCTTTGTTCCATTCATTTGAACTTTTGAGATTGACGTAAAGAGTGCCTTTCTCTATATTTGTTTCGGCATTTTAATTAAATAAGGTTAGAATGTCATTGTCAATAAATATAGCTACCTAATGGTTTGAGTTTGAATTTGCAGACTTTAAATTTTCTAATATTGTTATGAAATGCATTTCATGGTGGATATTTCATGTGATTTGTCTTTTTTAGTTTTAAATGTGGTGCAACCTCTGTCCATGGCGATAGACAAATCTCATGTATTATCAAGCAAAATGGTTATATGCTCTCCACATACAAATTTAAATCTCTATTGATTTGTTGTTTGTTGGATGTTTAGATGACAAAATGATGATGGTCGTATGCTACTAGAAGAAATAAATTAGGATTGGCTAGATGAAGTGTTGACTTCCCAATTCCAACTAGGCAAGTGTTCTGGTGCATTGACTAGATGAAGTGTTAACTTCTTCAGGTTTAGCATTTCAAGGGTAGATACTCAATAGTTCAGGATATTCAGTTCTTTCATTAGAAATAAAGATTTTAGCATTAGGAAAGTTTTGATGTTGTGGCCGATGGAACATTTACTTTTGTCATTTCATGGTAGACTATCTTATAACATTTGTTGCTACTTCCAATGTTTAGTAAAATTTTTAGTTGATTGATTTCTTGCAACTAACAACCTTGAGATGATTTTCTCTTTATAGTGGATGGTTATCCACACAACCATAGAGTTGCGTCCCAAAGAAGAAGATTCCATGTCTTGTATTTGTGCATAATGGCTACATCACTAAGGTGTGGTCTTCTTGTATGTTTTCGCGCATATGAGTTTGTGTACTTGTTCTAGGAAAGAAGGACAATAGAAATGCTAAAGTTGTGTATGATGCTCACTTCAGCATCAAAATTTTTTGTTATAGACTAATTCTTGAGTCCACAAATGAAGAACCAGCCCTTGTCACGCCCCTTCCAAAATAGGCATCTAGAAGAATATGAATTCAAAGGTAATGATGAATTAAGGCTAGTGACCCTCAATCAGCATGGGTTATTCCAAACCTTTACCTCTTGCGATGTTGGAATTTGCAGTTTTAGTTCAATCAACCCTATGAGGAGCCGCCACTAAATCTATTGGAGTCAGCTAGAAACCAAGCTTCTGATGTAGCTAAAGATCTATAGTCGAGAGTTGATTACACTAGTTATCTAACTAATGCCATTTTGATACCTAAACTTGATAATTTGTCAACTAAGGTATTCATTCAACCTTTTTACCAATTATGAGTCATAAAGTTCTTGTTTGCTAAGTGTCTGTGCAATTTTTTTTGTATTTATTATGGTCCAAGAGTGTAATTTAACCATTCAACTAAGAAAACATGAAAACCATGTAAAAACAGTCACAACAAACAATTAAATCAAAAATTGTAATGAAAAGCAAATAAAATGGTGAAGTGTGGTAAAATAACCCGATACAAGTCAGGCGAAGAATGGGACAAGGCATCCTTATTAAGCCCTAGGTTGGCGACTCCATGAGCTTAGTTAAATTTAAATCCAAATTTCCTAAAACAAAACTAATTTTTTAATCTAAACTAGAGAAAATCAATGGATTTTCTTAAACGGTGTGTATTATCTAAATGTAACTAAATTAATTCTTTTGCTTTATCTCTTTTTCTTAACCAATTTTCCGATTACCGACCAAAAAAAAAAAAAAACCCAAATTTCGGATTTGTTATTTTCCCAAATTTTCTCTCTCCTAATATGGATTTGTTATTTTCGTCTGATTATTTTTTATTTAAACTGCCTTTTGCTTGATCGAGAAACTTCCCAAATTTGAGCAAAACAAGATAAGGACAGAGATTTATTACTTTATAAAACTCAATCCGGTTTGAAGTGGAAAACGAATATCAATCAAAGTCGACGAGGCCAATGAGCACAGGTTTTAAGCATGCCATAATGTTAAAATTGCTCAGATTGATTAGATCAACAGTTGACAAGATGAAATCAATATGGGCATCATGATTTAAGCAAGCCATGAACATCTTGCGTACAGACTGAGGAAGACACTATACAGATATTCATTCAGGCAATTTCACAAACGATTTGCAAGCATCTTAACTAAGAGACATAGATACGGGATGAAGCAACGATTCGTCCCCGAACTACGATTTACCCATCAGAATACGTTAAGGTTGCTAGCAAGACCTCGACTACGGAGGATTTCCATTTTAATCATGCGCAAGAATCTCAGCCTCGGAATCGTTCAAACAGAGCACAGAGACACATACCTCGAAAGTGTAGATGTCGAGGGATTGGATTGAAGAATGTATGTCCCGGAAGCGTCAATGCCGTAGACTGAAGACGGAAAAGGAGTCTCGAAAGCGAGCTGAGCACTTCTCCGCGATCCCTGGCCAAGATACAGAGCGAAACAAGACTCCGATGCGGCTGCGGAAAAACGAACTGAAAAAGAATTAAAGACCATGAGAAGGAATTCAACCGAACAGGTAAAAGAGAAGAAAAAACGATCTAAGTGATGAGAACGAAAAACCATGTTGCTGAAACTGACACCGCATCCATTCGGTGCTCAAATCGGCATCAAGCAAAGGAGGAGAAGTTGGAGACGGCAGGGATCTGAGCAAGTGATGTGACCCGTGACCTTTGAAGCAATGGATCCAGCGGGCAGCCTGAGCGTTCCGTCGTGAAAATAGGAGGAGGAGGAGGAGAGAGTCCCCAAAACCGAGAGAATTCTTCTTTAATCAGTGGCGGACTCCGGTTCTCTCTCTCCCCCGTGCGACCGGTCACAGAGATATCTTTTTTATCGAATTCTTGAGAGAGAACCGGCAAGAGGGAAGTCGGCGACGCTTGATTCCGCCTGCGCCTCCACCGCCCGGCAGTTTCCCCGGCGAAAGTCGACGCCCCGAAAGGAGCTTCACGCGAGAATGAAAACTGCTTCGAGCTTCTCGGCCGATATACAGAGCCGAACAGAGCAAGATATGAGGAGCCGCGAATGGTGTCGACCGGCTGGGCGGTGGCATTGGCGTTGGCGGTGGCGACGTCGTCAGAAGGCGATGGAAGGAGGAAAATCATCCAGGAATCCGAGCGTGAAATCCGTTTTTCTTGATATGGGAATCGGGTTGGTTAGAGGAGAGAGAAATCTCACTAATTCCGTTCGTCATCTCCATCCGGGCGACCTCAACTTTTTTTTTTTTTTGAACGTAGGCTCCGCCTTTTGGGCTTTTGGACGAATCTTCTGGAATAAGTCCAGCTGGGCCTAGTTTTGTTATCCCTAATGGGCTTAGCCTTATTTTTCATGGGCTAAGATGGTTTTCTAAAATGAGCCGAACCGGACTAGTGGGGTTGAACAGATTTCAATGGGCTGAAGCCTTTTCATTTTGTTATTGAATATTTTCCAAAAAAGAGCATAATTGGATTATTTACAAAAATTCAAGAGTCAACAATCCTGCCCAACTCAGTTCTAGGATAGGAACCAATCGACCCCAAAACCGATCACTCTTAGAAGTGATTGATTCGATTGATTAACCACACAAATTATGCTAACCTCGAAAATGGAAACCAAAAATTCATATTTTTTATGCATTTAATTATTTTTTAGTATAAAAAAATGCTATTTGAATATTGACAAAAATTCAGGTGTCAATAGCCTTGCACAGTCCGATTCCATGGTGAGAATTAACTCATCTTAAAACTAATCGCTCTTAGAAGTGATTGATTTGATTGATTAACCGTACAAACTACACTAATTTGATGTTACCTTGAGATGAGGTTAGTAACTTGTAGACATTTAATTTTGGCGAATGTATATTCTGAGTTAAATTATCTCAATTTTGTTTCTCCTATAGCATGTTGATTTCTTCGATGCTAACACTAATCTGTTGTAGTTGTTTGTCAAACTAAGTAACGGCGACATCTAGCACAATGGGATGGCGCAGAGCCACTTGAAAAGCTGGGGGAAGTCTTCGATGTGAGCATCCCTCTCTCCAAGACTCATATTAACCCGCCCAAATTATGAGGTAGTCAATCTTAGATTGCCAAAGGTTTGGATAATCATATGACTAAATGAGAACCGAGTTGACATAAAAGTACTAATGACAGCACTTAAATAAAATGTGTGCTTTTGATAATAAGAGTATTTTATGCAAAGGGTACAAATCATGACAATGGTGACATAATATAAACGGTCAATCATTATTGCTCATGTGATTCAATCTTATCCTACTTGGTGCTATATAGGTATGTACTCTATTTTTTTTATTTAATCAATTATATCGTACATCTCCCTTCTATGATACACAAAATAATTTCTCGTGAATTTTGACTCTTAAAATATATGGACATATTCGCTCTCATTATTAGAGATGAGATTGGAATTCATGTTGTGTCATGTAAATTGTATTGTGTTGAAATATGGGTCACATGACAAGATACACTCAATATGATTACCAATAATGTCACCTTGTTAGGTGTTAGCCCAACTTGATACGTAAAGAACTTCTAGAATGCCAATAAATGTTCCCAACCTTAATGGGGATAGCGAAGCCTATTAACGGGGAGAGAATCCATTTATTTAACAACTAGGTGGGCGGTTGGCGATGGGAAAACAATTAATATATGAGAAGATAGGTGGTTAGCTCAAGGATTGATAGGAGGGCCAACCAACTTGGGGACCCTCAAAGAGTCGAAGAGTTATTTGTTCAAGAAGAGCGATGATGAGATGAACAGAAGCTGAATTCTACGTTCGGAGAGCACACGGTATAGGAAATTATGCTGTGTTGCTGAGCGCTGTCCCGAAAGAAGATGTGCTGGTGTGGGCAGGAAACAAAACAGGCGAATACCCAGTAAAAGGCCCATATAACAACATGCATCCGACAGAACAACAACAAAACCAGGCCTCCTCATTCTACCATGTACACAAATCCATTGGAAGAATATCTTGAACCTTAATACTATGCCAAAAATCAAAATTTTTATATGGAGCATTTGTCAAAACAACTTGCCCACTCATGAGAATATGCGCAAGAGAACACCCATGCCCGATCCAGTCTGCCCTCTTTGCCTTCCATTTCCAAAGACTTTAGAGCATCTCTTCCTGCTTTGCAATTATACAAAAGTCATATGGTCAAGTTATCAATGGAAAATCCAAATGTTTCCAGTTACGAAACTTCTAAAATTGACAAGTAGGTGGTAGACATCATGCAACAAAACACCAACTCACCCTCTGCAGAACTAATTGCCTGGGTACCATGCAACATGTGGTTAGCTCGCAATAGCTTCATTTTTTAAAATCGAAGACCAAACCCAAGCTCGATTGTCGACGAAGTAAGTGCCATAAACAAGAACTATACTTGATTTGTGGACTACCCCGGAAATCGGCTCATTGAAGTTCAATAGCAACGGATTGATTCTAGAAAGGCAAAGAGAGGGGAGTCACAGTTGGCATCTGCCGCGATTCGGCTAGGTGAATGGTCACTGGACTTGCTTTGTAGTACTAAGGGCTGTTTTGGTGTACTTGGAAGCTAATGCTGATTTGAGGATGAGACTTGACCTGCAGGTGGTTAGAGTGACCGCTGCTTATCATTGGTGCAAACGGTTGTGGGCTAAGATCCGAGCCCACAGGCGTCGCAGACCATCGTCGAAGATTGCAAAGAAAAGCTAGCCCCATCCAATTTTGTCGAGCTGATTTGTAGCCCACGAGAGTATAATTAAGGTTGCAGACTAGTTGCCAATGCCCATCGCAAGAAGACCCTTCCTCACGTTATTATCTTTTAAAGTCGCCGTCACCTCCCCCATGGAATTTTTTTTAGCTCAATCCTCACCATTAATGAATGAAATGCTCTATTTCCAAAAAAAAAACAAAGTAAAAAGAATCATGCATGGCATCGATTTATTGGATGCCGCATCGTGCAATCTGATCATAGCTGGAATTATCGAGGCCGGGGAAACCCGCACCATTTAGGGGAGATCTGGCAAGGCTGAGGTTTGCCAGGGCCAGGCTGGCCTCTAGCAAGCTCGCCAGGCCTCACCTTGGCCTAGCGAGGTTCCGACAAGCACGTTGAATGTCACCTAGCCGGTCGCCGACCAAGTCAGGAAAAAAGGAAAAAATAAGGAAAAATAATAAAATAATTAAAATTAAAATTTTTTATCAAACGTATTTTTGCTTCAGGGATAGAAATTTTAATAAGTTATCAAATGTGTTTTCTTGCTCAAAAATTATTTTCGAGAATAGAAATTGAAAAAATCATTTCTCATAAAAAAAATTATTTCTCGAAATAAAATAGCTACAAACGCACCCTAGAATTCCCGATCGTGAAAGCACGGGAGAAAAACGCCCCCCGCGCTAAAAAAATAAAAATAAAAATAAAAAAATTGGTGAGCTAACGACTAAAGTCGGTGTGTAGTGATCCCCATGTCAGCTTACGTGGCGACCCCGCAGGCGATTCCCAGCTGCTCCCCCATGAACACAAAAAAAGAAAAAGAAAAAAAAACCAATAAAGCTAATTCGGTCGTTGAAGAAAAAAAGAGGAAGAGGAAGAAGAAGAAGGAGAAGCAGAAATCGAAATCTTCACTGTGCCATCGCCATCACCATCACCGTCGCCATCATCCATCATTCATCCTGCACTCGCTCGGCTACGGACAAAACGATCCATTTCCGCGCGAACCGACGGGGAGCTCTCTTCCTTACATGACAAGCCAAGTGTCAGCTCCCCGCCACCAACCGCCGACAATCACTTCGAGGTCCTCCCCGCCCCCGCCCGTGTTCCGATTCCGTTGCGTTTTCTTTCGCCGTGCGCGTGCGCACTTGCTGAAACCGCCGCATGTGATTTTTTGCTTTCTAGGGTTCTGCGATCGCGCGCGCTCCGGGGAGGCCGGTGCCGGGATGGCGTCCTTCCTCAAATTGTTCTACCGGAAGCCGCCCGACGGGCTCCTCGAGATCTGCGAACGGGTCTACGGTACGGGAGCCAGCTTGAATTCGTGTTGTTCCGCGGCTCGATTTTGCCGTGGGTTGAATTGATGGGATGTTGTTTCTGCTCCGCCTGTTATGCGGGCGAAAGAATGCTGCTTGGTTTTTCCTGAGCGTAATTGTGATGTATGCGTGGATTATGGTTTTTAGTCTAGGTGGCTAGTGTAGCTCTTTGAATCGACTGCTGTGTCGGTAGAATTGATGTGATATAGGAGTTCTGGAGAATAGCGATTTAAAGTTGATTGGGGCAGGGAAACTGTTTAGTAATTTGTGGTGTTAGATGCGTGATCGACAATTATTTGGTCAGTAGATGAGTTATTGGAAAGGAATGCGGCAAGCTATATCTGACCTTACTTATCCCTTTAAGAATTCAAATCTCAATACTGAGCCCTTTTTCCTACTCAGACTACTTATGTAAGGAAAAAAAAGGACAGAGGGTAGATGCTGTAGTTACCTCTGTTTCACTTAGGATGAGATTGAGGAGTGTACTGTACACGAAACCAGATTGCCTTTATCATGTGAATAATTTTATCTGCATAATTCTTCGTATGGAAAATGGATTTGGCTGCATCCCTTTCATTTGGTTGGTACGATGACTTGGAAATGCAATTGATAAATGTTCATTGTGACTTTGTTAGTATTTGATTGCTGCTTTGCTACTGATGTGTGGACGGCGGAGGACTACAAGGTTCATATGCGAGGAATAGTTAGCCAGTTTCAAGATCACTTCCATGAGTCTTCTATTCTGGTGTTCAATTTTCGTGAAGGAGAGGAGCAAAGCAAACTGACTAACATTCTCTCTGAGTATGATATGACCATCATGGACTACCCTAAGCAGTACGAGGGCTGCCCCTTGCTGACAATGGAGATGATTCATCATTTTCTGAGGTCATGCGAGAGTTGGCTTTCTCTTGGGCATCATAATTTGTTGTTAATGCACTGTGAACTTGGTGGTTGGCCAGTTTTGGCCTTCATGCTTGCTGCTCTTCTAATTTATAGGAAGTTATACAGTGGTGAGCAAAAGACATTGGACATGGTTTACAAGCAGGCTCCACGTGAGCTTTTGCACCTGTTGTCTCCACTTAATCCCATCCCTTCTCAACAGAGATATCTACAGTATGTCTCAAGGAGAAATGTGGCCACCGAATGGCCTCCTTTGGACAGAGCACTCACTTTAGACTGCATAATCATCAGATCCATTCCAAATTTTGACGGGGAGGGTGGATGCCGCCCAATATTCAGGATTTATGGGCAAGACCCCTTTCTCGTTAATGATCGCACTCCCAAAGCATTATTCTCAACTTCAAAGAGAAGCAAAGGAGTTCGGGTTTACAAGCAGGTGACATGTCATCCTACTTATATCGAATCTATTTTTATTTTTAACTTGGTCTTCTTACATCTTCCTGGACAGAGTTAACAGCTTTGTAATAAATTTGCGGTTCCTGAAATAAGTAATTTATTTGGATGGTGTCATCATGGAAATACACGGTTGCTCTTACCTATGTTGATAATCTCTTTGTTTTCATTACTGATGGTTGAAGATGTATAAAGGAAAGCTTAATAGGCTTTTGCAAATTATGTTGAAGTTGAAGAGTCTATCAATTGCCTGTCCTCTCCCCATTTAATCTCTGGGGAGATTTATAGGATTTTTCTCAATAGCGTGTGTTATTAATTTCTTATTTTCTACGAAGCTTTCCTTGGAAGACTTGGAAGATTTTTAGATATAAGGTTGGTCATACCTTAGTAGATAGTTGAACACATTTGCAGCTCATCAGTTGTTAGTCATGGTATTCTGAGTGTAAATGTCATCTTTGATATATGTTAAGTAGATTTCTTCAATATATCTATTGATGCTGATTTGCAAAGATACCATGCGAGGAACCTGTTAGGATGTTACTTTCGGAGACTGATCATCTAAAGTAGGAGAGAAAAGTTGAATGTGGTCTGAAGTCTTCGGTTATCTGTAAGCACATTGAAGGGGTGCTACAATGTGCCATATATTCAATTTTCTCACTAGCCTTTTACCTCATTGGTTTAAACAACACTTTTTTTTTTTTTCTGATGGAGACATGCTTCAGAATTGGCTTTCTCCCTTTCTCTGCTGTTATTCACAAGGCAGGAGTTGATTAGTAGAATCAGTCATTAAAGATGTTAGAAAACTTGCTGGAGCATCGAAATTAATCGGTATCTCAAATTTGCTGTTTTCTTTTTTATACCAAGGCAACAAGGCAAAATCAATTTGATCAACATTTTGAATCTGAAGAATGATTGAATTCCTATGTAGTACTGTGGTTCTGGAATGAACAAGTCAAATAAAGAATGAATGATTGTTGTTTGTCTTCAATCCGGTGATTTGACCTGATTTTAAAATGCAAGCTGTCTTGGTTTTTGGTTTCTGCTAGCAGTGGCATATATCATTTTAATCTTCCAAACTTTCACTTTCCTTGTTAATATTGTCTCTTCCTCCTTTGAGAAGGTTGATGAAGGTTTTCTGGGGCCTTTGTGCAGGCAGAATGCGAGTTAGTTAAGATTGACATAAACTGCCATATTCAAGGAGACGTTGTACTTGAGTGCATAAATTTATTTGAAGACTTGGAACGGGAAAAGATGATGTTCCGAGTCATGTTCAATACGGCTTTCATCCGGTCAAACATTTTGATGCTTAATCGTGATGAAATTGATACCTTATGGGAAGCTAAAGATCTATTTCCAAAGGAATTCAGAGCAGAGGTATATCTGATGCCACTTTTGTTTTAGTGCAGTCTTTGCAGACATATTTTTCTAAGCCCATGTTATGCTGAACTTAATATACTATCTATCTTGTTGATGAAGATCCTCTTTTCTGAGATGGATTCCGCTGCTTCCATTGTTCCCGTAGATATTTCGTGCTTTGAGGAGGAGGGCCTTCCAATAGAAGCATTTGCTAAAGTTCAGGAAATTTTTAGCCATGTAGAGTGGTTGACTCCCAAAACAGATGCCGCGATTAACGTCATCCAGCAAATTAAAGTTTCGAATATACTTCAAGGAAAATCAGATGCTGATTCTCTACATGCTCTGGAAAATCTTGAAAGTATCAGAGAAGAAAGTGCTGAAAAGATGTTAGAGAGTAAAATGGAGAAGCATAGTTCTGTTTCCTTCAATCTAAAGGGTCAATCAGTTCCCCAAAAGCCATCTCCAGAGAGAAGAGTGGAGGCTGCTCAGACTACCAATCATTCTCCAAATTACATTGATTCTGCCCAAGCTTCAAATCTAACGATGCCAAAACAAGAGACTGCACCTCTTGGTCTTGCATTTGAAAGTCAACTTGGTGATCTTGCCTCATTTGAGAGTAAAGCAGAAAACCCAACAACAGTATCCTCAGACCAAGCAGTCCAAACCATGTCTCAGAATCTTTCCATCGAGCATCTAGGACCCAAAAGTGTCTTAGTTTCATCACTGACACCTCCTCCACCTCCTCCTCCTCCTCTTCAACCTGGTTTTTCTGCTTCCAACACTTCTCCTCCTGCATCTCATTATCCCTCGTCTTCGAAAGCAGAAAATCCACTTGGTGATGAGATAAATTCTCACATACAGGGAAAGGAGGAGACTACTTCAGCTTACCCAGTGCCACATTCTCCTCCTCCTCCTCCTCCTCCACCACCACCACCACCGGGTTTGAGACCAAGGGCTTTAGTTGGTGAAGCGGTCACTTCTCATTTACATGATATGAACAAGCATTCTTCAGCCAACTCTGCAGCCAAGCCACTTTCTCCTGCTCCTCCTGCTCCTCCTGCTCCTCCTCCTTGCCCTCCACTTCCTTCTTCAGCTCAGCAGATATCTTCAAAGACACCAACACCACATCGACCGCCGCCGCCGCCACCGCCAACACCTCCTTTGAAGGAGAATCAACCAGCGAATGTGAGACCTCCGCCACCCCCGCCACCTCCTCCTCATTCTGGGCAAGCTATGGGTCCTAAAGTTCCACCTACCGCACCACCGACACCCCCTCCTGCCCCTATCATGGCCAAACAGTCCGAAGCTACAGTGAAGAACTCCCCACCTGTTCCTTCTGCGCCTCCTCCTCCTGTTCCTTCGGTTAAAGGGGTACTGAAGACTGGTGGAGGACCACCTCCAGGACCACCATTGAGTGGTTTGAGCACTGCAAGGGGACGAGGCTTGTCACGTACTCTAAGTTCAAAGAATAGCAACATGAAAAAGCTAAAGCCTTTACATTGGTTGAAGTTATCAAGAGCTGTACAAGGAAGCATTTGGGCGGAAACTCAAAAATCTGGAGAAGCTACCAAGTATGCTGTTTTAGTATTATATTTCAATGGTAGTCTGTTAATGTGGTAGTAAATGATTTTTTGTCTGGCAACAATTTGCAGTGCTCCGGAAATTGACATGTCTGAGCTGGAAAGTCTTTTCTCAGCATCTGTGCCAGTTTCAGATTCCAGCAGAAAAAAAGGTGCACGTGGCTCAGATGCACGCAAGGCAGATAAAGTGCAACTGGTAATTTTATGTTCTGATAACTCTACGTTCTTGGCTTCAGATTTTGGGGCCCTATTCCAGTTGGAAACTCAATCTTGGTTTTGACCCAAAAAAAAAAGAAAAAAAAAGAAAACTGAATCTTGGTATTTTACAGCCCCTTATTGGCATATGTGATCCAAGGGAGCAAAATTCAGTGACTGCTCATTGGTTAATATTGCATTTACCACGTTGGACACAGCAAAAAATTGGCAAATACATTGGAAGACACATTTAGTGATAATGCATATATCTGACTGTATGCAGTTACATGTCATTTGTTATAAGCCTGCCTGTTGGATACCCAAATATACACCAAAACTTGTCTACTCTAATGGTTTCAGTAGTTTAACTTTTCATGTGGGTATTTAGCTTATGCTAGAAACAAAATGGCTTGTATTGGCAGTTTTATGAATGAGTGCTTGTGTAGTTAAAGCCTGTGATTGTTAGTTCATTTTCTTTACCCCTCTTGGCACTACTAGAGAGTACTGCAACCACCCCTATCACAGCTAATAAAAAGCCATCTCTTACTACATAGAATGGCAATTTGGGATTTGTGTTTATGCATCTTTTCCAGTATTATGTTTTTAATTGAAGAAATAGCAAATTTGATTTTGTTCTATCCATGGGCTCATTTGCATGACCACCTGCAAGCAAAATCTGTTGTCATTAATGGCCAAAGATTTTCTACCACAAGATTAGGGTAGGAAATATTTGGTACTTTGCCATAAACTTCTTATAGAAAATCCATACAAATGACTCATCATGAGAATTTTTGCCTCCTATCAATGCTTTTCTTCAATGGTGTTATTATTCTTGAGGTTTACTGTGGCATAATTTGCATATTGTTGGAGTAAAGTCAGTTGGTGAATGTACTGTTTTCCTTTTCTATAGTTGGTCTTAATTTAATGTAAAGGGTTTGTCTTATTATGTCTGTTGATTATAAAGAGTGAAGCTATGACACAAATTCTTGAAGATAATGTATGAACTTTCAAACTCCAGGTTTAATAAATGGCAATTTAGTTTGGAGGTGGAATATGGACTGTCAAGTTAGGTCATAAACATTTCTTTTACTCATTTTGTTCTATGATGTTTTATTGTCATTATATTTGCATTTAGCTGATTGGTGTTTGCAGATTGACCACAGGCGAGCATACAACTGCGAGATTATGCTTTCAAAGGTCAAAGTACCATTGCATGACTTAATGGTAAGCTTGATCCTGCTATTTTTTGTGTTAAACCTCTAACATAAGTGACGCTGATGTAAGCTTACTAACTAAGCATCGTAACGCATAGTCTTGTTCTCCATTCGCTTTCTCTATATAGGACGATAAGTTGATAAGAGCTGCATAGTCATGTGACGTGGTCTCTCTAATTTAATTGCACTTTAATACATTCTTAATAATTCCTTTCTTGTTTATCATTTCTGCCTTATTAAGTGGGATTGTAATGATGCTTCTGTGATTGGATAAGTTGACCTTATGACTGCCAACTCATAATCTCAACTAGAAAACGTATTGCATTTATGGTTTTCCATGTATAGTCTGGTGGACTTCTTTGATCTCTTTGGTTGCAAGCCGATCTTTGTTTTGTATTCTTTTTTATATTTTTATCTCGAAGATTTCTAGAATCTTTTTGTCTACTATTTTGGTGTACTTTAAAGCATGTGAATGGCAAGATGACCACAGCTGTTCATACATCATACAGCCTGTTTCATGTCTCCTTGATCAATTAATCATTGGACTTCTCAGAGACGTTAGTGGTGCATATTCGATTTCCTACAGTTGACAATTTGTGGCAATCATATTGCATAACATGATGTAGGACAATGAATGAGCTTAATTTTAGCTGAATATCTGAAAGGAACTTGCATCAAAGGACAAGTTGAGTGGATTACATTTCTTTAGGCATCACACCTAAAGCTTCTGAAGTATTACAAGTGGTGTTATCACACTTGAAGAGGCTGGACTGGAATCTAGATATTGATTGTTTCATTTTCTGCAATCTGCAATGCATGATTCAAAGCAAGCAATTCTTTAAAGTCCAAGAGAATCAACTCTCCCACTCAATTAGTTTCCACCAGATGTTACACTGATTAGAACTAGGATGATACTTAAAGTTGCATTGGATATTTATTGAAATCTCAATAATCTTAGTTGCTTATTCAATCAGCAGAATCCTAGTCCTGTTAGGTCTTATATTTGAATAAAGGATCAACTTTAACAGGTCATCTTCAGTAAAAAGTGAAAACAATGTTACTAATTCTACAAAGATCAATTTGTTCAATCCAATGGGCTACATGAAATATAGACGTTACTCAAAACCTGGTTACATGTGCTTTTGTTGACCGTAATTATGATATAATAAACAAGTGATCCCATCCATCACATGGAAAGAAAAGTTCATCTTCTAGTTGGTTGACCCTCTTTAAATCTTTTAAATGCAGATTAAACAGTTTCACTAGTTATTTCTGCCATCAGAACACTTCTTGGACAGTTCTCAAACATTTTTATATGATATTCACCTGCTTAAATACGAAAAGCTGTTTGGTTAAGCATGTTCCATGCATCGTATTTTTTTATGTGCTTGATAAATGGTTTAGGTTAATGCTACAAAGATGTGGCATGATTAGCAGGCGTATGTGTTTTCAATCAGCAAATGTTTGTAATGCCAGTGCTTGATAGTAGTGTCATGACCACAGACATCAATTCCCCCAGCCCTTATGTCTCTAAAATGACCATTAGTAGCAATTCAACACTTTGCATGTAGCTGTTTTTTCTTTCTCAACCGTGTTGTTTGTGCTGCTATATTTTGGTTTTCATCATTATATGTTAGGTCAGTATTATTTGAGCAAGCATGCTAGATTATGTAGCTTTTCTTTTTTCTGGGCCCTTAGTTCGAAGGCAACATTGCTGTAAATGTTTATATGGTTAATGTTTCACTGAGTGCCTTAATATATCTAGATTTATATGACAGAAATCGGTACTTGCTCTGGAAGATTCTGCATTGGATGTTGACCAGGTGGAAAACCTCATAAAGTTTTGTCCAACGAAGGAGGAGATGGAACTACTTAAGGTAAACTTCTTGGGAACTGATTAAATCCTGCAGAAATGTTCCCCTTCGTTTGAAGATTGATTTCTCAGGTGCTCCAATTTCAGGGCTACACTGGAGAGAAAGAAAAATTAGGAAGATGTGAACAGGTTTGTATGAGTCTGTGTTTTTATATCTGGAGTTGGAGCCTATGCTCAACCTCTCTACTCTGCATGGTTTAGCTGTGTACTTTCTCCTTGTGATTAAACTGAGGATGCGCGTGTACTAAATAATAGTTGAGTAGAGTTTCCAATCATGCTAAGTTAATGGAGTCTCCTTAAAACCCTTGGTACTGAACACCTTGGAGAAGTATGATGGATTCTAAGTATATATGATGTCTTTGACATGCCATCTGATGAAATATACTGTGATCTATTGCAGTTCTTTTTAGAATTGATGCAAGTGCCCCGAGTTGAATCCAAGCTGAGAGTTTTTTCATTTAAGATACAGTTTTCAACCCAGGTGAGAATAGTTGATGTCTTATTCATCTTCTTGCAAATTGCCCAGCATTGTTCTTGGTGTTAATTTCCTTTTTTCTCTCAGGTTGCTGACCTCAGAAACAACTTGAATATAGTGAACACTTCTGCTGAAGAGGTAACATGATTTGTCCTTTTTGACTAGCTTATTAACACTAGATGTGAGAGAAAACTTTGAGCTGAGTGAAGCTGCTACAAGCAGCATTATTACATTACCTATCAATTGAAAGACCTCCAGGCCATTGTAGAGGAGGACATGAAATTGCCAGAGCTTCGAGAGAGGGAGGCATTTATGGTGTTCTTTAGTCTCACAAGAAAGAGGGTGCTGAATCAGCCGGTGAGGTCTTCCAAATATTGAGCTGAGGTTTTGTGTTGGAGATGCCCAAAGTAACAAATGTGATGATGGCATCTGGTTGTGAGTTTTGTTCTAACACACACTCGCATGAGCAGAGAGAGAGAGAGGGAGGGGGAGGGAGAGGGAGAGGGAGAGAGGGAGAGGGGGGGAGAGAGGGGGGGGGGGGCAAGAGAGAGAGTACACATCAGCAGATTGCAGCATCAATTTTACAACCTGCTGCAGGTTAACCTAACCCAAAACTCATATGACTTTATTCTTTACCGTCCCTATCAGATCAAGAATTCTGCGAAACTGAAGAGGATTATGCAGACGATACTCTCACTTGGGAATGCCTTGAACCAGGGGACCGCCAGGGGTGAGTTAGTTGAAATGTTTATTTTAGGGTCCTGGTTCATGGATTATGATCTATTCTCTATACTTTGGTTAATTTTTTGAAATCTGTTGTAGTTACTGTAAGCAATAATTTAAGCCCTATTGGAATAACTTTTACTTCAACTTTTTGCTTTAGCTTTTCGTCTAATACTAAACCTCCTGAATCTTTAGACATAGAAATTAAGACAGTTAAGATCTTTAAAATCTTGTAGATGCTTTTCAAAACTCAAATTAAAATATATTTGTCATTGCTTTTGTCAAACTCCAAGGTAGGTTCCAAAGGTCTGTCTGAGCAAGGGTATACCCTTTGAACGGGATATTACAGTTTGTTTCTGATTAAATTATTCTCCTGGGGGCACTGCTTAACTGAATGAATGGATTTGAGCAACAACCATGTTTTTCTATTTTTTAATAAATGGATGCAAACTTAACCATCCGAAGTAAGAACAGTTTTGGTTTAATCAATTTATCTGTGGAAGTATCTTAATGCTTGGTGATAATGACTTTATGTTGTAGGCTTTATTTTGTGGTAGTAATATCGCCTGCTTGTCATGGGGAACAAAATCTTAGGCTTGAATTCTCTCTCTTTACTTTTTTTTTTTCTTTTTGGTCCAGGCTCTGCTATTGGCTTTAGGCTGGATAGCTTGCTCAAGCTAACTGAGACACGTGCTCGGAACACTAAGATGACTCTCATGCATTATCTGTGTAAGGTGATGATTGCTAGCTCTGGCCAGGGGCTGACAACAAAATTTTTGCACTAGTTATGTGAAACTAGCTTTAGGATTGAATAGGCGCTTATTCTTCTCAGGAAGTCCTTAGTAACTTAATGATCATCATTACACATAAGTGCGGCCATGCCAAACTTAAAAGTCATATTCTCATGACTGGGAACTGCTCAATATATGAATGTTGAGAGTTTGAATTTGTGTGGATAGTGACAAACAAAGGGTGGCTTGAGAAGGAAAGCGGAAGATAAATATAATATGGGCTGGACCTCCTCTAGAATTCAAATATGGCTTTCGAAATTTGATGATGAAATGTGGTTTTCTCTTTCCTGAAGTTGGGCTGTACATATTGATCATGAAAAGAGTTGTTTTCCTTATGGATTTATAAAATATACTCTGGAGTAGGTGGGAGAGGTATTCCCTCATTAATATCTGAACTTACATAAACCTTTTGTCAGTTTAGTTTATGTTAATCCTTTTATACATCAGATTGAAATAAACTGACACAAAGTGTTCTCCTCCTCCGGTTACTTTTGAACTACCAAAGCACTGTGGCATGTAAATTGAATGATCTGCAGATGCTAAGTAGTACCAAGTTGTCAAAAACTAAAGCTGATGATGACATGAACTATTAAGAACTGCTGGACACAGTTTAATGAGAGATGTCTGAATATGATTGTTTTATAAAAGTTAGCTGTGGAAAGGAATTTCAGAAGGTCATTATCTGTCCCTCTATTTATTAAGCCTGCTTTGGCCTTTGCCTTGGTGACATAGTTTATGTAACGTGTGTTTGTTTATTTTGGTTTGTATTTGACTTCTTCATTTCATCCGAATGACAATGCTTGTATACTTCCATTTTTATCATCAGCAACTCAAGTGTGTTTCTCTGAAGAAGTTTTTCTGATGTTCTTGATTTTTTTCCTTGATGAGCTTCAGGTACTGGTTGATAAACTACCAGAAGTTCTAGATTTCTCAAAGGACCTGGCTCATTTGGAACCAGCATCCAAGGTACTTTCTGTAACTATCCATGAAATAGGAAATTTAAGGTTTGCTTGTCCTGTCCTAAGTACTTCTTTCTACAATGTTCGAGCTTTAGAAAATTATGAAAAAAAAGATAAAATGACTCTATATGTCAACATTTGTATTTTTGAAAGTTTCTACTGTCCAGCATTAAAAAGCAAGAGTCTCTCCAAGCAGAACCTACTATGCCATCCTGACAAATATGTGTCATTTCTTTTCAGATACAACTGAAATTCTTGGCAGAGGAAATGCAAGCGATAAGCAAAGGGTTGGAAAAGGTTATGCAGGAATTGTCTGTGTCTGAAAACGATGGTCCTGTTTCAGAAACTTTTTGCAAGGTTTGTTGAGCCCAACAATACTTATTTCAATGATTTTATCCTCAAATCTGCCTGTCAATGCATGACTGTTGAATGCCATTCATTATGATAATTACTATTGGTGGTGGTGATTGAGGCGCAAGGTCATAAGAATGTTAGGGGGCTCCCTGCAGCTTCACCCAAATTCTCCATGAGTTCAAATGTTTAGGATGTAAAAAAGTTATTATTGAAGTCAGAGGATGATAACAGTGGTTAGTTAGCAGGATCTGCAAACAGAATTTTTAAAGAATATTGTTAGCTTAACGAGGTAGCAACTGTTGTTTCCACTATTAAATAGAGGAGGCAAATAGGAAAATTGTTTATTTTGTGTTTTTGTTGAGGGAAAGCTTGACTGAATATATATCCTGAACTTTTGTCTGATTCAGATTTCATAATATTGCTTACGAAAATGTGCCGTTTGTTGGATCCTAGATACAATAAATTGCGGAAACTGATGTTCTAGCTTATTTGTGCAGATATTAAAAGAGTTCCTTCGCTCTGCTGAAGCTGAAGTGAGGTCTTTAGCTTTACTCTACTCTGGGGTGGTATGTCTCATAATTTGGCATGAACCATAGAACTGAGCTTGCACTTATTTATGTATTATTATATAATGATAATAACTAAGAAGACGTACTTCAGGGTAGGAACGTGGATTCATTGATTATCTACTTTGGAGAAGATCCAGCTCGCTGCCCCTTTGAGCAAGGTACTGTTACTAGACAATATTGAAATCCTGGTTTTTCTTAGGGAAAGAATGGTGTACTGGCTAGTTTTGAAGATGATATTGCCATCGCTGTTCCATTTGCTTGACAATATGTCAGCAAGTGAATATGCAACTTTTACAAAATTATGTCAAATGATATGTAGCCATGCTTGCTAGGGCAATACAGTCTCATATGAAGTCTGAGCGTTGTCAGACAAAATCCAGCCTAAATTTGATATGCTTCTGAGAGAATCCCCCTCTGACAAAGTTCTGTATGATATTTGATGGTCAAATGAGTAGTATTTAGTTATCCTGATCACAAGTAGTTATTTAATAAGCGAATGACAAAACAAATGAACAGATGGGTTAAAAGATTGACAGAGCAAATTGAGTGTCTTTTTTACTAGTGAATGGGGTATTTTGACCCGTACTTTCTTGAAGTATATGCATACAGTGGGAAATGGTTACAATTATTATGATATACCCTGGCTTTAAAGCCATACTAATGGATTGTGAGAAATTGAAATGCTGCCATGAGAAGATACTTAGGTCATGGTTAAGACGAGGCTGCAGCCACAGGATGAAGTAATTCACGGTTCATTAGTGTAGGGGTTGTTGATGCATGGTCTCTTTTCACAGCAATTGTGTCAGCTAATTTTCCTCTTAAATACCTATTGCAGTTGTGTCGACTCTTCTCAACTTTGTAAGAATGTTTAACAAATCCCATGAAGAGAACTGCAAGCAGAATGAACTTGAGATGAAAAAAGTAGCCGAAACTGACAAGTCGAAGCTAGGCGATTCTCATAAGAAGGCTGATCATCAACTACAGGCATCGCTTTTGACGAGTAATGTTCTATGATCATGCCTCCATCTAGGTCAAGAAAGGAAATTTTCAGCTCAACCTTCTGCTTACAAAGACGGCAATGGAAAATCAGATGGTTTAGCGGGTAGTGATTAGAGTGTACATATTGACCAGTAGCACAATTAGGTCCAGCTGTATAGTGACACAACTTGCTGCTAACTGCAACCCTTCTTGGTAAGTTTTCTCCATCTTATTAAATACATGCCTCGATACTCGCCTTCTTTTATTTAACACGCATCTTCACATGTTTCTTACCACAGGAATTTTTCTGTTATGTGATCTCACCTGTTTATTTGAAGAAGAAAGGCTGTTAGCCAGCAAGGAATAAATCATCTGATTTGCAACTGTAAAAGATCCAGATGAGAAGCTAGTCATAAGTAATTTCTGGGGACACAATTTCAGGGTAGGAATTTTCTAACACCTGCCTCTGCATCCTCTTTTTATCATTTGTAGAAGTGGTGAATTGCCTGATTTGAATGACCTCAAAATAATAATTTCCTTCTGTAGAAAACCAGCTTGTCTTGTAGCACAGGTATTATTGATATAGCATCATCAAGTTTTCTGTTATCACTCTGGTTCCATTTTGTATTTTCTCCTTCTGATATTTTGACTTGATAGTCCCCCCCAATGCCGTTTAATCTGCACTCTACTTTGGGGTAGTACCGAAAAGAATCCCGGGTACTCCTGAATGTTCGCTTACCAACGGTTCTTGTTCCAATAGTATGTACAAGAATTACTTGCCTAGAATACTACGGCAGTTAACACGACAATCATTCATGTCGTTTGAGCTGGTGAATGAAATTTGCCTTAAAAGGTAAAAAGTTCACTTTGCCCATCAAATTGCGCAGATTGTTTTGTGGGAAACGGATGGTTGTTAGTTGCCTGCTTTATGCTAAGTCAGTATAGAGTTGATGTAGAAAGACGATTATATGGGAAGAGCATAGCAAAACATGTCACCATGAATAGTGTCGGACTGGTTCTTGTTATCATAGTAATTTCATTCTTATGAGAATTAAAATGTGGAATTAGGGGCTAATGTCAGCTTATAAACTCTAGCTCCATCATCAACTATCACGTGCTGGTGACAGGGACGATAAGAAAAATATCTCTTTTTCTGGTTTTCTTTTTATCCGGATTCTGGTGCGACACGACATTATGTTATGATAAAATAACACATGACTAGCTGTCCAAGATCCGGTTTGGGGACCCCAATGTGCTTTCTCACGAGATCCGAATAATATAAATAAAAATAAAAATCTGTAACGCATGCGTTCGTTGAGGTGAACAGAGCCTTTGGCCAATTTAGTCCTGGAGTTGGTAGGAATACATTGTAAGGGAGCACTTGTTCTCGAACCAAATCATGTTTAATCTATTTTAATTAATTGGAGGGACTCATAGAACATTCTTTTTTTGCCCTCTTAACTCGAGCAATTATCAATTGGCTAATTTCATAGATTATCTCAGTTGTAAAACAACGCACGTAATTTGACCCACGGAGGGTCAACGCGATTTTTCCCCCAATTTTTAGGGTTAGAAAACGTGGAGCCGCATTAAACAAATACTCGAGATTAGACAGCAGCAGTGCCCGACTTTCAATAATTGTACAGTTGCCTCTATTAAATATGGTAATAATAAAATTGAAATAAAAAAATAAAAAGCAGGTGACCCAGCGAACCAGAAAAAGTGTGCAGGAACGTGAGATCTGTTAAATGTTCCTCCTCCCTCGGCGTTGAATGCCATGCACACTTCGCTTAGAAAAAAAGATAAATCCGCCGCATCACGTGCCGTCGACGGAATCGCAGAGTGTCGGGTCCAGTCTGATCAGAAGATCGCCACCGTCGCCGCTGCGGCGGACAGGTGGCGCGTCTTGATCGCTGCCTCCCACCAAGAACGATCCCAATGTTCCCTTTCCAAATTCCAAGAACGCCCCACCAAGAAATTATGCCGAATTTAAGGGTTTTTTCGTCATGCTGCGTTGCGGACTTCAGTGAGGTTCTGGATCAGAGTGCCAATTCCGGAGTGAGGGTAATTAATGATAGGGATTTCGACATCGGTTTCTTGAAATTAAGTCATTCATTCAGAAAACTCTCCAGTTTTTTTATTTTTTTTTTTTATGTACGGAGAATCTTGGGAAGTTCTCGAAACGTTCATTAACTATTCTTATCGTAAAATCATGTTCGATTTCCGCCGCACCGATGACACATGGTACGAAAGGGATCAAAAGTACGAAAGTAATAGAGTTTTTTTAAGTTAGGTGCTCGACAAGTTGTTGACAAAATTCAATGTATGCTTCAAAAATTAGATAGTTTTAAATTATGTTCAACTCATAAGTACGAATTATATCATCATTTAGAAATAAAATGGATTGATACCACTATAAACCTCAAACCGATATATTTATGATAATTATTCAAAAAAAAATACAAATTGACACACTTATAACAAATTTACTTTTCTTTAGTCTCTATTAAATTTTACTATCAAATTATAAAGTTAAATAATACACGATAGTTGATAGGTGTACTGGTTTGGGGTTTTACCATATGCTTGTTACTAGTTTTTAGATTTTCATGATATTAATTTAATTTAATAGAAACTAACAAAGACTAAATTTATTACAAATATACATGTTTATGCTTTTTTGTAGTTAAGAATTAATTTAAAAATTTATTATATATATCAGTTTAAGAGTTTACGTGATAAAATTTTTTATTTAAAATAAATTTATCAGAAATATATTAATTTGAAATTTCTCGTGATATTAATAATTTAGAAAATTTGGCCACTATTTTGTAACGTTGCAATTCCTCATCGAAACAAGGACCGAGTCATTCAATGACTTCGTCATCCAGTGTCGGTGAGCCTTAAAAAGATGAAACAAGTGCATGGCTTGTCGCCATTCAATATATAAAGGGAGCGCTCTCTCTCTCTCTCTTTCTCTCTCTCTCACTCACAAGTTCACAACGTACAATTTGGCCTCACATGTTTAGTCTCCAAAAGAGCTGATGCAATTGTACGTCCGACTTTTTCTTTAGGGCATGCCTTTGATTCGTTCGATCTCGTTCGATTTTTTCTAATTGCTAAGGAGCGGGCGATCACCTTTTTTTGGGACCCCCCGGCTCTCTCGATCGGCTGAGATGATTTGCCTCTCTTAAACATGTTCATGATGACTTACAAAACGACAAATGGGTTATTATTGAGATATAAATTATTATCATAATTAATACTATCATTTGTTCTCGTCATTATTATGTTTGATATTATAATTGTTATGATTGAACATACTTTTGGCCCTTTAAGATCTACTTTTCGATAATGTGTCGTGACATTAATAGTGTACAACGGGTTGATGATTCCAACTATGTCTTTGGTCGGTGGATTACAAAGATGTATATCACTTACACTCTGTACTTACTTGGGTCAATTCAAATCTCTTGGCACACGACTAATTTTGGTGGGGATGAGCTTGGATTATTGGCTTTTCTAAATCAACTCCGATATAAATTGTGTTCGATTTTTGGGTGGGTTTGGTGAGTTTATCGGGTTGAATTGCAAATTGCCACCCCTACCTAAAAGCTGACACCTTGTATTTTCCTTACTATGAATAAACGCAAAACTAACCAATGTCAAATCCAAGGAGATGTGCAAATTTGAGGACAAGTTACCCATGTTGGTGCTTGTACTTTCGGATGAGAATTCGTTTTGTTCCAGCCCTGAGAGGCATAAGTTTATATATGCACATACACACAGAGGAACGCTTTGCATTATTGATTGAACATTTAATTCAACCCTGCCAACATTCGAAAGCCAAAAAGGTTGACAGATTGTCACTCTTGATAAAGTAAGAAACTTTGACAGTTCAGTCCTGGAATAAAGACCAGCTACTTTTCCCCTTCCATGGCTACAATAGGGAGATCTGTTATGAAATCGGAAAGATAGATTATATTTTGTAATTACAATTTGAGGATTAACAAAATCACAGTTAATATGGCACAATGGATTACTAATCATGAAATTTAATTTCTCGTGAATCATGGTGCAAAGGAGAGAGGAATCGAAAAGGGTAAAGTTTGAAGCGAACTACTTTGATGGGATCTCATTAGTGCATATGATTGAATTCTTGGAGGTTATAAATGCTAGTCAATATTATATGTAGTGATGGCATTATATCACATGACCTAATCACATAACCCATGGACATAATTGGACCCAAATAAGAAATCAATTCAAGAAAATACATACTAATTTTGCAGAACCAACCCTGGCAAAATTATTGTTCTACCCATTAAGTGAACTAGCAATTTTTTTTTTTGCCTTGTATCCTTACAAGACGTAGGAGTCGAAACCCACACTTGAAACTAAATTGTCCCCATCCCAACCCCTTGAGGAGGTGGAAATTCGAACCCCTTATCTCTCCTTTCAATATTGGAAGAATAGACACTGTGTAAACCCCAGTGATTATGAACTGGTAATATAAGCAATGGAAATTAATCAATTTAGAGAAAGAGAAATTGTGAGCGGGGGTTAATAGTGGTTTGTCTTGGGTGTGCCTACTCTCTTCCAGTTTTAACAATCTAATAGACTAAAACTCCACTAGTTATGCTAAGAGCACTATGACCCAAAAAGACAAAATAATAATAATAATAATAATAATAATAATAATAATAATAATAATAATAATAATAAAGAGCACAAATACTACACCGTTGCAAGTGCAGACATTGCTATCACGCAGAACTTGATTCCCTTCTATAGCATTCCTGCTATAGACTAAGAAACCATTGGACCTATCAATAGTCGTTCTCACACCTTACACACAACATAGCAGATCCTATGCCCAAGTTATGAACCACACTTCTGAATGTCTAGAAAGAACCCTTCTTAGGCTTTGTCTCTCACCTAGACAAATGACTTCGCTCTAAGCACAGCCACTTCTTTTTTCTTTTATGTGTTTGCAGATGGGTGTATCGTTATTGCTAACTTTTAGTAATCACACTTGAACTGGTATTATAAGCCTACAAAAGAGATGGACCCAAAAACTTCTTGGGAATGCTACATTTTTCTAGTTTTCTGCCTTTCGTTTTTTGTTTATACCGAAATAATCATTAGATGTCTTTTGAGTCCCTGAGGTCAACAGTGTGTTTTCTTGCTGACCAAACGTCAATGTGGTGTACCAATCGTCTAGTTCAACTAATGCTTGGTGAAGAATAAATTGGTTATTGTGCTGCGTAGGTTTATCTAGTACTAAACAATCAATCGAACTAATTGGATTTTTCCTCTTTGTTTATGTTCTATCTTTGTTTAACATGTATAGGTTTATTTTTCGGGGGCGACCTAAGGCTATTATCAAGGATTCTTGTCTCGAGCTAGATTTTCCTTTTGTTTTGAGGAGTAATTTAATTGGACAAGAAAGAGAATAGTCATTCAATTGAATGCGGATGCTGTTGCGTGAAATGGCACGGCTAGGACCTTCGCTACAGAATCCAACTGCACTACCTAAAAGTTGTCATTCAGTTGGAGTTTGATACATTTTTAAAGACTCAAGGACTTCCAATGTGGTCACTACTTAAGACAAGCTTTCCTCTCACCTCATCTCATCTCATTTCAAGATTTACACATTTTAAGTTTGATTTCTTTGACCTAATCAAGAAAATACAAATATTGCAAAACCAACCCCAATAAAAATATTACTTCTACGCACAAGTAAAATAGTAATATAAGCAGTGAAAATTAATGAATTCGGGGGCGGGGCGGGAGAGAAATTTAAAAGGAGATTTATAGAAGTTCGTCTGGAGCATGCCTACTCTCTTCTTGCTCTAATAGCTCAAATAGACTGAATTCTACTAGTTATGCCAAGAGTATAAATATCGTATTATTACAAAGTATAGAACTAGCTATTATGCAAAAACCTTATTTTAGTGAAAAGTGTTATAAAAAGTCCTAAATCTTTCACGTTTATGTCAATTTAGTCCTAAACCTTTTTTTTGTGCCAATTCAATTATTTTTGGCTAATTTTAGCAGGATTTTGCTCATTAGACATCAACCAACTAACGTGGCACGATCGATGCTGACATGAACAATTTTTAATAATATTTTAATATTTTTGAATTTTTCTTTTCTCTTTTTTCCTCCTCCTCCTTCCTCCAGTCGGTTGCCGGACCTCGGCGACTAGCCAGTGAGGGTGGCCTCGCGATGCGCGGCAAGGGCGGCCTCGCACTGGGCTAGTGAGGTTCAAGCCTCACCGGCCATGAGTGAGGCTCGACCTCACCAAATCCGACAAGGGCAATCTCACCGCCCAGCATGAGGCCGCCCTCACGGCCATTGACAAGGGCTTGAGCCTCGCCGGCTATCGCCTCTAGACCTTGGCAATTGACTAGAGGAAGGAGGAGGAGAGGAAAAAAGAAAAAGAAAAAGAAAAAGAAAATTGAAATTGAAATATTATTAAAATTTGTTCACGTCAACATCGATCATATACATTAGTCGACCGATGTCCAATCAGCCAAATCCAACCAATATTAGCCAAAAAAGACTGAATTGTCACAAAAATAAATAATAATAAAAAGTATGACTAAATTGGCACCAAAAAAATGTTTATGACTATATTGACATAAATATAAAAGGTTTATGACTTTTTTAACACTTTTCCTCCTTATTTCCTTATAGAATAAATGTTATTTGAATCCCCTAATGACCATTCTCACATCTTATATACACAGCACAATCGATCCTCTCCCTAAACTATAAATAACACATCTAAATATTTATAAGAAGTCCTTTACACGCTTTGTCTCTCGACTAAACAAATGCCTTCAATCTAAGCACAACGACTTCTCTCGTGTTTACAAATGAGTTCGCCACTCTTGCTAACTCTTAGGAATAACATTCAAATGGATATTACAAGCGTACAAAAGAGACAGACTCGAAAACCTCCTGAGAATGCTCAATTCATCTTCTTTTTTTTTACCTTTGCAACTACTCGACTTTTGGTTAAATTGTCTCCAATTTATAGAGCTACACATTCGAATATTGCACTTGGATCATATAGCCGTTATATCCATTTGATTCTCTGTAAAATAATCTTGGCAAAATTCCTTGAAAAAGATGTGCATAACATTCCCCCAATATAAGCCGTCAATCAAATTTTTAATTGATGGCAAGTTCTCTTCTATTGATGACTGGTTTTGATTACGTAGTCTTCCCAATCTCATGAGCAAGTTGGTCTATGATTTTTGGCATAAATAATTTGGAATATCATATTTTATTGTTATGAGCCGAGTCTTAAAAGTGCTCGAAGATCAAATTTGACTGTTTTGAAAATTCAAGATTTTGGTTCTACACCCTTTAATCTGCAATTTTCAGATTTAAGGTCTGTTTGTTTGAAAGAAAATTGTCAAAATTATTTTTGATTTTCCTATGTTTGAATAGCAGAAAATAAGTAATTCTACGAATAACGTATTCCATAAACTAGAAAAAAACAAGCTTAAATGAGAGAAAACGACTTCTCCTTCCTCCCAAGAAGAAAAGATTTCTTGCCAATTCTTATCTATTAAATTAACTTAAATTAGATTTTGTCAATGCATTTAGTGAATTCACTTATTGTCAAACACCATAAACTTAATCCCTTTCATCTTGTTTTGGTACAAACAACACCAAAAAACGGTTCACTTTCCCTGAAATTGTATTTCTCAAAAATAATTTTAAGTGATGACAACTTTTCACGGACACAAACGAACCTTTAGTGAAATTTGACTCATATATTTGTAGAGTCAGATCCTAATTTATATATGGTTTAGATATAAGCATGTGCACACTTCAGTGAGCTCTTTATGTACTCGGACAAAGCTTTTGTTATCATGAAAGTCCTCCGGTAACGACAATGCAACTGCTGCTTCGCAGAACTCGCCAGCTTTTCGTGGTGTTCACACCTATAGCCTCACGACCCTAAAGTTTGACTAATCTTTTTCAACTAATTAGGTTGTTCTAATCAGTAATTGGTCCGTTCTCTTGTTTATCTCGTAATAATTAATGGATGTCATTTTTTAAAAGGTCGGTAAATCTGCTTTCTTACTGACCAACATCGACAAAACAAATGCTTTGGTGAAGATAAATTTGTTTATCGTGCTACATATATGTCACATTTTAATAGCAGGGTGGACTTTTGTACTAAACAATTGATCAAGCAAATTGGAATTTTCCTATTTGTTTTTATGCTCTCCCTTTGCTTAACATAGGTTTTATTTTTTCAAGGGCGACCTAGGCATTATGCTCATGGATTTTTGTGTCAAAGCAAGAATTTAATTCTTGTTTAAAGGAAGCAATTCGATTGGCCAAGGGAAAGAATAGTTTCATTTAATTGCCGGCATATGCTATTGGGCAAAATGTCACGGGCAAAGTCTTCGCTCGGTGAACCGACCGTTGTACCTAAAAATCATGTCATTTGATAGGGACTTTGATTAATGCTTGAAGACTCAAGGACTTCCGATGTTGATGCGACTTATGAGATGCTTTCCTCTCACCTTATTCTCTCTCTAGATTTACTCATTTTTAGTTCAATTTCTTTGACCTTTATAAAAATAATCTCAATGTCAACGGCTAATGTTCATATTAATAATTTTCAATCAAAATTGATTAGATGGATTTTATTAACAAATCGTTAAAAGATTTAATACTTAATTGGTCAAATTAAAATGTTTATGACTGAATTTATATAAATGCAATAAGTTAGGACTTTCTTAATAAGTTTTCCTCTTCTATCCGGTAATGTGTTGTGATATTAATAGCGCATCCATTGTAAACCCCAACAAAGTGAGGGTTCCAACCGTGTCTCAGATCGATGGGTTATTTACTTGTATATCACTTGTACTTGTACTTAACTCGTTGATTTCAAATTGCTTAGTACATTAGTTTTCAATGCGTGGGTTGCTTCTAATTTCAGTCGAGATGAGTTTGGGTTATTGGCTTTTCTAAATTCACTTTGGTTTGAATAGAGTTCGACTTTGGAGCAGATTCATCGAGTTTATTAGGTCAAGTCGCTAATCGCCACCTCTACGTGAAAGCCAATGCCTTGATATTTCCTTATTACAAGTAAATGTAGAAGGATCCAATACCGAATCCAAGGAGATGGGCAAATTTGAGGACGAGTTATACATGTTGGTGCTTGTACTTTTGGATCAAAATTCATTTTGTTCCTTCCCTGAGAAGCATGAGTTTGACTTTCTTCTCTTTTTGGGTCATGGGGAGATTTTTGTACACACAAAGGAATGCATTGTATTATTGACTGTACATTCAATTCGACCCTGCCAAAATCCAGAAGACAAGAGGCAGACAGGTAGCCACGCTTCATAATACCGGAAATTTTACAGTTTAGTCCTTGAACAAAGACTAGCTACTTTCCCACTTCCGAGGATATCATCGGGAGATCCGTTAGGAAATCGGAAAGATAGATTATATTTTTGTTAAATACGTTTTGAGATTAGCGAAATTACAATTAATTAGGGGCAATTGATTATCGAGTTCCTCGATCACAGTCCTCCACGAAATTCAATTTCTCGTGAATTATGGTGGAAAGGAGAGAGAAGGGAATTGGAATGGAATTTAGGATTTGCAGACGACTACTACTATTCACGTTAATTTCCAGCTTAGATAATGTGAAGAGGGTAAATTTTGAAGTAAATTACTTTGACAAGATCTTATTGGTGTATTCAATGGAATTCTTCAAGGTTAGAAGTGCAACCCAAATATTATATATTGTCGTTTGCGCTTCGGAAAATTACCAAAAAAATTTTATCCATTATATTTGTGATAATTTAGTCCTAAATCTTTGCATTGTTCAATTTAATCACAACTTTTTTCACATTTTGTCAATCGAGTCCAATTGTGCAATTTAGGTTGGAGATTGTTGACATGGATATCAGCAGCATTATGTGACATGGCTGACACTAATGTTGACATTTTTTTTTTAATAATTCTTTTGAATTTTTTACAATGAATTTAATGCTTTTTTCTTTAATTTTTTTTGTTTACTTCGAGGATTGATACTCTCTAGCACTGAGCGAGGGCATCACGCAAGGGCATTACGTCCCTTGCTTGATGCCCTCATTGGCCAAAGTGAGCACGCTTAGTCCCTCACCGGCCTTTAGTCCCAAAAAAATAAAGTACAAAAAGAAAAAAAAATTATAAAACTGAGAAATGATTATAATAGTATTAAAAAATGTCAATGTCAATGCTAGTCATGCCACGTAGAATAGTCGGCATATATCTTAGTAATTTCCAGTCTAAATTGGTTAGATGAACTCAATTGACAAAACGTCAAAAAGTTTGACTAAATTGGCATTTTTAAAATAATTCTTTTGAATTTTTTACAATGAATTTAATGCTTTTTTCTTTATTTATTTTTTTGTTTACTTCGAGGATTGACAATACTCTCTAGCATTGAGCGAGGGCATCACGCAAGGGCATCACGTCCCTTGCTTGATGCCCTCATTGGCCAAAGTGAGCACGCTCAGTCCCTCATTGGCCTTAGTCTCAAAAAAATAAAGTATATAAAGAAAAAAATTATAAAAACAAGAAATGATTATAATAGTATTAAAAAAAAGTCAATGTCAATGCTAGTCATGCCACATAAAATGATCGGCATATACTTTAGTAATTTCCACTCTAAATTGATTAGATGAACTTGATTGATAAAACGTGAAAATGTTTATGATTAAATTTGTACAAATGTCATATGATTTAGGATTTTTTTTTTTTTTTTGTTATTTTCCCACGCTTCATCACATGACCTAATAACTTAGCATGCCGTCGGATCCAAATAAGCAACCAAGAGTGGGAGGGGCCGAACTGATTTCTCAAGAAAATAAAAACTAATTTTTGCAGAAACAATTCCGATAAAAATAATGCTTCTATGCACAAAAGCGAATTGACAATATGTAGCGGAAAATAACGAGTTTAAGGAAAGAAACATTGCAAGCAGAGTCCCGTGGATCTACAAGATAGTAGCAATAAGTTACCAGTATAGCCTCACGACTCTAAAATCCTTTCACTGATCTTTTTTATTACCTAGGTTATTTTAATTTCCCCTTCTTCTTTTGTTTATCATGAAATAATCACTGGATGTGACTTTTTTTTTTTTAAGTCTTTGAGGCCAATAAATCTGTTTTCTAACTGACCAAACATCAATGTGGTGTACCAATCGTCTAGCTCGGCTAATGCTTGGTGAATAATAAATCGTTCGTTGTATTACGTACATGAACAATTTTTTAGTGGCTATAGTGGGTTGGGTCTATCACTAAACAGTCGAGCTAATCGGATTTTCCTATTTGTTTATGTTCTCCCTTTGTTTAATGTATTTATAAATTCAAGGGGGTGACCTAAGATTATTCTCATAGATTCTTGTCTTAATCAAGATTATCCCATTTTGTTTAAAGGAACAATTTAATTGGCCAAGAAAAAGAATAGTTTCATTTAATTGAATGTCGTACACTAGTGGGCGAAATGGCAAGGCCAATATCTCTCTCCATATTTATTTGAGGGTTTTTTTTTAAAAAGAATTCCAATAGTATTCGCTTCTATTACATAGGCCATTCATAAAACTAGACAGTATAATAGACATTACATTACCTAAACCAAATAAGTAATGATTATTACAACTCTAATGATCATTACATCACAGCACTATTTCATTACTGTAACCTAATAGGCTGCACGTGATGTCTTAATGCTTATTTACATCTTTACCTATCACCTACTCGATTAACTGCCACTCAAAAGCCGTCACGTTGCGTGCTTATTAGTCTTATGAATTGATTTTAGCATAATCGGTGCCCTTTTGACCTAAGTCCCATTTATAAGCTAAAACTCAACCTAATGTTTTTCTTCGAAATCCGGCATGACCAACCCCAACGACACAAAGGGAGATAACAAAATGCATTTGGGTACAAATCTTTAAGGCCCTGTTTGGTAACCATCCAAACAGAGCCAATTTATGATTTTTTGTTTCCAAAATCAATTTGGGCTGAGAATCACGTTTGGTAAAGTTTTTGTTCCTAAAAAAAAAAAATTGATTATTGTTCTGGGAACAAATTTGAGAATCAAAAACCAATTCTTCTTTTTCTTTCCTTTGGTCATCTTGCGACCGCTATCCACCCCCACCCGCTACTGCCATCCGTCATTCGTTGCCGCCGCCGACTGCTGTCCGCCGTTGTCCACCGTTTGCCAGTCCAGCGAGCTCGTCGAAGGCTCGCCAGGTTAGGGGGAGATCTGGCGAGCTCGTCAGAGGCAAGCCCAGCCACCGGCAAGGCCGAGCCTCGGTGGGGTTGGGCGAGCCTCGCCCAGCTGCCGGTGAGGCTCGACTGACGAGGGCTGGCCTCGCCGAGGCCCGGCAACGCTCCGGTGAGGTTGCCGGCCTCATCAAGGGTCGGCAACGCTCTGGTAAGATCACCGACTACAAGAAGAAAAAGAAGAATAGGAGAAAAAGGAAAAAAAGGAAAAAAAGAAAGGAAAAAAGGAAAAAAAAAAGAAAAAATGAAAAGAAAAAAATGAAAAAAATAAAAAATTTATTTAAAAATTAAAAGAAATTGATTTGGAATAGAATCAATTACTCAAGAGACGGCAGAAACTCCGACCCAAAAATGGCACTTCAAGGTTTTTTTTTTTTTACCATATTCTCGAGAACATAATCGTTACCAAACGCACCCTAAGACGAAATCAATCCCATTCTCTCTAGTAGAAACTCCGACCTAAAAATGGCACTTCATGATTTTTTTTTTTTTTTGCCTTACTGTCCTTCTGCGTGCACTTTACTCTGCCTCTGCCTCCGGACAAAAGCAGCTATCCTTATATTCCTCTAATAATAAAATTTTCAGCAACCTCGTCTCCGTCTGCATGTGAGATCCAAACGACTTTTGGTTGCCTCGTGTCCAGTGCCTCCTCAGGAATTCCCTTTGATGCAAAAAAGTTAAAGTTAGCCAAATTTTTATTTACTCTCCCTCATCTTTTACCCCAACAAAAGCGGAGGTTGGTATCACATCCTTAAGGCTTCCATCATTTAGCCCCCACCGAGGTGTGCCTCCACTTTTCCTCCCCTAATCCAGAGACGCCAAAAAAGCGAAAGTGTGATAACGTTAGGAAAATATAAAGCGCAGATTAATGAACCGACAATACGGAAATTATGTAATTACAGATCTTTAGATTTCATATTTATCACATTTGACATGAGTAATTTAACTATAAGTGATTATTTATGTTAATAACGTCGGATGTGAGATGCATAATTTGAATTTTACCCAATTTGTGTTAACTAAATTTTTTTGAATGAAACTGATATAAAAATAGATATCATGTAAGTAAATCATAATCAATCATCAATTGAACAATAATCTCTTTGCACCTTTCCCATCATTCCAAGTGGAAAAAGAAAAAATAAGAAGAGCAATAGAAGTCGTTGAGTGTTGAATTTTGGATGAGATGGGTCGCGTATTGAAATTACAGTAACTCGTTTCAATCGGAATAATCTTTCGATACCCATTTTGTAGACTCCATGGATAGAGCAACGGAGCTGTATTTGATGGATGCAGACGGACGAGTCAATGTGAATTTCCACAGTATAGTATTACCAAGATCAGGTTCTGACTTCACTTGACCCCCTACTCTCATCAATCATAGACAATGGGAAGGGGAAAGGTTAAAAAAGAAGAAGAAAAATCTGCAGTCTCACTTGCGACACAGTCTCTCTCTCTCTCTCTCTCTCTCTCTTTCTGGTACAGCTCCAGCTCCTCCATACTTTGCCTTAAGAAATCATGTGTGTGTGGGGGTGAGAGTGTCATCTTTTTTACCCCACCATCATCACCAAACGCTCGATTTCTTTAGCCTAACGCTTCTTATCCAATTTGTCCCAGTAAGTCTCTGTAGTGTGTACTACTCATTGGCCACCACCAGGAAAAAGGAAGAAACTGAGAGAGAGAGAGAGTGGCGACATTATTATATCGCCCCTCCCCTTCTATAAGATCGACCGGATGGACTTGGGCAGACGCAGAGCGGGAGCCAAGACGGGCGTGGTTGCCGGGTCAGTGTGGGAGAGCAGGATGAGGAGCGACGAGGTAAGGGGCGGCATCAAGGTGTTCAATGGCGACGACAAGGCGGAAGAGCCTGCCGAGAACTGTGGCGCCGGCGCCGGCGGCAATGCCGGCAGGACCAAGCGAGCCGGGCCCGTCAGCGTGAAGAGGAAGACGTGGAAACCCGAGAGCGGCGACGGTCCGGTCGTTCAGGTGTCGAGCGCGAGAGCGAGAGGTGAATTGAGCAAGAGCGGTGATGAGGTGGTCGAGAAGAAGAGCCCGGCGGTGGGCAAGAAGGGCAAAAGGGACGCTGTGCCTGGCGCTGATCAGGCGGTGCAGAGGAGCCCGGTTCAGGTGAGGAGATCGAGATCCGAAGGTACGAGGGGATCAGTTGAGAAGAGTTCGGTTGAATTGAGGAAAGTTAAGTCTGATTCTACCAAGGTTTTGGGTCAGCCGAGAAGGGATGGCGATGGTGGTAAAAATGAAGAGAATGCAGTTCGGTTGAGTACGGCGAGCTCACAGCCACCCGTCGTTCTTGATGGATCGCGCCAAGAGAAGGAGGAGGAGGAGGAGGAGGAGGAGGAGGAGCAGACGGAGGAGGAGAAGAAGGAAGTGGAGGAGGAGCAGGAGGAGGAGGAGGAGGAGGAGGAGGAGGAGGAAATGGAGAAGAACGAAGCCATTGATGGATCTGCTGATGGATACGAGGAAGACCCAGTTGGCGAGAGCAGATCGGATGAAATTCGCAGGGAGGTCATTTCGAGCAACGTGATTCAGGTCAAGTCTGCTCCAAAAGAAGCACCTCGTGAAGATGGTAACAATAGCAATGACAATGCAGCCAACAATTTGGCAGAAGAAGAAGAAGAAGAAGAAGAATTTTCTGAAGAATTAGAGGCAGAGGAAGGAGAAGGAGAGTTTGATGAAGATCCTGAGAGTGAGCCCAAGAACAAGAGGTTGGAGATCAAAGAGATGGTAGTAGCAGAGGAAAAGACAAGTGATGTCGCTGTGAAGGAAGAGACGAAGCCTGTCCAAGTCACTGAAAAGCCCAAATCCATTCCTCCGATTGTGAAGAAACGGCCTTCTCCTGTTGCGGTGAGGCAGGCGATAGTACACAGAAACGTTGCGACTCCAACTCCAAGCAAGATCTTCACGTCCCCCTCTTCCCCCTCCTCCAATATCCAACATAAACAGCCTCAAACCGTCCCAAGACGTTCCTCACTTCACCAGAATTTGGTCGAAGGAGAAGAAGGAGAAGAAGGAGGAGAAGAAGAAGAATTTTCTGAAGGATCAGAGGAAGAGGTGGAGGCAGAGGAAGGAGAAGGAGAGTTTGATGAAGATCCTGAGGCTGAGCCCGAGAACAAGAGGCTGGAGATCAAAGAGATGGTAGTAGCAGAGAAAAAGACGCGTGATGTCCCTCTGAAGGAAGAGACGAAGCCTGTCCAAGTCACTGAAAAGCCCAAATCCATTCCTCCGATTGTGACGAAACGGCCTTCTCCTGTTGCGGTGAGGCAGGCGACAGTACACAGAAACATTGCGACTCCAACTCCAAGCAAGATCTTCACGTCCCTCTCTTCCCCCTCCTCCAATGTCCAACATAAACAGCCTCAAACCGTTCCAAGACGTTCCTCGCTTCACCAAAATTTCGCCGCCAAGACAAATTCATGTGAGTCCCCCGTTTTGCTTTCCTTCTGCATGGAATTGTTTGAGAAATTTCATGTCTGGAACTTTGTGTATTGGCTCATTTTTCTTGCATTTTCTCTGCTTTTGACCTGGTTATTTTCTTTTTTTTTCTCTCCCTGCAGTCTCAGAGAAAAGTGTTCCACAGAGGCAGAATAAGTTGCAGAGTTTAGGTCAATTTCAGTCTCTGGCTCTTGAGTTATGGTTCTTGAACTTTTCCCTTCTTGGGATGTCTAAATTTCTCTCGTTTATATCTCAGTGGATTTGGTGATGTGGAGAGATGCATCAAGATCAACGTTGATCTTCGGATTGGGAACGTTTGTCGTGATCTCATCCTCCTACACAAAAGATATAAGTATCAGGTACAAGAAATGTCCCAAAATTTTATGAATTCACCCACACCCATTTCTCAGAACAGGAGGATGAAGCTAAAATTACTCTGTTGGTTTTTCCCTTCTGCAGCTCCATTACTGTAATTTCTTATCTGGGTTTGTTCTATCTTGCTGCAATTTTCCTGTACAGATCCATTATTTGCAGGTAATTTTTCAGCTCACTCCTTGATATGTTATGACTTGGCAACTGATCAACCAATTTATGATTCTTTCTCATCACTGGAATTTATGCAATTTATTTCAGAGGTTATGTAGATATAGATGATAGCAGCTGTGTTTTGCGAGAGGAAGAGGCGATCTGGTTGCTGAAAGTGGTGCTCCCTTACTTGAATGAGTTCTTGTTGAAGCTCAAGGCTCTGTTTTCTGGAGATCCAGGAACCACGATGAAGGTTAATTCGATTAAATTTATGCAATTTTTTTTTAAGGAAAAATTTAGAAAAGAGGATATAGAAAGAAGGGGAAAATCGCAGTGAATTTGATGGATGGCGTTTGATAAATGGCAGTTGGCAGTGCTGCTCTTTGTTTTGGCCAGGTGTGGGAACTCCATCACCATCTGGAAGATGGCAAAATTTGGTAAGGCCACTAACGATTTTCCTCTTTTCTGGAACAGTTAATTTATTATGAATTTTTACTCTTTACTTTTTATTTATTTATTTAAGTTAAATCGTCTCATGCCCTCACTTTGGATTTTCCTTAACCCACAAATACCTGAAATTTTCACAAGATACAAGTAGTATACAAATTCACATATATTTTTTTTCATAATTCTTTAATAAATTATATTTTAGATTTTATCCAGAGAGTTAGAAAAAAAGAAGAAGAAGATATCTTTAACTTAGCAAACAAACACCCCCAATATGACCCCAAAAAAAAAACACCCCCCAAAAAAAAAAAAAAAAACCCTTCCTCAATTAAGCATACACTCATTTTGGGGTGGTGGAATTTGTCTTTTTTCTCTTTTATTTTTCTATTACGGGTGTGCAGTGCAACTGCGGCCTGCAGACAAACAACAAGAAACTGCCTGAATTCTGAATATTCTGTCCAGAATTTCCTTTTCATTTTTTTTGTCGACTGACGTTTGGGTGTGCTCTCACACGCACACACACGCTGGGCAAAAACAGGCTTTTTTGGAGCTTTCACCGTACCAAAAGTCTGCTCTTCGTATTCCGGCCACATCACTGCATACGGTAAAAGCCTCGCCTTGAATTCAAGTTAGCCTCTTCTTTCTATCATTGCAGCATCATCCCATCGTGCACTCATGTCATGAAAGTGTCGGTGCTTGTACATGCATTGCATTCTCAAGCCGGCAAGCTTTTTCTCTCCTTTCCTTTCCCTTCTTTTTCTATACAAACAAGATATTAGAGACTCCTTGGAATACCTGGTTAATGCCGTAGGTAGCATTACTCGTTTTGCCAGCTAGTTTAGCGTCCCGCACATTTCTTTTGCTGGTTTTTTTCTTTTTCCTTTTCTTTTTCCTTCTTTTGACCGAATCAACCTATTTAACCACATTGCATTTAAAAACTCATTTCGCAATTCGCTTCGGTTTTGAAAAACTTTGCCATCAACATGCCCTAAAACATCAAGTAATTTTCCCGTTACATGGAATAGGATCTTTCAAGGACTTGCCTTAAACATAAATTAACGGATTAGGACGAGGAGTGAAGGTGTAATTCATACTACTGGCCGTTAAAGTGACATGGGCCCTCCATGTTTTGGACTTTTTTGGTGGAAGAATTGAAAGGTTGGTTGTATGTTGTCTCTGTTATCCAACGGCTCTTTTTTTTCAGACGATGCTTTGCTTGTGGGTATAGGTTTTGGTGGGTCCCCCAAAATAGAAACTAGGAAATGGGTCTTCTTAGGATCCCAAAACATCACACGAAAACTAAATCATTACCTCTAACCTAATGTGATGTTCTTTCAATATGTCTGTATCTCTCATAAGATGCTTTCTTAAAGCAAACTTTTAGAACCGAAAACAATGAACAGGACAGGTACGGTTTCTAGCAGTTCTTGCTGGACCATCTGTTTTCCTGTGTGAGCAGATTTGACAGGCCATGTGTCTAGCAGTTCGTTCTTGCTACAAACTTTTAGGGCCCATTTGACAGGTCATGTGTCGGCAGATCTCATTGGTCTTTCCATTAGGGCCCATTTGACAGTTTCTAGTAGTGCTTGCGTGGACCATCTTGAGTCCATTTTCTTTGGGTCTTTCTATTAGGGCCCATTTGACAGGTCATGTGTCAGGAGGTCTCATTGCCAGTGGTTAGGCCCAGCAATTATAGGGTCATTATGGTTCTCTCCTACTTGTCATATTATCTAATTTCATGGGGTTACTTAGTCGAGCTGAATTGAGTTGATGTACTCACAAATGGGTCGACAAAACTTAATCTGAAGTTTGTGAATTTATTGTAAATCTAGTAATATGTGGTGGTTCCTTTTTCCCTCGCTGCATAGGTAAATTTTGGATACGACGCTTTCGAGATGCTTGGAACTCATGTTCTCACAAGAAAGCTGTGGCAGTGGGCATCTTCACTCTTGTGTGGAACTTATGTTCAGTTGTTGCGAGAATTTGGGCAGGTAAACACAATGCTATGAATTTGACCAAAAAAAACAAAGAAAAAACACAATGCCATGAAGAAGAAAGAAAATGTCGGTTTTTCTTTTTAAATTTCGCAAAGGTTCCTTATTGTTATTTCAATGGTTTATTTACCTTCTTTCCTTTTCTTCTTTTTTGGGTTTCAGTGTTCATGCTGTATGTGGCCTTCCGATATTATCAACAGAATCTAGTGATAGAGGATTGGCCTGAGGACGATGAATGCGCAGACGACAAGTGTCAGGGACAAGTAGGGGGGACCAAGAACAGTTGTGGGCCCAAAATAGTAGAATCTTCAAAGGGAAAGAAAGCCTCTTGAGAATTGCGTTAACCTCTTATAGGCCCAATTACAAAGTGTATTATCTCATGTGTGTATCCACGTGATGTGTTCATGCTCAGCTTTTATAAAATAAAGTCAAAAGGAGAAAAAAAAGAAAAGGTGTTGTGTGTGTGTTGTGCTAAAGCCATGATTTCGATGAGTCAGCTTCACAAGAACAGCCTTTCTTTCTCTTTTCTTTCTCATCTCCTTTTTACCTCTCCACCATCCTCTTTAACCACAAGTTTGGTTCAAATCGCTATTTAATTTCGGATCAATTATAGAGCAGGAAGAATCTATGTGTTTCGAAAGCGGAAAATAAATTGTTTTCTTCATTACGCCGAATCCCGTTCACCAATGAATGAGGAATCTCGGCTCATGGTAAACCTATATCTTGAATATGATAGGGAGGCTAATTCGTATTGGACATTTCAAAAATATGATCTTCAGTATATGATTAGCGGTAAAAATGATCTTATAATAAATGTGTTATTCCATTGTGTTTAGGTGATAGTGATGAACTTATGATAGTCATCGTCTCCTTGGAGTGATTGAATTGTTTTTAAATCCCAAACCAGTTTGAAAGGTGGGTCGTCGGCACTTTTTGAGCAACCAATAACAGACCCATAACCTATCAAGAAGTTACTGCACATTGCTTTGCTCTTTTATGTTTTTAGCTTCTTATTTTACGTGGTAACACTTCAACTTTTTTGGTTTTCAACTTTGTCATGCATTATATAAAAAATCAGTGATCGAATTTTACCCCTAAATCAAGATACCAATATAATATAACTTGGCATTCACATTGCATCTAAGTATTAGGAGCAATTTTCATATAGCAATAGCATGTCCACGTTAAGTAAATTTCATGGGTTATATTGAAATTAACCCGACTTACTAAATGAACTTAAACTAAAGAGAGAGGCGAGGCCCTAAACGCTTTGGAACCCTCAATGTCGGCCGAGCCCATTGCTTCCCTTGCTTCAGCCGAATGGACCCGTTTCTAATTTTTTTGACCTTTTTGTTTTCGGGTCAGGCCCGAGTTCTAAACTTTATGTTTTTTTTGGTCGGACCTGAGTTCTAAATTAGGAAGGTGGATTTTCGACAAAACTTGGGAGAGCAAAAGAGACCCTGAGTCGGACTATATAAAAAAAAAAAAAATACAGACCCTGAGAATTCGGCCACAACAAAGGAAAGGAAGGGGAGTTCAAACTTGGAAGCTCTAAATCTTTATTTTTATCCTGTACGGTTTGCTGTCAGTTTTTTTTTTTTCTCTCTTTTAGTGAAGCCGGTTGCATGCGAATACTCGTATTCGATCGTGGAGAAAGCAAACGCCGTCCACGTCACGGACGTGGGCAGAAAATCTCACTTGGACAACCGCCCGGAAGGAGAGAGAATCCTCTGGGATCCTTCTTTTCTCGGAGAACCGCTACTCCTTATCACGAGTTCTCTCTTCTTCCTTCCATGGCGACCCATCTCGCGATGAAAAATCTCCGGAGGGAGAGAACCCATCTCAGTCGCCACCCAACGCGACCGGACGCTGCCGCTCGTCGGGCTGTATACTTGCGCTCGGCTCCCACCGGTTCTGCTTTGTTTTCGGGCGAAGAAAGGTTGCAGAACTTGGAATTCGTTCGTGGCTTGTCCGCTGCCGCCACCCACCAGCGACGGTTTTCTTTATTGATTTCAAACCGTCGTAAGCCATCCCCGACGGCCGTCCACAATTCTCGAGCCGTGCAGTTTCACCCCTGTTTTACTCTGTATACAGATCAGAGACCTCGAAGAGCCTCATTCTTGCTCGATCTGCTTTTGGTCAGAGACCGGTCCTCACCATTGAACCATCTAAGGACTCTGTTCTTCAATCTGCACATCGTTCGACGCTAAAGCTCGAGGTATGTTGAACATTAACTCATGAGCAGTCTTCGGATGCTCTTCGTGTTGAACAGTGAACGAGAATTCTAATTTCTGCTTGTGAGAGATTTAGTTGTTATTGAAATTCATATGATAACCTGAATCCGCAATCTTGTATCCGTGATGGTTTGGTTGTGAACCGCTATTTCACTGTTGCATTTGGACTTAGAGCCGAGATGCATACCTTCGGATCCATGAAATGCTCGAGTCCAATTAGAGTGATTTAGTTCGTTCTCCAGCATGTCTTTTACTTGCTGATTGCCAGATGTAGTCGGGTCGTATCTGAAACTGAACCAATATTGGAATAAGTTTTCGAAATTCGAGTAGTCATATGAATGCTCATGTCCATTTGTTTTTTTTTTATTGAATCTGCTTGGTTACACCCTGTTTTTACGGGAAAAAAAGTTGAGAAAAGTTTAGAATCAAATCAGTCCTATTGAAGTTTACATCAGTTGTTGCAGACGTTTTGAAATGATTTCATATAGATTCGGTCCAATTGTTGATGGTAGACGAAAGGAATGAAAGAAAAGTCAGGAAAGCAATCAACATGGATAAAATGGAGAAATAAAAATAAAAAAATATAGAAAAAAAGTGGAAAATTGGTTAGAAAAATAGTCCTAATATTATTATTAGAATTAGTTTAGTTTCATTTTGATAATACACATCGTTTAGCAAAATTCATGATCTTTTATAATTTTTGGGAAATTCATATAGACTAAGGTTCCTATCCTAGTTTTATGTATTTGGCTTGTATGAAAATAATATAGTATAATATTTTTTTCTGAATTATACTAATGAATTGTAAAATTCTAAATATGATGTAAACGAAAAATAAAGAAAAATAAAAAAGTACCTCACGAAAACTAAATATCGATATATACTACAAATCGAAAATAATATCTTTAAGTTGATTAATGCTCTTGGATGAGCATGTGGTAAATAGATGGGTTCAAGAGGAGGACAAGATCCTGCTACATGCCTTCCCCAATGCTTTGGTTAGTGATATTGGCAATATCCTTGTTGCACTTAGAGATGTGGGCAGCCTCCTTGATGTCAGTGAGCCGAAGTGTGGCCTCTTCCTTGGAGTTAGGGGTTCTGGCAAAGAAGCACTCCACATCGTGCATGCAACCTACATGATGAACCATCAAGGGATTCTAGCATGACGAGTACCTCGATGATGAGAAGAACAAAAGAGATTGCTCCCACACTAAGCATGATACACCACTCAAGGTTAAAGTGAGCTTGGAGAACGCATAGATGGAGATGTAGCCAACAAGAGGTACAAAATTTGATGAACACCTCAACCTTCAAAACAATGTATAAAAAGCAATCACCTTTCTAACTATAATTTTTCTCAAAATAAGAATGCACATTCAACATGAGGATGACAAAAATTGATGACATAAAAAAATGAAAAAAAAAAAAGATGATAAAATAGGGGGAAAAAAGAAATTGAGTCGGTAGCTCATAGAAAGAGGTGAGGAAGCCATGAGAAGGCAAAGGATATCTCAATTAAAATATGTACAATCATGTTCTATGTCCCAATGTAGGGAGATAATCACTATTCAGGTTTTAGAAATGAATTTTCAAGGCCAACTTAGTTAAGCAAAGGGCATTAGTGTTTCAATAGAGAAAGGAATGCTCTTCTTCCTGTTGAGATGCTTTGAGCTTCCATAAGAATTCAGCTGAAGTTGCCACAAAAATATTGATGCAAGTGGGGGCAACGATGTATTTCTCATCCTTTTTCCTCCAAATAAAGTCAACCAAACCACCAAATTTGCCCCATTGTGGGGTGATTCTTATTAGGGTATGTAGTAGAAATATCTCCACATTTACGTGTAAACACTAATTGTATTGGTAAATCATGTGCCTTGCCTTAATGTGAAGAGACAATCATCATTTGGGCTTTAAACTTAACTAAGCAAATGACAGTAATGTGGTTCGATAACGCCCTAATAGCAGACTTGACCATGGGTACATTCCCCAACTTTTCGTTTAGCGCGCCAAAACTAACCAACACTATGCTTGCCATTGTCATCACCACAAGTAACCTCAACTTGTAATCCTCAATGAATGTAACCACTAGGAGAGGCACCAACGACCACACAGCAGAGGCCAGTGCAGATGCCCTCGCCGCTTGCCATGGGCTTGGTAGCTTCTCCCTCACATCCCTTTCCTTAGTTCCTTCCACTCTACTCCTGTCTTCTCTTTGAATTTGGGCCATTTCAATATCATATTGGGAGTAGACTAATATGAGCTTGCCAATGACCCTAATGCAGGCCCCAACAAGTAGCCATGCCACCCCAGATATAATCATAGTTCTAGTATCCATGTTGGTGGCGTTAACACCAAGCGATTTTGTTGCAACTAGGCTTTCGTTTGCACTAAGCATGGTGGGGCAAAGCCAAGCTCGCTTTGATAGGTTGACAAGCTTAACCTCGGAAGGAGGAGAAGGAGGAGACAATTGTTGCGTTGATGGTTCAATTTCGAGGTGGATTTGGAGGGGAGGAGGAGGTAGAGGTAATGGTTGAGTAGATGGTTCAACCTCTTACTCGAGGGACCATTTGGATTGACGCTCAAGGTGGACTTGGAGGGGAGGAGGAGGTAATGGTTGGGGGTCTTGTAGTCTAGTGTGGGGTAGTATTGTCATGGAAAGTGTAAAAATGAAGGGAATGTTGGATAGTAAGATGAGAGGGTATGTGCACCGCGCTCCCTAAGAGATTAAGGGGTCAAACTTTCATTTTTTTTTTTTAAATTGACAATGCAAAATTGAAATTAAGACTATTTTGGGGTTTTTTTATGCAAAAAATTAAATTTAAAAGTGGGGTTGACTTTTTGACCAAGGTTTGACTGAAAGATCAACTCAAAACTCAATGCATATCTTACGTAAGGTACATGAATATTTTTCTTTAATTGTACATATTTTAATTGAGATATTATTTTCAAAATACTTATCTAATAAAGCTAATAAATATGTTGATATCTTCTTCGTGAATATTATATATATAATGTATCAAATAAATTAATCTACTTCAGTGTGAAAACATGATATTACACCAACTATACAAGGCAAGTTTCTCTTTAAAAGACTTCTCCTAGGAGCGTGCTGCACACGTCCTATTATATTTATTTTTGAAATTCTCTTAATTTTTATAGCTTCCATGGCAACACCAACCCCCACTCAACTAAAAGACCCCTAATTATTGCCTCCTTCCCCCCCCCCCCCCCTCTCCCTAAGTCTTCCTTGAGGGACAAGCCAAACTATCCCTCAAATAAAAGGTTGAACCATCAACTTAACTATTGCCTTTTCCTCTTTTCCCCTCCAAATCCACCTCGAAATTGAACCATCAATGCAACTAATACCCCCTCCTCCTCCTTCTGAGGCGGAGCTCATCAACCTATCGAAGCGAGCTCAGTGGCTCCATGCCACCATGCTAGATGCAAATGAAGGTTTGGTCGCAACAATGTCACTTATGAAGGGTTTTGGCACCATGAACAAGGATGTCAGAAGTATGGTAATATCCGAGTTAGCAGTACTGTTTGTCGAGGCCAGCATAAGGGCCATCATCGAGCTAGTATCGGTCTACTCTCAATACGATATTAAGGTGGGCCCAATTCAAAGAGAGGACAAGAGTAGAGCCGAACAAACTTAGTTGAAGGATGTGAAGGAGAAGCTACCAAGCTCATGGCAGATGAGGGGGGAGGGGCATATGCACTGGCCTCCGTAGCGGGGTCAATGGCGCCACTTTTACCCACTACATTAATTGAGGATTATAAACTAAGGCTGCTTGGAGTGATGGTGGCAGAAAATATAGTGGTGGTCAATTTTAATGTGCTAAGTGCAAAGCTAGGGAATGCACCCATGGTTAAGTCTGTTGTTAAGGCGCTGTCAAACCAAACTACTAGGGGTGATCGAGTTCAAGGTGAGTAAGGTCTAGACCTAAACTTTGTATTCGACCCTGTTATAATCAATTCCCTTTTTTAAACCATGTACTCAACCATGTTTGCACTAGACCTTATACCCAACCCACTCTGTTTTTCTGATCCGATTTCACGGTCAACCCATTTTCTACTGGAACCTGTTTTGCAATTGTCTAATATCTTATACAGCTTTGAATTCTACATTAATATGCCAGAAAATAATTTAATCCTCATAATTTATATCGAAACATTAAGGACTTGTAATCAATAAGTACATGAATTTTTTTGACTAGATAAAAAAAAAAAAAAAAGGATCCACAAGGCTCATTATCATAACCAAAATCATAAGGCAAAGCAAAAAATCGTAACATTGCACAAATAGTAGCAACAAACATGGATATACATGAAATTGGTCATTTATCTAAAACGGTTAGCAAATTTATGCTGCAAGCATAACTCCTTGTTTAAAAGTGAAATCAACATAACACCTTATTTAAAAGTGAAATTAAACGAGACAATCCACGTGGTACAAAATCTCTAACAAATAGCCCAAATTCGTATGTAAAGAAAAATTAACAAGAAATTATGCTCTAGAGACATATGTAAAGGACATTAGTGTTGTTTGATAGCGCCCCAATAGTTAGGAAAAGTTAGGAATGAAAGAAAAGTCAGGAAAGCAATAAACATGGATAAAATGGAGAAATAAAAATAAAAAATATAGAAAATAAAAAAAAAGTGGAAAATTGGTTAGAAAAATAGTCCTAACATTATTATTAGAATTAGTTTAGTTTCATTTTGATAATACACATGGTTTAGGAAAATTCATGTTCATTTTGATAATAAACATGGTTTAGCAAAATTCATGATCTTTTATAATTTTTGGGAAATTCATATAGACTAAGGTTCCTATTCTAGTTTTACGTATTCAGCTTGTATGAAAATGTTATAATATTATTTTTTTTGAATTATACTAATGAATTGTGAAATTCTAAATATGATATAAACGAAAAATAAAGAAAAATAAAAAAAGTACTTCACGGAAACTAAATATCGACATATACTACAAATCAAAAATAATATCTTTAAGTTGATTAATCTTCACAAACGCTCTTTGATGAGCATATGGTAGATAGATGGGTTCAGGAGGAGGATGAGATCCCGCCACATGCCTTCCCCGGTGCTTTGCTTAGTGATCTTGGCAATATCCTTGTTGTACTTAGAGATGTGGGCAGCCTCCTTAATGTCAGTGAGCCGAAGTGTGGCCTCTTCCTCGGAGTTAGAGGTCATGGTGAAGAAGCACTTCGCATCGTGCATGCAACCTACATGATGAACCATCAAGGGATTCCAACATGACGAGTACCTTGATGATGAGAAGAACAAAAGAGATTGCTCCAACATTGAGCACGATACACCACCTGAGGTCGAAGTGAGCTTGGAGAATGCATAGATGGAGATGTAGCCAACAAGAGTGTGGATTTTGATGAACACCTCAACCACCAAAATAATGTATAAAAAGCAATCACCTTTCTAACTTTAATTTTTCCCGAAATAAGAATGCACATTAAAGATGAGGACGACAAAAATTGATGACATAAAAAAAAATGAAAAAAGTTGATAAAATAGGGGCGAAAAAGAAAATAAGTCTTTAGCTCATAGAAAGAGGTGAGGAAGCCATAAGAAGGCAAAGGATACCTCAATTAAAATGTCTTAATTAAAATATGTATAATCATGTTCTTTGTCCCAATGTAGGGAGATAATCACCATTTGGGCTTTAGAAATGAATTTTCAAGGTCAACTTGGTTAAGCAAAGGGCATTAGTGTTTTGATAGAGAAATGAATGCTCTTCTTCATGTTGGGATGCTTTGAGCTTCCATAAGAATTCAGTTGAAGTTGCCACAAAAATATTGATGCAAGCGAGGGAAAAGATGTATTTCTCATCCTTTTTCCTCCAAACAATATCAACTAGAACCACCAAATTTGCCCCATTGTGGGGTGATTCTTGTCAGGGTAATTAGGAGAAACATCTCCACATTTACACGTAAACACTAATTGTATTGGTAAATCATGTGCCTTGCCTTAATGTGGAGTGCCTTAATGTGGAGAGAGAATCACCATTGAGGCTTTAAAAATGAATTTTAAGGCTCAACTTGACTAATTTTAAGGAAATTAGTGTGGTTCGATAGCACCCTAATTGCGGACTTAACCATGGGCACATTCCCCAACTTTGTATTTAGCGTGTCCAAACCAACCAACACTATGCTTGCCATCACCATCACCACAAGCAGCCTGAACTTGTAATCCTCAATGAATGTAACCACTAAGAGAGACACCAGGGACCCCACGGCAGAGGCCAATGCGGATGTTCTTGCTACTTGCCATGGGCTTGGTAGCTTCTCCCTCACATCCCTTTCCTTAGTTCCTTCCTCTCTGCTCTTGTCCTCTCTATGAATTTGGGCCATTTCAATATCATATTGGGAGTAGAGTAATATGAGCTCGTTGATGACCCTCATATTGTGTGTTGATGGTTCAATTTCAAGGTGGATTTGGAGGAAAGGAGGAGTCAGAGGCAATGGTTGAGTTGATGGTTGAACCTCTTGCTCGAGGAACTATTTGGCTTGACGCTCGAGATGGACTTGGAGGGGAGGAGGAGGCAATGGTTGGGGTCTTGAGGTCTAGGGTGGGGTAGTATTGCCATGGAAGCTATAGAAATGAAGGGAATGTCAGATAGCAAGATACAAGATAGGAGGGCACGTGCAGCATGCTCCCTAGGAGATTAATCACTAAAATGTCAATTAAGGGGTCAAATTTGCATTTTTTTTTTTTTGAAAATTGACAATGCAAAACTGAAATTAAGACTATTTTGGGGCTTTTTATGCAAAAAATCAAATTTAGACTTGGGGTTGACTTTTTGGCCAAAGTTTGACAGAAGGATCAACTCAAAACTCAATGCATATTTTACGTAAGGTTCATGAATATCTTTCTTTGATTGCACATAGTTTAATTGAGATATTATTTTTAAAGTACTTATCTAGTAAAGCTAATAAATATGTTGATGTCTTCTTCATGAATATATATATATATATACTCTAGTGTGAAAACATGATATTTACACCAACTATACAAGGCATGTTTCTCTTTAAAAGACTTCTCCCATGAGTGTGCCGCACACATCCTCTTATCTTTCTTTCTGACATTCTTTTCATTTGTATAGCTTCCATGGCAACACCACCCCCCACTCAACCACAAGACCTAACCATTGCCTCCTCCTCCTCCTCCTCCTCCTCCCCCCCTCGAAGTCTTCCTCAAAGGACAAGCCAAACGGTCCCTCGAATAAAAGGTTGAATCATCAACTCAACCATTGCCTTTTCCTTCTTTCCCCTCCAAATCCACCTCGAAATTGAACCATCAATGCAATCAATGCCCCCTCCTCCTCCTTCCGAGGCAGAGCTTGTAAACCTATCGAAGCGAGTTCAGTGGCTCTGTGCCACCATGCTAGGTGCAAATGAAGGCCTAGTTGCAATAACATCACTTATGATGGGTGTTGGCGCCACGAACAAAGATGTTAGAACTATGGCAATATTCGAGATAGCAGTGCTGTTTGTCGAGGCCTACATAATGCCATTACCGAGCTCATATTGGTCTACTCTCAATACGATATTGAGGTGGCCCAAATTCAAATAGAGGACAAGAGTAGAGCCGAATGAGCTTAGTTGAGGAATGTGAAGGAGAAGCTACCAAGCTCATGGCAGGTGGCAGGGGCATTTGCACTGGCCTCCGCAGCAGGGTCACTGGTGCCACTCCTACCAACTACGTTCATTAAGGATTATAAGCTAAAGGTTGCTTGGGGTGATGGTGGCAGCAAATATAGTGTTGGTCGATTTTAATGTGCTAAGTGCAAAGCTAGGGAATGCGACTGTGGTTAAGTCCATTGTTATGGTTTGGATTCATTATTTTTTGGGAGAAGTACACTATCAATGCCATAAGTTGTGTACGGCACTCACTTTGGTGCCAAAAGTTTCTGTCGGATCATTTAAGTGCCAAAAAGTTTGAAAAACGATCATTTCAGTGCCAACTTCGATTTGGTTAGCCAGAAATCCAACGTGGCACTTTTTTATTAATTTTTGAAGCTGATGTGGCTCGTCGGAAAGTATAGTCAGCATTTAAATAATAAAACGACGCCGTTTGGTGTGTCTCCCCCAATTCAAAACCCTAAATATGTGGCATCCTAGAATTCCTTGCCAATCTTTAGGGGTGCTCTAATTCATGTCTTGCATTAAGACTTTGGCCAAGCTTTTGGTGAATAATTATTTGATAGGAAAATTCTTTTTTGGCCATGTGAATTATAGATTGGAATTTATTAAGTTGGGTCACAAAGTTTTGTGAATTATAAATTCCAATTAGGTGTTTATATAATTAAGGATTAGTGGATTATTAGGATGAGGATGGGCTGGACATTTAAAGGCCCAAACCAGCCCATTACCTCACCGCATCTTCGGCCGGCCCACGAAGCCCAAGGAGAGGAGCTGCCGTCGGCCCATGGCTGGCCCAAGCCCAACCGAAAATGGAGGCCCATCTTGCATGGAAAAGGCCATTCGTTCCCTCCTAGCTGCCAAGTGTCCTCCATGCATGACCTAATGATAGCTAATGATGATGGAGAAGAAAAATTAGGGGAGATGATGCCGGTTTAAGCGAGAATGAGAGGGAGAGAGAAGGGTTCGTCCGAGAGAGAAACAGAGGAGAGGAAGAGAAGAAAGAAAGGAAGAAAGGGAGAAAGGAAGAGAGGAAGGAAGAGAGCCGTTCGTCGACCATCCGCAATGCGTCCGTCGTTCGTCGTTGTGTCCAGTTGCCATGTGCTTGCTGTTTGCTCGGTTTAGAGGCAAGTTGGGATCCTTAATCTACTCTTGCATGTTGTGCCTAGAGTGTGTGAGTGAGTGGTGATAAATTTCGGATGTTCAGGATGAGAAAAACGGAAGTTTTAAGAGTAATATTCAAAACTAGTAAACTGTTCTTGAGAAAACAGCTCGACCTTGAATGTTCTAGAGGCTTGCATGTGATGTTCGAGTTGGATTTTGGCCTTGACTTCTAAATGAAAGTTGTTAAGGACTTCTTGGAGTATAACATACTCAAATTTGGGACAAAAAAAACAAGTATAAGTGGGTGAAATATTTATTTTTCGGAAGGACTGGATCTGGAGATTTCGATAACTACCTTTGACGAATGCATGGACTGTAAGGCTATCTTTTTTGTTGAAATTTCACTTTTATTTCTTAACAAAATATTTAAAGTACATCCTGAGGTTTAACATATCAAAAATTTAGAGAAAACTAACAAGACTAGATAGGAGAAATCGTGGTTTTTCGGAAGTAGTCAGATCTGGAAATTTCAGTATTGAAACAGAAGCTTTAACCGCCTATATTTAACCACATAAAACGAATTTGACTTTTATTTCTCCATGAAAAACCTACCTTAGGATCTTGACTACAACATAGTCGAATTTCATAAATTTTGAAGGTCATTTGGGTATTTAATCAGAAATGTCTCTAAAACCGTGTAATCTGATATGTTCGGACTTGGTCAGTTGTAATGCATGGACTATATCGTTTTGCATGAGGTTCTTTCGGAAATGTGTTCTTCATGAAATATCTCTCTTTATGTCTTCCCTACAACATATTCAAATTTCGTAATTTTTGAAGATCATTTGACTATTTAACCAAAAATGTTTCAAAAACTGTGCAAGCTGAATTGTTAGAATAGTAGTGTTGTGATGCAATGGTTTATGCCGAATTGTATGAGGGTCTTTTGGGTGTAGTATCCTTCATGAAATATCTGCCCTTATGTCTTGAATATCACATGTTTGAATTTCATAATTTTTTAAAGTCATTTGGGCATTTAAATAAAAAAATTTCAAAAACTGTGCAAGCTGGATTGTGCGAATTTCAAAGGCTGTAATTTATGATTATTCTGTTTTGCATGAGCCCCATGAATTATATTGTTTTAAGTGATTGAATCTTGCTGCACATGTGATGATTCTTGACATTACATATAGAATCAAAGGCTGAAATTGACTTTGTTGCCATCACATCATGTGCCATGTTGATTTTGAGACATAAAAATTGTGAATATGAATGATGATGAATGAGAAGACTGTTGGAGGAGAGTCGACAATGCCCTGGGAGTTTCAGGATGCCCGGAATGGTTGGATGCCGGATGCCCGGAATGTGGGGGTGCCGGATGTCCTCGGGAGTTTCGAGATGCCCGGAATGGTTGGGTGCCGGAAGCCTCGGAGGTTTGTGCCCGGGGAATGCCTCGTGATGCCAGTTGGGATGCGAGATGCCCAGAATGTGGGAGTGTCGGATGCCCGGTGGTGTGTGCCGGAGGTTTCTCGCAATGCCAGGTTGGGGTGCGAGTGATAAAATGTGGGATGCAATTACTGGTCCTGGGAAAGAAAGATGTGGTGATCAAATTGAAAGATAAAAGGTTGAAATTGAATCATGCATGGTATGGTGACATGTATGCATGGCTATATGATATGATGTGTATGAGTGCATTGTGGTATGTGTACATGAGGTATGGATAGGCATGAATACTTGATGATGATTGCATGGTTGTACATGCACCTACGGCATGATGGTATATGTATGAATACTTGGTGATGGATGCATGATGGTGTATGCAAATATGGTATGATGACAGATGCATGGCTGCAAGGTAAGTTATGCTTGAATGCATGGATGATATGTATTCTGCTATGATGTTATGATTGTATTGTGTGATGCATCGAGTAGTTTAATGGATCTTTTACCTGCTGAGTGGTTGTACTCACCCCTTCGGGGACCAACATTTCATATTAGGAAGATGCCTCTCCCTCTGGTCACACGGGGTACCTTTTACGGCCTTCCATCTGACGTGGAGGTCGATTGTATGGAGCTCGATAGTGTTACCATCCCTGGTCTGACGTTCATACGGGTTCGGGTGCTGGTTATGTATGATGTGGGCCTAGCTGGGGGTCCGATCATCCAAGAGTTCTTGTCGATCCATGTCCGCCAAGATGGAGTGATGCGGGGGATGTTGCCGCCACCATCGCCCGATACGCCAAGATGGGTGTGATGGCCCGTGTGAGGAGTGAGAGCTGACATTTTTTTAGAGTAGCTGACACTTGTAGATGGAGGATGACACATGATCGATATAGGGGTCGAGATCTCTTTTGGGTTGTGGCCAAGTATAGTTGAAAAATCTTGGCTTTTCTTTTTGGTTGTACCGACCCGAGAAATCCATCATATGAAAATATAAATAAAAGTGGCTCGGCCTTATCTTTTCATATGATGTGTAACGGTGTGCATTGCATTTTGGTTATTAGAGGGAGAAATGGTGAGACTTGTTTATGCTTCTGCTAATAAGTAGTGCCGGGACCGTTTTCAAAAAAAAAAAAATGCTTACGAACTACGATGCTTCTACTAAGAGATGTAACTAGTGTTCATTAGGTAGAGCGATAGGTACCTGTGGCGACTTTAGGTGTTTCAAGGTGCCACAAAATCTTCGGCTAGTCGTCGTCCTTGACAGCCCTCGCACTTGGCGTCCGCGGCTCCGACCCCAACCCCGACCCCGACTTGGCCCTCAGCGGCCAAGTCGAAGGCCGTGATCTAGCCGGTGCTCGGGGAGACCGTCGACGAGTGTGCCGCCCCCGATCTCTCCCTTTCCATCTCTAATCTCCCTGACGAGTGCCTGGCCTGCGTCTTCCGGTACCTAGGCTTCGACGACCCAGGCCGATGCTCCCTCGTGTGTCGCCACCGGCTCACGATCAAAGGCTAGAGCTGCCAGAGGCTCGCCCTCCACGCTTACTTGGAGCTGCTGGACGCAATCCCGGCTTGAACAATTTGAGGACGTTGAAGCTAGTGAAATGTTACCGAGATTGGGACACTGTACTACTACGACGGAGGCTGAGCGACGGCGGCCAAGCGACGGAGGCCGAGGGACTTTGGCCGAGCGACGGCAGCCGGGTGACAGAGGCCAAACGATGGCGGCCGAGCGACGGCGGCTGGCGTTGGGCGAGGATCGAACAAAAAAACCCTAATTTCAATCCCCAAATAAAAAAATTAAAAAAAAAACCAAATGAGTTGTGCGACGTTGTTTTCTCGAGGCCATCCACTTAGGACGGCAAAACGACGTCATTTTCTTAAGGAGGATGGAAAACGACATTGTTTAAAGGCCTTGTCGATTTTTTTTTTTAAAAGCCACATAATAATTTTGGCCGGAATCTCTCTTCAATGGCACCAAAGTGATCGTTTTTCCTCCGATTTGGCACTTAGATGATCCAATGGAAACTTTTGGCACCAAAGTGAGCGTCGTACATAACTTATGGCATTGATAGTGTACTTCTCCCATTATCTTTTATCTTAGCCAATACAAATAAGGCTCGAGAGCATGAATTATGCCACGTGTATAATATGCTTAACCTTTCCGAAACCATACATCATGCCAGGCATGGCACAAGGTTTGTGTTCCAAATTGACCGATCAAGGTGCCAACCTACACCAAGCAAAGCCTTGGATCCGTACGCCTCAATATCGAATCGCCAAACGAGGTTCATTTTGACACGCCCCATTGCCAATCCGAACCAACAAGATCCATGCATGGCCCAGAGCGTACTTTCAAACATATGAGCAAGCCATAATTCTCATATGAGCAAAACATAGAAATCTCACATGACCAAGCCATAGTAGTTTAAACAACAGAAGATACATAATTACACAGGTGATCGAGAACACAACTTGCTCTACCAACGCACCACAATGCCCTTGCCAAGGGTTATGAAGTTCATTTACCACTCAAGGCTCATGACTTAAGCCGTTACGATTAAACACCGATCCAAAATCAAACATGGCTTTAAATCGATACGCCTCAATATCGACCCAAGACCAAGTAAGGCCTAGTCCGTCATGTCTCAATGCATGTTGAAGACCAATGAGACCCCTTTTCATTGTTCATGACCTAGTTTGGCTCATGGGCACAAGCAACATCATAAAATAAATTGGCAACTTAAGAGCAATTGAAAACATTATCAAACAAGTTCAAGCAAAAACAATCTAAACAAACTCAAACAATGACTCATTACACACTCGGAATAGCATACCACAATGCCCAAGCCAAATATTAACAAATCCACTTACAATTTTCTAGACCGGCGGCCTCACGGTGGCTCAAACGACAACGGCAATTAGCGGCAAGAGAGGGGGGTTGGTTGGCCAAGGGGAGAGAGGGAGAGCAAGATGAGGTGGTGTGAAGAATTATGAGGAGGATGCCTCTATTTATAAGCTATCCCTTCTTCATCTATCAACTTGCTCTCCAAGTAAAGATGCATTTAAGGAGAGCATTAGATGAAAGACAACTTGGCCTTCGAGCTCTATAATGAATCCATCTCTTGCAACTTAATTATGTTGCGAAAGAAATAATAAGTTAACATCGTGGTCATTGCATTTCTTTTTTTCTAGCTTTATGACTAATAAAAATGATAAAAATATTGTTAATACATAGCAATGGAAAAAAATAAAAAATAAAAGGAAATTGTCTAATTTCCAAAACACCATATGAGTGTCTTTTAACCAAGTAAGTTAATTTCAGACAAGGTGTATCGCGCTAGTTATTTTGCATTATTCTGAAAATAAATTCAGGAAAGAATGTGCAAGATATGGCACGTAATATTCTCTTTTGTTTTTGATTTTTTTTTTCAATTTATTGTATATGGTTACCATTTACATGATAAAATTTTGATGAAAAATAAGACTTTGTTTTCTTTTTTTGAATTTTTGCAAAGTTAGGAGTTATAAACAGGGCTATGCCATACATAAAAAAGGAGCCTGACATGTAGGTCAAGGTCCTGACGAGGATCCTCAAAGTGTTCTCGCTCCTGATGTTGGCAATTGCCGGGCAGATCTCAAACTAGATTAGCCGCCACTTTCGAAAAGCCCATTTTCTTCTTCGAGTCCCTCCTCATGGGCTTTAGTTGCAACTACACCTTCCTTCTATTGGGCCATACCAGAGCTAATATCGATATTGGCTACACTATCATGATCACCCCGTCTTTATAGAGGTCTCCCCCTTCTCCTGTAGCTTCTTCACCTCCTTCCCTAAGTAACTAACTCATTTTCTTTTGCTTTTCCCAAAATATCCTAGCATCTTTTTCATTTTTTTTTTATTTGTCATCAATTTTTGTCCACTTCATGTTGAACATGGAATCTAATTGTTTCAGGAAAAGTTAAAGTTAGAAAGGTGATTGCTTTTTATACATCGCCCCCGTAACCCTTTTTCCACGACACCAATGTGGGGGAAAAGATAAATTTAGAGGTAATACCCTTAGTTGACCAATGGTCTTCAATCGGCGCGGTTCTCCCAAAGTTTAACCTCATACAACGGGATTTGTCATTTAGATTTGATTAACATTATCAAAATTCTATTTTAGGACTCGTCACTAGCCTGTTAGGGTCGATTAGAAACCAAGCGACATATGCAAGTATACATCACTTTTTGCGCAATCAAAATTCTAGGGTCGAGGATTTAATTATACTAGTTAGCTAAACTAGTGCCCTTTTAGTATCAAAACTTGTTTATTTGTTAACTAAGATGTCCATTTAGTCCTTTTACCAATTATAAGTCATAAAGTTCATGTCTGCTTAATGTCAATGCAATGTTTTTATATTTATTATTGTTCTAAAATGAAACCTAACCACTCAATTGTAACGACCCCAACTCCATCTCTAGAGTCTTCAGTAGCAGAGGTTATTTTCGCAACGTCCTAAGTTCGTCATCATCCCGATTCTTTTTATCTTATTAAGAAACACGGGAAGAAGCATGAAAAAAGGAACTCCTCAAACAAACAACAACTCGAAGTCTAGGACATACATCAAACAGAACTCGTTACTTTATGTTACAACAGTTTATTTACAAGCCCCTTTTTTATTATATGGGCCCTTTTTCCTTTTTACACCATACTATAAGTTTCCATATAGGCCAGGGAAACTCCTATCTCCTCTAATGTGACCGCATCTTTCAAAATTGGCGTGATGCTTTCCTACCTACAAGTCTGAAAAATAAGGAGTGAGTTCAAGACTCGGTAAGTAAAAACCTCTAATCCTCTACTAAGATGATAACTCATCATCAAATCTAGCATGAACAATACTCGTATTAAAATATCGATGGCAGATTAATAGCAATATTACTGCTTCACCTCGACTATATCTATATATATGTATCCCTTTGGTGTAACTTCAATGCATGCTTAGCTTTGATTTATCTATGAACACACCAAGTCACATAGTAATAAACATACCGGCATGCATAAAAGGTTCATTAACATACATCCTGGCTCAATCAAGGCATCCCGGCTCAACAAAGGCTTTTAGCTTTAAGCTACGCATCCTTGCTCAACTAGGGCATCCTAACTCAACCGAGGCATCCCGAAGGCTAGCTCACCCGAGACATCCAAGCTCAACCTAGGCATCCTAGCTCAACTAGGGCATCCCGTTCTCGCAAACGAGGTATCACCGCCAATGCTATGTGACGATGATCTTCTTCTTTCATTTAATAATCACATTTCATGTATCGCACAAGCCACTTTATTATCTTCCATCTTAACCCACAAAATGCACCCGTGACATAAAAATGACTACTCACGAGTAAACACATGACTAAAACTCAACGACGTATCATATCGTCGTAGCCAAGGATTAGGAATTCTACTTACCTTCAATGAACCTCGATAAATTATAGGTGACTTTACCAAGAGAAGGCCGTCCTGTGAGGTGGTGGGCGAGCAAGGCTGAAAGAGAGAGAGAGAGAGAGAGAGAGAGAGAGAGAGAGAGAGAGGCATGAAGAGGAGATGGTGAAAAGTAGATGGTAAGGTGAAAAATGAGGAGAGATCCTCTTATTTATACTACTCAATACCATCATTACCAAGCCAAATGGTCCATTTTAAATTTTCCAAGTGCCCTGCCTAAGGTCCTTAGTTGGCAAGCCTACTTGTCCAATGATTGCACCTAAAGAATGAGTTGGCATGACTAAAAGATCTCACTTGGTAATCTAGCTTGTAGACGTCATCGATGATGATATGCTTTTCACCCTTTCATTGGACCACTTATATCCTGCTTTGAATGAGCATTTAATGAAGTTTGAAGATAAGGCTATCAAGATTGCCAACTCGGCGCCTAAACTTCTTAGGTCATTAATGAGGACTTTAGTTATCGCTTTTCGATCAGGCCACATGTGCGTTGTCATTTTCTTGCCCATCAAGAATATTTTTTACCTCATCATGACATTTTGAAAAATCAAAGGACACATCACCCCCTTTATTTAATGAGGGTGTTCTAGAGTTTTCTCTATTTCGTCATTTTCTTCCTCAAGAAGGTGGTCTGGAGAATTCCGTGATCTACGTTAGTTCCGGCGCCAGAAAATGGATCATTAGGTACACTTCGAAAAACTGAATCACATACACCCAAGGTTCAGCCATCATACCCCCCACACTCGGCCAAACCGTTTTTTTGGACAGTCGGCCGACCTAAAGGGCAGTCCTTGGTCCTTCGGTCGGTCAAGGCCAATCCTAAGGCTATCCATGGCCTAGCACTAAGCTAAGGTACTCATGGACCTGAGAATTAGTGACAGAATAGCTGGGTTTATCCCGAGACTTATTCCGATTGGCACCCGATCCATCCGTATGGTTCATAGTCAGTGCATTACCAATTCACAATCAAACATCACCAATTCAATATTCATTTTCGATCACTAAGAATTAAATAAGAAATTACATATTTTTGGTTGGAAAATGATCGGATTTGATCGAGTCGGATCGTCCATGTATCGGTGCATAGCCGGGGGAATCAACCGCAGCCAGGCATTATGACCAATTAGATCGACCCATGACCATCCGCTAATCCAAAATCATCCCATGACCAGTCCTCGTGATTCAAAAGTCATCTTATGAATTTGTGATCCAATCCCATCAGTATGATCGATAAACAATTCACGGTTGACATCTTGACCAGTTCACGGCTGATCAGTTGATCAGTCGATCGATTAGACCATGACCGATCCTTGATTCCTTACTGATCGAACCGATCGATCCCTAGCCAATGGCCCATGATCAATTCATTTAGGCCTTATGACTGATCCTTACGAGGTCGGAATTGAGGGTGTTACATCAACTATGAAAATGAATCACAACACAAAAAATGATATAAAAGTAATCACAACCTATGTAGCACCGACACGGACACGCGACACGTGACACGATACGACACGACACGTCGACACGTTATTTCTTAAAAATAGAAAATTTCGACACATTCCGACACGTTATATATTAAATATATTTTTATATATAAATATATAAATAATAATAATAATAATAATAATAGCATAGAATTAATTTACACAAAAAATATTAAATAATATCATTCATTATTTTAATTTGTTACAATAATACACAAAACTTAGAGAAAAAAAACATTGTTTAAAGAAAAATCCTGAAATGATATTTTAAAATTTATTTATTTATCATATATAGCATTTTTTATTACTTTTTTCATAGTAAATGACTTTAAAAAAATAAAACAATTCTAAAAAAACAAAATTGAAAAAAAAATGACCCGTGCATGTATATTTGTAGTAATTTTATTACTTCTTTTGTGTATATTTATATTTTGACCCCTCAAGTATTAGAAATTTTTAAAATTGACCCCGTGCGTGTCGGAATCGCGTATCAGAATTCTGGACTCGCGTGTCGGAGCGTGTCGAGACGTATCGGAGCGTGTCGGACACGTGTCGAAGTGTCGGACACGACACGAAGGCTTCCGGAGAGTGTTCGTGCTACATAGATCACAACAAAACACATCAAAAAATGCAATGAAGAATGAGTAAAATATACAATGCAATAAAGTAATCCAAAACGAGTCGAGCAAAGAATATTAAACGGCCTTATTATTAAGCCCCAAAGCGACAACTTACACGAGCTTAGCTCAAATTGAGTTCAATTTCCATTCTAAAGGATTAACCTTATGAAATTAAACTAAATCAAATGTGTCCACTAAAATTCTAAACCATTTGTAGACTAACTAAATGAAATTGAGCTATTTTTTACCCAATCAAGGCCTGTTTCCCTAACCAGTTTTTCACATTCTTTTTATTTTTATTTTGAGGAAAAAAAATTTCCAACCAAAAAAACGGAAAATTTTATTTTTAAAAAAAATCTGGAAAATGAGAACTCAGGCCAGGTCCTTGGGCCCGATCCACGGGTAAGGTCAAACTCGAACTTCACAAAACGCAAGCCAGGCTTTCGGACTCGGTCCGCGTACGGAGTCAGGGATGAACTTCGGGAGTCCAAGCAACAAAAATAAATGGACTCATTCGGTTTATCTATTTCATTCAAAACCTCACAGACCCAACTTCGAATATCTTTATCAACTCATGCTTAGCGCCAAGTCAAAAACCAAAGCCAATTTCTACTATCTTTGCTGAACCCATTTTTTTTTATTTCTTTTCATTACATTTTTCAATCCTATATATTTCTAGAACACGAGTTCCCCTCTTTTAACTCAATTCATATCATTGATGCAAATTTTACTTCCGAACAACAAATCGCAAACTCTTCACAGGAGCATGATATTCATGGGCCTCATCATTTAAGGATCCACTCACGCCTTTATTCCACTGACGATCAACTCCAGTCACCATGGGATCTACATAAGCACCCGCCGCCCGCCACACATGCACGACAAGAATACGCAGTCAACATGTTGAATATGAAGACAGAATAACACAACAATGATGGAAACATTACCACAGGAGCAACAACTTGATTGGTCGGTCTTGTTCATGGTAATTTGAGAGTCATGAAATACAGTTTCCACATCAATTGTTCATCCAACAAACAACATGAATTGATTCATGCACGAATGGAAGTAATATCATTGTGATGAGTCGGGCTATAGTTGGTTTGACAAGATGTGCCTCTCGATTTAGTCATTGAAAACGAATTGGACCATGTTTTTTTAATCATTTATTTTGATCTATCTAATTAAATTTAGGCATCAATAATTGTTTCGGTGGATTAGGTGTTCATTGATGTCAGCACCTTCATTGGCTGCATCTCCATTTATGGGGATAAGTATACTATAGTGCCATAAGTTGTGTACGGCCCTCACTTTGGTGCCAAAAATTTCTATCATATCACTTAAATGCCAAAAAGTTTGAAAAATAATCATTTTAATGCCAACTCCGATCTAGTTAGCCGGAAATCCGACGTGGCACTTTTTTATTAATTTTTGAAGCTGATGTGGTTCGCTGAAGAATACAGTCAGCATCCTAACACCAAAATGACGCCATTTGGTGTCTCCCCCAATTCAAAACCCTAAATCTCTGGCTAGTCGCTATCCTCGACGACGCCCGAGCAGCTATGACCCCGACCCCGACCCCAACCCTGATGATGGCCACTCGGCGGCCATGGCTCCGACCCCAACAATGGCCACTCGGCGGCCACGGCTCCAACCCCGACCCCGACCTCGACCCCGACGATGGCCACTCGGCGGCTGCGACTCCGACGATGGCCACTCGGCGGCTGCGACTCGACCTCGACCTCGACCCCGACCCCGACCCCGACCCCGAAGATGGCCACTCGGCGACTGCGGCTTCGACCCCGACCCCGACCCCGACGATGGCCACTTGGCGGCCGCAGCTCTGACCCCAACCTCGACCTCGACCCCGACCCTAACCCCGACGAAGGCCACTCGGTGACCGCGGCTCTAACCCCGACCCGAACCCCTACCCCCAACGACGGCCACTCGGTGGCCAAGTCGAAGGTCATGATTTGGCCCGTGCTCGGGGAGGCCGCCAACGAGTGCACCACCATTAATGTCTCCCTCTCCATCTCCGATCTCCTTGACGAGTGTCTGGCCTGTGTCTTCCAATACCTAGGCTCCGACGACCAGGGCTGGTGCTCCCTCATGTGCTGTCGAGGGCATCCGAACAGCGCCAAGCAACGACGGCCAAGCGAGCAACGACAGCCCAGCGACAGCGAAGGCTGAGCGACGACGGCCAAGCGAGCTAGATCGGAAAAACCCTAATTTCAATCCCCAAATAAAATAAAAAAAATCCCCAAATGAGTTAAACAATGTCGTTTTTGTGAGGCCATCCACGTAGGACGGCAAAACGATGTCGTTTTCTTAAGGAGGACCGAAAACAACGTCATTTTAAAAGTAACCATAACTTCTTCTTTTTTTAAATATAAAAGTCACGTAATTGATCTGACTGGAATCTCTTGCCGGTGGCACCAAAGTTATCAGTTTTCTCCGATTTGGCATTTAAGTGATCTGATGGAAACTTTTGGCACCAAAGTGAGCACCGTACACAACTTATGACACTGATAATGTACTTTTCCCCCATTTATTCCTTCTCCAAGCTCTAGTTCAACCTCAAATGGTGTGTCATGCTCGAACGTGGGAGCAATTTCCTTGTTCTCGTTCGTTATCAAGGTTCTTGTCATGACATAATCCCTAGGTGGCTTATCATTAGACTTGTCGAATGGGTGGGTCAAATTGAAACAACTTTTCTTCTAAATAAATGGAAGTGTCAAACCATTGAGTCAATAATAAAGCTAACATATATGAACTCCTAGTTAATATATTACGTCATGAAATCTCTAACCTTGAGAATACGTAAGCTACAAACACCATCAGACTCATCTCATTCAAAATTAGAAGCAATTTACCAGAATCGACCCGTGGAGAATGTCAATCCTGACTAGTTTTTGAGTTAAATGACCTTGACATTAAAAATACCCAAACATCTTTGTGAATGAGGGAGATTGATGAGATAAAGGTTGTCCTTGCAAGAGCTTCATGCAGAGTCCATCTTGAGCCGGTTTTCTACTTTCCTAGATGGAGTTTCCTAATGTTTTCATACATTTGACCTAGTAAGTGCATCTTTCTATTGCATAAGATAGTGCATGATTAAAGTTGATAATAAGAGATAGTTGTGTTGATAGATTACAAACACGTTATCCACACAGTTAAGTCAATACACTTATGTCGCAGATTGAAAGTGTCATGTGTTAATTAAAAATGAACTAAACACATCCACGCCTGAGACAAAGTTAGGTAAAGGACATTTCTTCCTTTGGAACCAATTTTTTTTTTTTGGTCGAAACTACCGATATATTATATGAAAATAGAAGTACAGCCTGCTAGTAACGCATCGCTTAGTACAATATCCTGGAAGAGAGGAGGAGGGAAAACAAGCCAGTGACCGACCGGGCTGTGAGCCCTGTGGGCTTTGGCAGCCCAATCAGCAGCTAGATTGGCTTCTCGATAGACATGCTAGAGAGAAACATTAGGGCATTGCAAAAACAGATCTTGAAGACAGGCAAAGAGGTGCCGCTCCTACCATGGCTGCTGTTGCTTCTGCCGAAGGACTTCTACCAGTAATAAGCAGTCCGATTCAACCATGACGCGATGGAGGTGAAGCCCTTGCTTGATCAGATGTTGAAGAGCCAGAATAAGAGCGTAGATCTCAGCTTGAAACGCCGATTGAGCTGGTACGCTTCTCGTAAACATATCAGTGAGTTCTCCATTAAAGTTTCTGCAAATACAAGCTACCGCACCTTGCTTATTTCCTAGTACAAAAGCCCCATCAATATTGCATTTTATAGTACCTTTTTCGGGTGGTTTCCATTGTCGATTAGTACTGACACTTGACTGTTTAACCCTAGGTTCAGAGGGTTGTAGAATCTGGAATATCCTATACTGGGCTAGGGCATTCTCCACCGCTTGGATAGGATCCGGGGTAAGCTTCCTGAAGATTGCGTTGTTACGCTGATGCCATATCTCCCACAGCAGATTGGCAATCACTTCAAATGTTGGGGAAGATCGAGAATGAGTGGCTCTAGTCGCAACCCATTCATCCAATCGATGCACAGAGGTAAGTGATATTGGGATCCTGATCTTTGCATTTGTCCATATATCACGAGTCCAATTGCAATAGAAGAACAGATGTTCAATGGTCTCTGGAGTATTTTGATCACATAGGGTGCAGTAGGGGTTGGGGGAGATATGTCTGTGGTATAGATTTGCTTTAGTCGCGATGGCGTTTTTACAGGCTAACCACATGAAAACACGGATCTTAGGAGCCGTTTCCATATGCCATATCTTTTTCCACAATTGATCAGGAGTTTGATAAGAAGAGGAAGCAATGGTGGGGGGGTTTTGTTAGTTTGAAGACAAATAATGATAGCAGCTTTTAACTGTGAATACACCTGAAGAAGTGGCAGTCCAGACTAATTGATCAGTACGAAGTGAAGGGTTTATAGGGTTGCTTAGGATTGCTTCACATACCTGTTCATTAAAAAAGTTAGAAATAAGCTCCTTCTTCCAAGTTGCAGTAGACGAATCTAATATATCAGCAACTTTAATGGGTTCCCCTTCCGCTGCTAGACCTCCTAATTTACCAATTGGAAGCCAAGTGCCTGCTCTAATGTTAATCTTAGATCCATCCCCCACTAGCCATCGAAGTTTAGGGAGTATAGCATCCCGGCCCTTTAACATACTCTGCCACCCCCATGAAGGTCTATGGCCTAAGGTAGCATTCTGAAAAGAAGACTGTCGAAAATATAGGCCCTTGAAAAGCTGACTCCATATAGCATTAGGTTGCTGAAAAAAAACGTCAAGCTTGCTTACCAAGCATCACAAGATTGAAAATAATTAGATCTCTGAAGCCCATGCCCCCCACTGTTTTCGATTGCTTTAACTCTGACCAGTTCATCCAATGAATACCTGATTCACTATGGTTTTTACTCCACCAGAATGCTGAAATCTTCTTTTCTATTAATCTGCAGAGTGATAGGGGGAGCTTAAAGATGGATATAGCATACTGAGGTAATGTCTGAATTACTGCTTTCAATAAAATCTCCTTGCCACCTTTTGATAAGAAGTTTTCCTTCCAACCAGCTAATTTTGCGTTTATTTTTGCCAGAATCCAGGAGAACATCTCACGTTTTGAACGTCCCCAATCTGAAGGGATGCCCAGATACTTGCCATATCTGCTCACCACAGGTATTCGCAATTCTCTTGCTAAAGTATTCTGTAGAGTCATAGGACAATTCTTGCTGAAAAAAATCCCAGATTTATTCCTATTGATAAGCTGTCCTGTTGCTTGGCAATACTAGTTTAGTAGATTAGCAAGATTTTGGCATTCAGAAATTGAGGCTTAGAGGAAAAAAACTGAGTCATCAGCAAAAAATAAATGAGATAGCTTAGGGCAGGCTTGATTAAATTGAATCCCATGTAAGTTACCCATACTGACTGCTTGCTTTATAACTGTTGACAAAGCATTGGCAATTAAAATGAAAATATAAGGGGATAGGGGGTCACCTTGACGGATTCCTCTAGTAGGTTTAAAATATGGCAGATGTTCTCCATTAAAACGAATACTAAAAGAAGCCGTTGTGATGCAAGCCATGACCATTGTTACCCATCTATTTGTAAAGCCCAACTGTTGTAAATAAGCTGCTAGAAAGTCCCATTCCACCCTATCATAAGCCTTCTGCATGTCTGTTTTCAGATAAGATTGAATTGTTTTGTTCTTGATCGAACTTTAAACTGGTGGAGTACTTCCTGAATGACCATGATGTTATCTTGAATCTGTCTGCCACTTACAAAAGCTGCTTGTTATGGAGTGATTAGTCTAGGTAGCCAAAACTTAAGTCTGTTAGCCATAACTTTAGAGATAATCTTGTATGCGAAATTACAGAGACTAATGGGACGATACTGGTCAATGCTTTCGGGGCGATGTACTTTAGGAACCAGGGTCAGAATCGTTTTGTTTAAGTTTGGGTTCATATAACCTGATTGAAAGAAATCTTGCACAGTTTTAATGATTGTCGTTTTGATGATACTCCAGTGATGCCTGTAGAAAAGACCATTGAGGCCATCTGGTCCAGAAGCCTTGGATGCACCCAACTGAAAGATAGCTTGGTATACCTCCTCTTCTGTTACCATACTCATGAGGTGATCATTCATTTGTGATGTAACGATTGCTGGACATTGCATTATAAATGGGTTAAAGTCTCGATTTCCCACTGATTGATAGAGTTGAGAAAAGAAACCCATAGTCATGGCTTTGAGCTGTTCTGGCTCCCTGATCCAGTTCTGGTCTTCGTCTTTAAGTATACAAATTCTGTTTCTTTGTCTTCTTTGCACTGTACAAGCATGGAAAAATTTTGAATTTTTGTCACCCAATGTCAACCAGTTAAGCCGTGAACGCATCGCCCAGAATTGCTCCTCTTGATTCCATAGTTGTCGAATTTCAGTTCGAATTGTAGTGGCTAACTCTTTATCGCCCCTTTGATAAGATTTCCTGTTTGTAATGGTCAGTAGATGTTGCTGTAATTGAAGAATACACTGCTTGGCATTACTAAACCGAGACCTACTCCAGCTAGTTAGCTTGAGAGAGACTGCCAGCAATTTGGAGGGTAAGGAGGTATGACTTCTCTCCCATTCTGATTGAATCACCTCTTTACATTCATTATGTTGACTCCAGAAAGCTTCATAATGGAAGGTCTTTTGTGGCTTGACAGACTGATAATGAGTGTGCAGCACAAGTGGGCAGTGATCCGAGCCGATCGATGGAAGAGCAAACACTGCTGCAGAAGGATAGAAGAAACTCCAATCCAAGGAGCAGAAGACATGATCCAACTTCTCCTTCACTAAATCATCACCGTCTCTATTATTAGACCAGGTAAATTCGCAGCCTTTACTGTCCAATTCTATTAAAGCGCAATCATTGATTAATTTCCGAAAAGATGTCATTATGGAATAACTTGTTGGTCTTCTGCCTACTTTCTCCCAGGGGGATAGGAACTCATTGAAATCCCCGATACACATCCAAGGTAAGTGATTTGCTGTGTGGATTGTCCAGATTGTATCCCAAAAATCCTGCCTAACTTGGTATATTGCAGGGGCATGCAAACAAGTAACATGCATTGAAGTAGCAGTGTGAGGATCCAGAACTATGAGATCTACAAAATTCTCCCCCAAAGTAACAACAGTAACATCAAAAAGGTCAGTCCAAAACACTGCAAGTCCTCTAGACAAGCCTACTGGATCCCTCAAGAAAGAGTGAGAGAATAAAAACGATGCTGTAAGTTCTTCATAACTGATCCTACGTTCTTAGTTTCCATCAAAAAAAATTAAATCGGGCTTTTCAGAGGCTAACAAAGCCTTTAGGGCTTGAATTGTTAGGGGATTGCTCAACCTCTGACAATTCCAACTTAATATTTTCATTTGGAACGTGGTGGCTGTTTAAGGGCCAGCCGCCAACGCCCAAGGAGAATCTCATTCACAAAATTCTTGAACTAGAAATCAACTCCTGATTGTGTGGTGTACCTTCAGTAGGTTGGGATCAATAATTTCCTACCCTCTAGAGACCATTTTCACAGTAATAAAAGAAACTGAAACGGATACACATTTAGTCTGGACATTTTACCTTCAATTTGTTATGAATATTCACGTGAAGTTGACCCCTCAGCTTCCTCTAGATTTTCCAGGTTCTCCACCTTGCGCCTCTTTATCCTGGCAATGAACTAGTTAGTTAAAAAGCCTGCCGATAAAATATAGGTATAATGAAAAGAAGGAAAAGATCCAATATCAGTGAACTCTGACACGGTTGTGCATTCATATTAAAGAGAGCTGATTTCGTGTAGACATGATATCCCAAAGTGACAGATGGAAGACCGGAAAACTATAGACACCAGAATTGGACAATGCAACATGACAATTCTAAAATCGGGGGAAACGTTCACTGCCAACATCAACATTATCATCAAACAATACCTTTCGCTTTCATGATCGCTCTCACTGTCAGTCTCATCATCAGCCAACGAACCAGAATAACCAGAAGCTAAACTGAGGATCGAGGTAGGATGTGAAGTCGTCACTGCTAGATGAATGCATTGGTGAATCTGTCATGAGACTCGTCTAAAGCAGGATACATTCGATATACGAACCTTGTCAAATTTCGAATACTGAGCGCCCTTTTTAGAGAAGATGAATATGAAAGCAACAAAGTATGGTGGAAATAATTATTATCAAATCAAAAACGGAATTTCCGTCAATATAAAGAAAGGACCATCTTGTTCCAAGCTTAAAACTCCATTTTCAATTGGCTAAAGAGAGGATGAGTACAGCCACTAACTCTCTTATTCACCAGTAAGACACAATTAAAAAAGCTGCTCTAAAACATTTATATTTAGGTGGCCACTGTGCAAGTATATTGAGAACTTGTCAGTTCCTCACGAATATAATTAGAAGCTCTTCTCAGAACCTGCCTGTTTGTAAGTATGAGAAAACTGATTCAATTCTTCCTCCAGCACCCTAATTATGTTCATTCAGAAGGCAAACAAGTTGCACCATCAGTTTGTTCTCAAGACACCTTATCAACAATACCTGACCCGACCCTACCCTATTTTTTTTTGGACCAGGTATTCTTCATGTTCGGGTAGTAGTTTAACATATGGGTATTGTAATGGTTTCAGTTCAGCTCGGTTTTATACCTGAACTGAACCAAAACACACTTGACGTTAGGGCTTGAAACAAATCAGAACACATTGATAAGGTGTTCTCTTCTCTAGAAGGTTTACGAATTCAAACCCTAATACACTCTCTTCTCTAGAAGGTGAAAATCGCGACTCCATCCTCCTTGTCAAATCCATCTCCATCGACTCCGCTGACTTGGCTGTTAGTGGGTGTCAGTACACAATCGAGCTCTGCACTTTTACCAATCCTTCGAGACTGTTTGAGATTGAATTGAAGTCATCTCACTGGGGCGGAGGGTGAAGCTTCAGGTCAAAGTAAAAGGTTTGATTTCTCTTCCTGTTTTTCTTTTCTTCTGTCCAGTAGTCTCTCCAGATGCTAAAGTGTTTGAGTTCTTTCAGATTACTTATGCTTGATTCTTTACCCTCGAGTTACCTCTAGTTTGTTACCAGTCTTCCAGCTTTTTGTTAGCATAAGTGAATGCGTGCTTAGCTAGTAAATGACGCCGATCATTGAGCTAGCTGTGCATTAACTCCATTGGCAGTTCTAGCCTCCCTTCCAGGCATCTAACGTCTGTTTTTTGGTTTCTTACTGTTCTCTACCGATGATTATACTTCATAACTTTCCTGTAATGCTTCTCAGACAAAATGTATACTTTTGACGAAGTGTCCGAGTGAAGTTTTTCTTTCAGGAAATTGTCTCCAAGCCAAAATGCCGTTTAAAAGGACTTGACTGAGGAAATATACTTTTAATCTCTTTGTAGCTTTGCGTTTGCGCCATGAACTTCCTTTGCACAAGGAAACAAGTTTGTTTACATATTACTGAATTTTTTCTTTTGGGTCGAAATATAAGTTTCACTGAGCCGTGTCCTAATCCGGATGAGCCCTGCTTAGAATTAGCATTCAGCAATTTCTTGATTTCCGTTTTAGCAAATGTGGATGCAATCCAGTGGCGATTCTTTTCCATCAGAGGGATTTAAAGAAACAGATTTGTGTCAGAATAGCATATAAGTCCAGCACCTCGGAAGCCATTTTATTATGCTAGAAGTTTCTGTTTTGCCATTGTCGAACAGGATAGTGCTGCCTGGAAAAGTATAATCAATAAAGAGTTGTAAAATAAATTTGAACTGTGGATGGAGATGTTCATTTCTCTGGAAATAGTTCAAGGGTCGATCGTTACATTCTTCTTTCGGCGTCAAACAGTGCTCTTGAAGCCTCTCGCGCCTGGTTCGACAAGAGAAAATTCCGTATCCGAGCATTATCAACGCTGACCGGCGAAGACTCTACAACTCTTGGCCCTCAGTGCATCGGCGATAAAGATCGGCGCCGGCAAGCCAAGTCACTTCCCTCGTTCCCGGCCGAGAAACACAGTAGAGCCGAGCTCCGATGCACGGCGTCAGAAATGAATAATAGCGGCAGTCCATTTTGATTTCCTTCTTGAGTGGGCTTTCGTTCTTTGCTAGACTCACTTGGGCTTTTCTTTCCTCGAATTAACATGGGCTAATTTCCTTCCAGCTTAATGGGCCAAAATATCGAGATTGGGCATGGGCCCCCCCGGATGACTCGGGCTGAAAACAAATCGGGCCAGGTTCTTTTTTTTTTAATCATTTATTTTTATGTGTTGACTAAAATTCGAATATCAGCTCAGTGATACATTCACTGTAAAGCGATGACCCCATTCATTCTTGGGATAATACCTTAAAAAACCCCAAACTGGTACACTTGTGACAAATTTACCCCGATTGATTATAAAAAACCTTAAACTGGTACATTTACGACAAATTTATCCCAAACTAATTTATTCGACTGCAAAAAATTCTAAACTGGTAAATTTGTAACAAATATACCATATGCTAAATTGGATTAATACCACAAAAAAAATCATAAAAATTGTAAAATGTGACAAACGGAACGTAAAATCCTAAATTGGTATACTGGTTAATTGTCACATGTCATTTAACTTAATAATTTGAGAATAAAATTTAACGAAAACTAACATAGGGTAAAATTGTCACAAGTGTACCAGTTTGGGATAAATTTGTCAAAAGTATACCGGTTTTGGGTTTTTGGTGGTCAAAAAAATAGTTTGAGGTAAATTTGTCACAAGTGTACCAGTTTGGGGTTTTTTAGGGTATTATCCCTTCATTCTTTTATGGGAAAATTCCAATGAGAGCCTGAAGTGGATCGATTATCTCAAAAAATGGTCCAAAGTGGACTAAAGTGATATTTTATCTAAGTTTTAGCAATAATAATGAAATAAAAAAAGACATGAATTTACGAAGATTGCTTAAATACATTATGAAACTACACATTTTGGCACACTTTTGAATGTCGCACCCACATTGGCTAGATCTCCATCTATGCCTTCTCCAAGCTCCACTTCAACCTCGGGTGGCTTGTCATACTTAGCTTAAGAGGAAAGGAATCTCCATGTACTTGCTTGCCATCATGGTCCTTGTCATCATGCCAAATCCCCACTATGCTGCTCACCACCATGGTCCTTGTCATGCCGAATCCCCATGATGGCTCATCATGCAGGGGCTGCTTGTCGACTCCAGTTGGATGTTGCCATCGACCATAGGATCACTGCATGTGACATACAAAGAAAATCAATTGGCACTCAATTAATGGGCATAACAAATTTACATCGATAAATTCTTTGGTAGCTTCTTGAACCTCATCATTGGTGTTCCTTTCATTCACGAGTAGTTGGTTCGGTGCTTCTAGATACTCAAGATTTTCCTCCCTTTCCCTCATAACCGAAAACTCCATGATGTTTGATGAGCCACTCGATTGTTTCATTCCAAATTCCAAGGCTTATTTATTTTCCAAGTTGAATCAGATGGGATCGATTGTTTTGTATCAACCGGTGCTCGCCCCCTTTATAAGGAATGAGTAGCGGCTAATCAATAAGGAGAGTCTCTCAACCCAAAGGGCCAACAAATAACGAGAGTCCCTCCGAAGAACAACAAATAAGGAGGTCGATATTCCCTGTCGCCACACATACAACAGCCAAAATACATAGTCAACATATAAAATATGAAAATAAAAAGACACAACAATGTTAAAAGATGGCAGAATCTAATCACACGAGCAACGACTCGATTGGTCAGTCTTGATCATGGCCATTTGAGAGTTACAAAATACAATTTTCGCATCAATCGTCAGATTGACAAATAATGTGAATTAATTCATGAATCATCGGAAGTAACATGATGTTGACAAGTTAGGTTATAGTTGAGCTAACAAGATATGGCTCTTGGTTGATCGTGGAAAAGGACATATAAATACATGAAAATGCAACAGTCATATTGCGAGAAATAAAACACTGTACAAAATTGCGATTGAACTCCTTTCCTTCAAAGAACATGAATTCTGATTTCACTCAGACATTTCCTCGGATAGGTGGCATGCACCTCGATTTATGAACTTCTACTTACATACAAGGCAAAGAATCACTATCAAGTCATCACTACAGCATCAATACACATTTGAAACATGGATGAAGCTTTTATACCGAGATGAATTTCACATGAGTCTCAACCACATTTCTCAGACTCGATTAGCCCTATCAGATTAAGAACACTCAGTACCTGGTAGATGCAATGACCAGCTATGCACAAAATATATACAAGGTAGGATTATCTTCAGCTCGCCACGAAGGACACCACCTGTAAGGAGAAAGTTTCAGATGATTAGACTACACAACAGCTGTACGGGAACAAAAAGAAAGAAGGAAAATTCAACAGCCAAAAATGGATCGTGCGACCGAGCGACAACTTATGATGGTGCCGCGACTTCAGTGGAGCAAACAGTCTCAAGCAAAACAGGACACTTAACGCATGGTCTAGACAGAACCGACAGATCCATAACTTCAAGCATCAAATGTTGTCAGCGCAAGCCAAGAAAAATATCAGGGTTGGAAAAACACGGGTTCGAAGGGGCAGGAGAAGATCTACAAGGATGTGGAAGAAGACTTCAGAAAAAGACATACAGAAGCAATGCCACCCTTGTAAACTCAAAAAACTCTTTCAAAAACCTACAATGCCAAAATACATGTATTGAGCTAGCTACCCATTTTACGCAGATCATCTTTCTATTTTCTGAAGTTTAATCTATACGGCGAGGGCAAGCATCACTCAACAGTTAGCTTCATGTAGAATCCAAATACACTAGAGGAATGGCGTTATAAATGGATAATATCAGAAACAGAAAATCCCCCAAGAATCGCTCCCCGGAGAGAATTTCTCCGCCGTCGGTTCCGCAAGCGCCGACGCGTGTGCCTTCTCCACAGAGGTCAGAAACTGATTCCGTTGCGCACGTCCCTGGCTCAGCAACTTCTCGAAGGAATCGGCGCGAGCCGTGCGCCATTGACGGAGCTCTCTCCTTCGTGCGTTTGTTTGCGTTTTTGTTCAAAATCAGATTTTTTGTTCCCGGAACACAAAAAGAACAGAAATGAGAAACAAAAAAAAAAATTGTTTTTTGTTCCAGAAACACTTTTTTCTTCTTTTCTTCTCTCTCCTCTTTTCTTCTTCTTTTCTTCTTTCGCTTGTCGCCGGCCTCGGCCATGGCCGACAACCGGCCATCAAGGGTCGGTAACCTCGCCGGAGCATCGCCGGCCCCCGGCGAGGCCAAGTGTTGCCGACGCGGGCAAGGCTCGGCCTCACTCGCGCCGGCGACGCTCGGCCTCGCCGAATCTGGGCGAGCCCGAGCTCGCCCAACCAAGGCGAGGCCGAGCCTCGCCCAACCACGACGAACCTCGCCATGGCTGGGCAAGGTTGCCGGCCCCGTCGGCCGGTCACCGGGGATGGCGACGAGCCAAAAGAAGAAAAAATAGAAAAGAAAGGAAAAAAGGAAAAATTAAATTAAAAAATTAAAAAAAATTAAAAGAAACAAAAAAAGAACATAAATTTACCAAACATGTTTCTATTCATTTTTTATTTCCGGAACAAGTTTACCAAGCGCATTTTTTTAGTCAAAAATTGTTCCCCGGAACAGAAACACTTTTTTCTATTTCTGTTCCCTAGAACAATTTTTTAACAGAAATGTTACCAAACGCGCCCTTATATATTTTGATGTGTCAACAATCGTTTTGGGTGGTTTGCATGTTCATCGACTTCAGCACCTTTGGTGGTGTGTCGATGATGAATTTCGTATTTAACATGATTATTGTTTTCTTCATGACACTGAACCTTGTTTGTCAATGAATAAGGACTCTCGGTTAGTCGTAAGCTTGTGTCTCAAATGCAATGGAAGAGGCTAATTTACATTGGTGATGCCATAAATGTGACCTTTTAGTATAGGATTAGTGGTGAAAGAGTTCTTATTAGAAAAGGATTGTTCCATAGTACTTAGGTGATGGTTGAGATTTTATGATAATCATTCTCATGGGAGGGATTGAATTATTCTTCAAATCAGGAATCAATTCGAAAAGCGGGTCATTGCCACTTTCTAATCCATCAATGATGGACCAATAACCTATCAAAAAGTCAGTCTGATCGTAGTCCATTCATAGCGCATAGCTTTGCCCTTTTATTTTTATGCTCTTTATTTCTTGTGTTGACACTCACAAATTTTTGGTTTTTTTTTAATTTTATCATCCATTGCATTAGAAAATTAGGAATTGAATTTTACCTCTAAACAAAATTATCGATATTATCATAATTCAACATCTGTGTCACATTCAAGCACTAGGAACAATTTTCTTGAGTCATGGGATCACCCTCTGCCATCCTTTTCTCAAGCTGCGGATTGTTTCTACTAGAGGAAGAACCCTTCGGGCCGCTTCACAATTACAACTGCTTGGGAAACCATCAGGCGGAAGCGAAATAATGTATTTTGGCATGACTTCATATGGAATAATGATATTACGCCAAGGTATCAACTTAACATTTGGCTTATGGCTAATGCCCCATTTGGTTCAGCATTTCCAAGGGGTTTTCAGCCCCGAAAGCCCATTGGGAAAAAATTTAGGTGTTTGGTTTAGTAATTAGAGATGTCATTGGCCAAATGCTGGCCTTTGAAATGCTGAAAACCCAAAGCAAGTGGGGACTTACTTTGGGCTTTTAGCATTTCGAAAATGCAAGTCAACATCTACTATTCATCCGTTGACTTCTTCTTCTTCTTTTTTAAACCGATCATCTTCCCCACACCCCCAACCGCCATTGATCGGCAACGGAGTTTCATCGGATTTTATTTTTATTTTTTTTAAATAATAAAAACCCTTTGCAAATTGTTAGGTTCACCTTTTTTTTTTTTTTTTGTCATTTTTATCTTTTGACAATCAATAGCCCAACTTTTTATCAATACACTATAATGATCATTAATTAACGAAGATGATTAATACTACAATAATTATAAAAAAATTATTTAAAGTTGAAAACAAACCTAAAAGAAACCTAGGCCAAAAGTTGAGCTTTGCATCTAATCTATAATCAAATTCTTTTAATATAATATTTAAATAAATTTACTAATATATATCTTTTACATTACTCTCAATATGAACATGTACAAAGTTATATAGCCATTGGTTTTTTTTTTTTTTGCAATTTTAAAAATACAAAAACTAAAAAACTTAATTTGGTCACACTAAATGGCTTTTCAAATATATGTTTATCAAACAGTCTTGCATTTTCCTAAAGCATTTTTCAGTTATAGTTTACCAAACAGTTTAATATTTTGGAAAACCCATTTAACTCAAAGGCATTTGCATTCTCCCAGGGGCATTTCCCCAAAACTAAACCAAACGGGCCTTAAGCGCAGATTGCCCACTCAAGCTATGTTATTGTCCCATGGTAGAATTGAGAGGAGATCCTGTGCCTTTTGCAACGGGATGCCTAACTCCATTGATCACTTATTTTTTGATTGCTCTGTCACGGCCGGAGTTGCTTTCTTTTGGGCGGCAAGATGCAATTTGCCTTGGCGGAACAAGTCTTGGGGAGAGAATCTCCGTTGGGTCACCTCCTTCTTGAAGGGTAAGGACTTCCTTAAATGCATTGCCCGCTTTTCATTTGGGGCTCTTTGCCACATTATCCGGAAGAATAGGAATAGCATACTTTTCAAAGATCAACCCCTTACCATCCCGGCTATGAAGAATCACCTTCTTAAAGTGGTTAGGAATAGGGCTAGTACCTTCAGAAATGTTGAGGACAACTTCAGGAATAGAAGATTGCAAAGGAGTTGGGGCATCGATCCCATTATCTTCTCGAGTGACCCGTGATCGAATTTGGATTTGATCGTCGCTTCAACGAACAGAGTTGCTGTGGAGCCAACGTCTTTCTTCCTTCGAGGGTTTGTATCTTGCCGGTTGTTCTTGACGTGCCTTTCTAGTTGTCTGTGCATATTTTTAAGGCGCCATCTTCCTTTTACATCACGGCATCCTTTCACTCTTTATGTTTGTTCATCTTGAGTGCAAGTTTTGGTGCCATGATCTTGTGTACATTTGGCTTCCCCTCAATTAAATTATTACCTTTTACCCAAAAAAAAAAAAACAATTTTCATTTAGTAATAACATGTCCACATTAAAGTAAATTTCATAAATTATATGGAAATTGGCTTGATATGCTAAATGGAATCAGACTTTAAAAAAAGAAGCAATGGCGTAAACTTATTGAAACGTTCAAGATCAATCATATCTAATCTCGGTCAAGCCTATTGTTCCCTCACTTTGGTAGAATGCCCCGAGTTCCAAAACTTTTTTAGGGTCATCTATGTATATATATATATATATATATAAAATTAGGAAAGTTAATTTTTAAAAAAGTTGGAAAGCAATATTCCTTGGAGATCTTGAGAATCGATAGGGTACAAAAAATAAAATAAAACCAATGAGAAAATGGATAGAAACAAGAGTCTCTCTCGCTCATATCCTCTTTATAAACACTTACACAAGCAATACGCATCAGTCTTATATATTTGGGACCCATGTATGTCTTAAAACTATTTTGTTTGAACTATGAGAGATAAAACATCAAGAATATTCCCTCCTGAGTAGGAAAGAAAAAATTTTACTCAAGAATTAGGGGGCCCTTCGAGTGGAAGGGTAGACTCAATTGCACCTAATAAAGAATATTTGAGAAATTAGTAGACCGATATAATAACCATCTACACCAATGAAGGTGGAGGGGTGAGTGAAACACCCAATGCAAAGTCGATCTGTACTTTGCACGGTTCTCTCAACCGACTCATCAGCCTTATACCCTTGATTGAGAGACACTATCTCAACATCTCTCTTTCTCTCGTCCTCATTGCGCTGCCTTCCGTCCCAAGCCAATCATCCTCATCCCGTCGGTGGATCGCGATTGAGCTTTTGCCACTGCGACTCCTCCGTCACGGCGTCATTCTTCCTCTGGGGTTCCTTCGTCATGTGACCAAGCCGTCGTCCGATTGCTGCCAAGTCTTCCAGTGATCAGACCAGACGAAGCTTCCCATCACCGGTGCTCCATCTCGTACCAGCGCCTCCTTTCCCCGTTCCTTGGTCCCCACCGTGGGCAGTTCTTGGCGCGAGGGCCACCGTCTTTGTCGTCCTTCCATCCAAGGCATAACTTTTAATTCGACTAGGTTAAACTTTATCCTTGATTATTATCTTGAATGTTCAAGATTAAAACTTCGTTATGCAAGATAGATTCGTTAGGGTCACCCGCATAAAGAACCAATCTTTAAGTCGAAAATTCAATCTTTACCTTAATTCCAGAAATTCATAATTCCAGATTAGAGATTGAGTATTTAATTTATTCTTTAGTTTTTCATGATTTTACTTAATTAATTTAATTTTCATCCACTTCTCTTGGAACATCATGTCGCTATCGAGGGTGCTTACATTACATAAGTCTCATGTTTCGGTCAATTAAAGGAATGACTTGATAACGGAATGAATTTAAAAATATTATCTAATATGGTCAAGACTATCACAGTCTTTTCTCGTTCCATCTCTTGACCCCACTCGTTTGATTGGAAGGAGTCAGGATGAAAATGAAGATTCAAGATGGAAAATCGATTACCATATATTTTCGTGTTAACTATACTATATCCAAGTATATTATTGAAATTTAATATGTTCCACATTCCCTAAGAAGTGCGCAGTAATTTCTGGAACCCGGGACCATACTTTTTGGGGTCAAACCGGTATCGTCGTCCGTTGGTTTCAATTTCCGCCCTCAATTGAAGCCCTAATTCTCTCATCCGCGACGAGTTAACCGCCTTTTGCTCGCAGAACCGACGCCGGACCTCGCCGGCCCGCCACCCGCCTCCGCCGCCTCCGCCTCCGCCGCCGCCGTCTCGGCGCCGACTCCTCCGTCGCACCACCGACACCTGAAGGTGCCCTCCTCTCTCCCTGGACTCCGTTTAAGCGTGAACAGTGTCGAGTGGACAGTGGGGCATGGTCGTTGCCTCGTCGGTCCGCCTCGGAGATTCTTGTCGAATTTTTGGGTGGGGAACTGCGATCGATAGGGATTGAATATCCGAAGGAGTTATCTTTAGATTTTCCTCTCATGAAGCTAGATGTATAGGAAGATCTTGTCTTATAGGATTTGATGGAGGGGCGTGCGCTATTCCACTTCAGGAAAATTCTATGATGGCTTCTCATATGTGGTGCTTATTTGTTTTCCTGTTTTTGTTTCTGGTTTTTGTTGCTGGATATTCAATTTTAGTGGAAAATGCAAGTGGATTTAAACAAGATTTGGGGAATTGTCTGTGATTCTTTGTGAGGGAGCATTTCCTTGCCCTGTGAGGGCGGTGTGGGGATGGGGACACGGCAGATTGCCCTGCAATGCATGGGTTGCTGGAGCGGCAGTGGCGGGGCAAACCTTCGCCCCGACACATTTATTGGCATTTATCTTCGTGTGGGTGGAAAGTGCTGACTGTGTTCGCCATTTTGACTAATTGGTGCATATGGATCAAGGCTTTGACCTAGTGGCAGTGCATCCTAATCGAGGTCTGAAGGGTCTTCTATCCCATTCTCAGCTTCCCCCTTCCCAAACTGAGCTTGCAAAAAGGGTGTCTAATGGTCCTGACCTGGTGACTTCTGTTTTTGATTCGATGACTGTTATTTCCACCTTGCTTTGTTGCTTCCGTATTCATCTTCTCCAAAATGGGCATTCAGTATTCGAAATTTGATATGGTTATATCCTGCTTCAGATGAGTCTTGTGACGGATTCACCAGTGCATTCATCTAGCAGTGATGACTTCGCATCCTACCTCGATGCTCAGTTAGCTTCTGGTTCTACTGGTACATCTGGTTCATCGGCTGATGACGAAACTGACAACGAGAGTGATCATGAAAGCAAAAGGTATTGTCCGATGATAGTTTTGATGTCTGCAGTGAGCAGGTTGTACCAATTTTAGAATGACTATGTGGCATTGTCCAATTCTGGTGTCTATAGTTTTCTGGTCTTCTATCTGTAAAGTTTGGATTTTATGTCTACACGAAATCAGCTCTCTAAATTTGAATGCGCAACTGTGTCAGAGTTCAATGATATTGGATCTTTTTCATCTTTTTGTTATACCTATATTTTATCGACAGGGCAGGTGCCTTGGTTTCCATCGAGTTTTAACTAACAAGTTCATTGCCAGGATAAAGAGGCACAAGGCAGAGAAACTGGAAATTTTGGAGGAACCTGAGGGGTCAACTTCACGTGAATATTCAAAACAAATTGTAGATTCAGAACAAATTGTAGGTAAGAAGTCCTCCAGACTAAATGTGTATCCATTTCAGTTTCTTTTATTCCTGTGACAATGGTCTCTAGAGGGTAGGAAATTCTTGATCTCAGCCTACTTAAGATACATCACACAATCATTAGTTGATTTTTAGTTAAAGAATTTTGTGAATGAGCTTCTGCCTTGAATGCTAAGCTTTGGTTGGTTCTGGAGGAAGAAATGTCCTTTACCTAGCTTTGTCTCAGGTGTAGGCTGTGCTTAGTTCATTTTTAATTTACATACAGGTGTCACTACTTTTGGCCTGTGACATAGGTGTATTAGCTTAACAATGTGGATAATGTGTGTGGACAGTATCAAGCACAGCTCTTTCTTATTGTTAACTTTAATCATGCACATTCTTATGTAATGGAAAGATGCATTTACCTGGTTAGATATATGAAAACATTAGGAAACTTTATATAGGAAAGGAGAAAGCCCACCAAAGATGGACTCTGCATGCAGCTCTTGCAGAACAACCTTTATCACATCAATCTCCTTCATCCAAATAGATGTTTGGGTACTTTTTATGCCAAGGTCTAAAAAACTTGTTATGATTGACATTCTAAACGGGTTGATACTAGTAAATTGCTTCTAATTTAGAATGAGATGAGTCTGATGCTGTTCTTAGCTTAGGTATCTTAAGGACGTAAAGAGTTAGAGATTTCATGATGTAATGTATTAGCTAGGACCTGTTGTATGCTAGCTGACTATTGACTCAATGGTTTGACACTTTCATTTACTTATAAGAAAAGTGGCGTGGCAATTTCATGTATGGGCGGAAGAGTTAAGTTTAATAGGTCGCCTGAATTCGAATTATAATGATTGTGGAGATATGCTCACATGCTCTTGTGCGCATGAGCCCATCCACAATTAAGGTGACCACATACATATAGATGAATAGAACATTGTTTGCTGAACTTGCAGCCTAATGACCTGTCAACATTATATTTCTGTTAACTTTAGAATGCGTTAATTGTAACCACGGGGAAGAACAGTGGAAGATTCTTCATCATGGTGTAACTAGGAAGTTTGTTTTACCTTGTAAGTCCAATTTTTTGCTCTAGGAATGGCCATATGCTAAGTTCTGCAATTCTTCTTATTCATATGTAAAGGTTCTTAACTGTACTCAGACAACCCAATTGGTGATCAAATAAGGTAGAGAATGAATGTCATGAGCTTGAGTGGTTTATTTTGGCTTAACCTTTAGCATGATGGCTTATTCTTTTATTTTGACATGTGATGGAATCTTTGACATGCTTAGTGGCACAATTGTGAAGTGGCAGTGGAGGAAGTTTTGATTTTAGTTATCCAGTTTTTAACTGCTGATTCAAATCCCACAAGTCTGTGTTCAGCTCTAGTTTAAAATGACAGAATGATCTTAATTATAAGTTAGCAGTTGGTTTTTAGTCACTGATCCTCTTTCGCTGCTTTACTTTTATTTTCCTCTAGGATTACCAGATAATATTGGGCATTTGCTAATGTGCAGAAACAACCATCAAGCAGGATTCCTGTTCACATCCTGGTTCTTTCGGGGGAATGTGCATGCGTTGTGGCAAATCCCTTGAAGAGAAATCAGGTGTAACATTTGGCTATATACATAAGGTAAGACATCATATCCTAAAGTCGAAAGCTTCCGCCTTTTCGACATATCTTATATAGTTTATAAGTTTTGAGAGAGGTCGGAACGGGGTGAAGAAGGGGGGGGGGGGGTTCCTGAACTGTTTGGTAACTAGTGATTTTGAGCAGTGTTTTGCTTGTAATAGTTCTTTCTTTCCTTTTAGGAAATGAATGAACAATGATCAGCTGTGGCTTAATTTCAATCGGTTCTCGTTCTAAATGGAAAGGAAGCTCTTTAATCCCTTACACGTGTCTCGTTTGCTTTGTAAATTTAGTTAAACATGAAATTTATGTTTTACTGATTGCCATGTCCCATTCTGGATGGGCCCTTTTAGGACTAGCATTCAGCAATTTCTTTATTTTCCATGTTAGCTAATGTGGATGCCATCTAGGGGTGATTCTTTTCCATTAGAGGATCAAAGGAGCAGACTTATGTCAGACTAGCATAAGTCCAGCACCTCGGAAGCTATTTTATATGCTAGAAGTTTCTGTTTTGCCATTGGTGGACAGTAGAGTCCAAGATGGAAAAGTATATATCAATTAGAGTTGTAAAATAATCTTGAATTGTGGATCAAGATGTTCATTTCTCTGAAATGGCTCAGGGGATGACCATTGCATTCTCTTTTCTGCAGAAGGAAATGTTTGATTTTTGGTTTGTCATTTATGTTTAGCTTTTACCATTTTTATTTTAGATGGATATAATGTATTAGTACTTGTATATGCAGGGTTTATGGCTTGCTAATGATGAGATTGCTCGATTGCGGAAGACAGATATGAAAAATTTGCTACGTTACAAAAAGCTTTACTTGATCCTTGACTTAGATCATACACTCCTTAATTCAACTTCGCTTGCCCATACTAGTTCAGATGAGGAACACCTGAGAGGCAAAGTAGATTCTCGGGAAGGTATACCCTTTCGTGCCAGTTTGGATTCTGTTTGGACTGTGAATTTTCGTTTTATGTGGTGCCATGAGCCGTATTACAAGTTTCCTTGTCTTATTTTCTTGTTTATATACTGGGCACATTTCTAAGTCCTGGTTCTTGTCTTGATTGTCGGATTTAATATTAAATTTAATGGGCAGATGTCTCTAAAGGCAGCCTCTTCATCTTGGAGCATATGCATACAATGACCAAGTTGAGACCCTTTGTGCGGACCTTCTTAAAGGAAGCTAGTGAAATGTTCGAGATGTATATATACACAATGGGCGATCGAACCTACGCCCTGGAAATGGCTAAGCTACTTGACCCCAAAAGAGAGTACTTCCATGAAAGAGTGATCTCCCGAGATGATGGTACCCAAAGACACCAAAAAGGACTTGATGTGGTGCTGGGCCAAGAAAGTTATGTACTGATATTAGATGATACAGAGCAGGTAAATGGATTTCAAAATAACTCCCAAACAGATTCTTACATGGTTTGCTATTAACGTTTTTTTTTTTATATTATTATTAAAAATGATGGCGATCATGATTTGTCTTTTAAATTCCCCAAGGTAAATTTTGGATGTGGTTTTCACACTATTAGTGTCTGGTTTTGTTTTGCTTATCTATTATCCTTTTCTTTCTGTCAGGAATTTAATATTAGTCTGTGTCTTCATTTTTGGGATCGGGCTGGGCTGCATGAGAATTATTGTTCAGTTTTGTTGTGCTTGCCTTTCTTTTTTTTTTTTTTTTGGGGTGGGGGGGGGGGGGGGGTTTGGGTTTGAATAATTCTGCAAACATGTGGTTGGCTGTATGAAGAATGATTCCACTGATCTACTACTTTTCTGTAAATTTAGTAATGCTTATGCTTTCAGGTGTTTTTGTTCTATCAAGAAATCAAAGAATATACCTACAACATGTCACAATCCCATGTTTCATGCTGTATTGGTTGTCTCTGATTTGATTGAAATTTTAAATCCTGAATTAAACGTGGGGTTCTCAGTTAGTTTTTGGCTTCAATAAATGACATTGTCATTGGCTTTTTATGCCCCAAACACCATGTGGATTTTGAAGTAAAAAGCCAAATTTCGGAAGCAGGAAATTTAGCTAGGTAGAGGAGTATTTGTTCCTTCTGATGGAATCTCTCTATAGTTATTTTGAGTTACCCTTTTAAATATATGAATTCTCCTGTTATTTTAGGCATGGACAAAGCACAAGGACAATTTGATACTGATGGAAAGATATCATTACTTTGCTTCAAGCTGTCAACAATTTGGATTCTCTTGTAGATCACTTTCTGAGATGGAGACAGATGAAAGCGAGGGTGATGGAGCCCTTGCCACTGTTATTAGAGTCCTCAAACGGGTCCATACCATGTTTTTTCAAGTATGCTCCCTTCTCTAACTGTATAAGAACTTTGTACCTTAGTGTGGTTATGGTTTTTATCGTTGCAAGACAACAAATTCCCTGTCCTAGGAGGACTGTATGGCCTGTGCACTTGCGCTGGCGCTGTGTTCTTTATATATAACTGAGGTAATTACCAAGTCAATACTGTTTACTTATGTGTGAAATTTTGCACTGCAGGAAGTCGAGGACGAGCTTGCTGGCAGAGACGTTAGACAGGTATTTTCCCTGCTGATGGTTCACTGACCATTTATGACTGAATTTGTATTACTAGTTTTCAATACTCCCAGTGAAGTAAAGAAACTCTTATGTTGAAATGAATATGCTGCTTCGGCTAGGAATTTGGGAATTTTGACTTAAAAGTTGGGAGATTTTCAGAGTGATGCCTTAGGTTCTCTCGGACAAGGTTTTTGGAGCTGTGATTATGATCAGAATAAATAGGCAGTTGAAAAAAATGCATAGGAACAAGGGAAAGACTCTGGAGCCTTACTGTACTGTACTTCTCCTGCACTACCCTATTTGAGAACTTCCTGAAGTGATGGTCTAACCAGCAGCTAGATTAAGGAACCGGTCATTTCACTTCAGACGTGTGATCTTGTGCATTTGGTTGGAGCAGGTTTTGAAGATGCTTCGCAAGGAAGTCCTTGAAGGCTGTAAGATCATCTTCAGCCGTGTGTTTCCAACCCACTTTCCTGCCAGGCAACACCAGCTGTGGAAGATGGCGGAGCAGTTGGGAGCCACATGCACGGTGGACCTTGATGATTCAGTGACCCACGTGGTTGCGACGGATGCCGGGACGGAGAAGTCGCGTTGGGCTGTCAAGGAAAAGAAGTTGCTGGTCCATCCACGGTGGATTGAAGCTTCCTACTATTTCTGGAAGAGGCAACCAGAAGAGAGCTTCTCCGTCGACCAAAAAGCCAGTAGTTAGTATTCATCGATTCGAGGATATGGGTAGAAAGACACTTTTAGTCAGATTTATCTAGTGACTTGATAAATTCCTGATGCATGTAAAGTCTACTAGTTTTGCTTGCTGGCCTCCCTGTGGTGGCAGAATAGCTTTTAGGAAAACTTTTGGCTCGGGATTTTTGGACATTCCCTTTCTCTGGAATGGCTATGGAAAACTTAGGTGCAAAAATTTGGCCCTGCCTTTCTCGCGCCAAATTGCCCCTTCAGTCGTTTCTTTCATTTCAACGTCTCTCTCTCAAAAAAATGTCTCATATCTTTTTTTTTTTTTGGTAACGAAAAATGTCTCATATCTTTGCTGCCCATATAACACAATAATAAACTTTTTCGGGTGCATTTCTTCCTTAGGGCTGGCCAGTGAGCCGTGCTCGAGCAGACATGGTGGCCTATCACTCCTTCAGGCTGTGGCGGCCCACATGCCATCTTGGGCACGGCACGCCGTGCCCATTAGAGTGATTAGCCAAAATTAAAGCAGATATAAGGATAGTAGCTGCATTGGAGAAAGTTCCTCCTTTCACTTAATTAGGGCTCCTACGAAAGGTGGAAAGCACAAAAAGAAAATGTAATCTTTTGTACATTCGAAACAAGAAACAAGTGAGCGTGGGAACTAGGTGCGTGACATATATGTTTCCTCTAAGGATACTAACAATGTCTTCAACTCGGACATCCATAACATCTTGTGAGACCAATCTCTCTTTTTAAAATGTGTTGTATGCAATATGAATTCGCTAAATCAGTGCAATCTAATTGTAGTCTACAAAGAGATAGTACGAATTGCCTGTGTAGAAATACTTGCCTACCCAGCTGTGTTGAAAGGCTTCCGTTTCCACCGCCGTTCCAATATGTTATAGAGCTCTTCTAATTATAATGTCCTGAAACTCTCATTTTGCTGTGAAATTGATCCAATATGCCTCTTGGTCCAGAATCGAAGCTCAAACATTCCTAAGGCCCGTTTACAAATATTCATGTAGTGCTTTTGCGTAGTAGAGTCTACAGACGAAGCAAGATGAACACTTTGCAAAGCTTGAGGAGAAAGTAAAACAATTGAAGGAGTCACAGAGCTCACTCCCATTTGACCTATCAGTTTATGAGAAGGTTAAGATGCCGAACAAGTTCAAAATGCTGGAGTTTGAGAAATATGATGGTACTTCTTGCCCAAAAGCTCACTTGCAGATGTACCATGTGCGGATGACTCAACATGTCAAAAATGAGCCATTCATGATCCAATCATTTCATGCGAGTTTGGCTGGACCCGCACTGAACTGGTACATTATGAAGAACGTAAACCTCCTTAATACTTGGAACGAAGTGGTCAATGCATTTATCAAGTAGTATAAGTTTAATATGGACATCGCACCTTCTCAAAAAGATCTTGAGCGAATGGAGAAGAAGATGAGCGAGTCATTTAAAGAGTATGTCGTGAGGTGGCGAAATTTGGCGACTCAAATCATTCTTAAGCCTATTGACAAAGAGTTGATGAAGTTGTTTGTTAAAACTCTCCCATTTGAGTTCCGCAATCAGATGGCTAGCACATATGCCGAGAACTTCAACCAACTAATTCCCGTTAGGGAATAAATTGAAATGGGGATAAGAAAAGGGTGGTTTGCTGAGCTATCTAACAAAAGGTTTTCTGTTAATAAGGAGAAAGAGACTGTCGTGGATGTGAATGTGGCTTATACCTAAGAGAATACCAATCGCACCTCGGCTATCCAGATGAATGAAAGGCAACAACAGGTTGTTGGCCATTAATCATTCGTCCGGCCAAAAAATAGAAGGCAGTTCTCTCCTCTCCCTGGGTCTCCATCCCAAGTATTGGCAATCCTCCGAAAGAAATTTACTTACTATCGAGACAAAATGCCCTAATCGAGAGCATACTCGTGGTTATGACTTGACAAAGAAGTGTGATTACCACAGCGGCAAATTGAGACATTTAACTGATAAATGTCCAAAAAAATCCATTGCCTAAGCATGAAGGCAAGGTGAATGCTATATTTTGGACATAAAGGCCTTTTCATTCCAAATTGCTCGGCTAAATGTCCAAAAAAATCCATTGCCTAAGCATGAAGGCAAGATGAATGCTATGTTTGAGTTTAACGCAAGTCGAACTAAGAACCTAAAGGCGCATCTTGCGGATGTCTACACCGGACTCGTGAGAACTGGTATTATCCTGATCATGAGGTAGTTCCCATGTCCCTGATGAAAGAAAGGGTCGCTGAAATGGTGGATGCTGGAATGATCGTGTATGCTAACCACTTTAGTATAGTCTCTACTATATCCTAAGTCATCATTGATTGAGAAGAAGAATGGGCTGCACTCAATGCTGATAAGGATGAAATCGATCCATCACTTGCATATATGCCCCCTTTAGAGGATGCAGAATTTTCCATTAAGGTTCCTCCGTCCGATGAGGGAATAGTGATTGAGATACCTCAACCCTACAAGTATGTTGACAACAAGGTAGTGCCTTGGTCGTATGATCTGGATGTTGATCTGGTTACAAGGTTTGGTCAGACCTACACTCAAGCTAATGCTCAACTTATAAAGCTTGTCACTGACGAAGAGGCTAAAGAATTTCTGGCTGTGATCAAAGCAAGTGAATTTAATGTGGTTGACCAGTTGCAAAAAATGCCTGCTCAGATTTCTTTGCTCGAACTCTTGCTAACATCCTCTACACATCAAAAGTCTTTGGTGAAGGTGCTGAGTGAAATTCGTGTATCGAAAATGATTGAGGCAGGCAAGTTGGAGGAGTTTGTGGGATCAATCATTCTCAAAGACTTGATTGCTTTTTCTGATGAAGAATTCCCTATTGAAGGTATGGGGCATTACAAAGCACTCTAAATATTTGTAAAACACAAATCTTCTCATGTGTCCCATGTGCTCATTGACAACGGGTCCGCTTTGAATATATGTTTGTTGGCCACTTTTCACTGCCTCAAGATAGACCCGTCTAAGATACATGCTGCAAAGATATCTATGTAAGCTTTTGATGAGACAAAGAAGGAGGTGATTGGGGAGATCCACCTTGGTATACAAATAGAGCCGGTAGTTTTCAATATCCCATTTCAAGTGATGGACATCCCTACAACATTAATTTTCTACTAGGTCATCCTTGGATACATACTGCTGGGGTAGTGCCGTCAAGTCTACATCAAAGTGTGAAGTTCGTGGTTAAAAGGAAGCTAGTCACCATTTATGGTGAAGAAGACCATCGAATTTATCATAAGACGGCTATTCTATATGTTGAGCCTGATTTTGAGTTTGAATCAAATTACCACTCATTTGAGCCAGTGTCCACCATACATGCTTCTCGAGATTTATTGCCACCCACTCCTGAAGTTTCAAATGCTGCCTTTATGGTAGGAAGGGTGATGTTGGAAATGGTTTTGTTCTTGACTGTGGTCTTGGAAGAAGAGGTCAAGGTATTCAAAACCCTATTGAAGCCCCTCAGAGGTCCTATTTTGCTAGATTATGGTACCATGGAAGATGTTGAGAAGGTTCTGGTGCGTAGTGATAAGAAAGGCAAAACTTACCACCTTAGCAATGGTAAAGGAGGCAAAACTCACTACCTCCCACATTCGCGAGACGTTCCCTGGCCCTCCTAGAATGATGCAAGATGGAGTAGAAGTGATGGATACCCTTGGACTGTGACATCCCGAATTTCTAATTATGTTTTTAATTGAATGAGTTGGGCTTTTTATCGACGCACCTATAGTCTTTTCTCTGAGTTGGTCACTTATGAGATAACTAGTCTATCTGGTGAAGCCATCAAAGGATTTTAACGCAATAAACTTGAGAATTCGATCATAAATCGACTACTCGACCGTGCTAATCTGCAAGAGTCATTATAGTATTATCAAAATCGACCAGAGATCGGAGATAGGTCGGTTCGACAGAGGTATTTAAAAGTGTGTGGGTGATTCCATTAATTGCAAACTTCTTGTCGAACGGCACTAGACTGATTTTTCTGTCATTTCTGTACCCTGTGCCCATATTTGAAATCTCGAGATTTTCATGACAACCGAGAGTCACCAATGTGTCGAAGATGCACAATGTGGCTAAAAAATAATTGACCAGAAGTCAATTGCACCAAAAATTTTTTGAAAGCTACCCAGTAGGTTAGGTCCCGCTAAAATCGCACCTAGTTGAAATTAATCATGAATTTAAACCCGATTTTAGAAATTGAAAGTTCTGTCATGTCACGATTCGAAGATCTCAGCCCTACTAAGACTTAATGAGGCTTTCCTGAGCCCATTCGGATCCCGTTTGGTGTCGCCGCAAGCTTGTTTATTGCCCACCTTCGCGCCGCCGTTGCCGTGAACTCATCGGAATGCTAAACCGGTGAGTTTACTTGCTAAACTTTGCTTAGGGAGTTAATGATACTTAATGGATGATTAGTTTAGGCTAATTAAGGTTTATGTGGTTAGTTAGATTAGATTAGTGATTTAATTATTTAATTGTGTATGTTAGGTGGTTAAATTAGACTAATTAGGAACTATATAGATTGTACTATTTATCTGGATAGGTTCGGAAATTTTCTAGGCCTGTTTAGGTGGTTAGATTGGCATTTCGGGCCTAAGTTAGTATTTTTGGTATTTGATTTACATTATTTAATTATTTAATATTTTCAGGAAATTATATTGGGATACCTGGTGACCGGAATTTCGTACTGATTACAATGGTGTGCTTAGTTTCTGCAATTGAGTGTTAAATTGTGCAAATTGAGTGGTGATTGAAATTTTGAGTATTTAATTCAAAAATTGGAAATTTTGGTAATTATTTAGAAATTATTTTGACACCGAAAATGGTTTTAAATATTATATCAAATAGTTGGATTTGAAAAGGAAGGGTATTAGTTTTTCTGGTTCAAATTGACTGTGTACTCACACACGATTATTTTTACCATGTATTTTTAATACGAAGAAAAATGGCCAAGTACGTTATTTTAATTGGGAAATTTGAGTGCAAAGCACGATGTCTTGGCCAAAAATTGGATGGGTGCATGAATGGTTATGAGAACTCATCCCAAGTTGTTGAGCTGGACGTTACCCCTATATGGGGATGCCCTACCAATGGACGCCGGTCGCAGTAGAGGTTAGGCCGATGCTCTTTTATGGAATGCCGTCGACGTAGTGACGTTGTCGTGCTCGATGGGGCAAGATGATGCTTGGCTACGCCAATAGACCGCCGAACTTCGAGTAGGCCGTGCTCATATGTGGCTGTGATTAACAATTGGAACGCATGTTGAGTGAAATTGATGCGTCGAATTATGGGACAAAATTGTGTGACATGGAATGAGACATGTCATAACGATTTGGCCCTATAATCGGGACCCCTTGTGTTTATTAAGATGAAAGTGTTGGCGTTCCAATTGTTTAAGCATGAATACTGTTTATGTCTGTGATATGAACTATACTGATATGCAGGAAGGATCTGAAAAGAGGTAAGTCTCTGTGATTTTGTGGCTGTGTGGGATGCCTTTAGGCGTATTTCTTTCATAGTCGGAGTTTAGGGGGTGAATTTGCTGAGACATTGTCTCACATCATTATGAGCTCAATATTTTCAGGTCCTTAGATGACAGTTCCTCCAGAACGTTTTGGACAGTCGTGGGCTATTACTGAGCGGGGAATAGATGTTCGGATCCCTGGTAGTCATTGGGTTTATGAGTTGATTGTGAACACTGTCTGGGTTGATAAGGGCCTACCTGAGAGGGTACCCTATCAATTCAGGGCATGGTTTCGTTATGGACTCAATGGATACAGAGTGGGTCCCCTCCAGGGTTTTGAGATTCCCGTGGTGGTTGTTGACGCCGCTTTTGGTGAGGGTGCAACTGACCCTTTTGATGGAGCTATGGAGGACCTGGTGCCACCGGAATTGGTGGAGTCTGAAGGATCAATGAACGTGTTAGATTAGTAGGTCGTAGGACAGTTCCTTTTTGAAAGCCGATCTTTTGTAGACCTTTGTATATAAACTTAGTTTGTTTATAAAGGTGTTTGGTTTGATGTGATTGTCCTGCTTTCCTATCCTATACTGTTTGTCGTCAGGAGTGTTTTAATTCGCTTCCGTATGCCCAATAAAAATGAATGGGTCGGCAACGCGTCCTAAGACGTCGCAATTTTATCAACCACTGAGGGATGTGCGCGTGCTCGAGGATCGGGGCATGACATGGACAGCCTAGTGGCAAATTTGACTACTATGTGAAGTATTTGGTTCTCCCCAGCTTTTATATTGACCCTGTGACATTGTCCCAGATGGATGGGGTGGCATGGATGATCCAACACCTCTTAAGGTAGAGAATCTCGATGATGCACTGGAAGGAATCACAAGCATATTCGATAACCTCCTTATAGGCGCCATTGACGAAGGACCATCAGAAGAAATGGGTGCTAGCCTACAAGAATAACTCATTTATTATTCTTGCATATTCCCCTGCGTGGGAATTTTTATTGTTTTTTAGGGATTGTTTTTGATTTCTTCTTTTTTGCTTTCTTTTTAGGGCTTGAGAATCACATTTTCCATTCAATAAATATAATTAATTGATGAGTTTCAATAGAATTACAAGTTTTATTTTGAGGGCATGATGAGGTACACTAAACTAGCTCGGTGATGATATCCAACTGATAAAAGAAAAGAAAAATCCAAGGAGAATTCTGAGGCTTGGGCTTCATCATGCTTTCTCGTGTCAAAATGTTTCAAAAAATGGTTTTGCAAAAAGAATTTCAAAAAAAAAAAAAAAACATAGTTCACCTTGTTTGTCTTGTTGATTCATCTACTTCTTGTTTTAGGAATGATCCAATTCAATGCAATAGGTGTTGATAATGATAATCCCCACGACTTGATCGAGGATTCCATTGAGGTGCAACGTAGCTAGGAACAAAATGAAAAAGCCAAGGCTCTTACATCCAAACAAACCGTCACTATTAATTTAGGTGACACAGAAGAAGCCAAGGAGGTCAAAAAAGACAGTTGAGTCTGAGGCCTATGCTGACATGCCTAGTTTAAACCCATCAATCATCGAGCATTGTTTGCCTATTAATCTAGATGTGCCACATAAGAAGTAGAGGTTGCGGAGAACTAACCCGAACTCTCGAAGAACATAGAGGAGGAAGTAATGAAGCTTTTGAAGGTGTGATTCATTGAAATCTCACAATACCCAGAATGGGTGGCTAACATCGTACCAATGATGAAAAAAGACAATCGAGTCCAGGTTTGTGTCGATTATCGGAACAAGGTCAGCCCAAAAGATGATTTCCCATTACCACATATAGATGTCCTTGTGGATAGTATCACTAGATTTGAATTGTTATCATTCATGGATGGTTTTTTTGGGTACAATCAAATAAAGATGAATAAGGAAGATGAGGAGAAAATTGCATTTATCACCCTGTGAGGAACCTTCATTATAAAGTCATGCCCTTTGAACTCAAGAATGCGGGGGCAACTTACCAACGAGCCATGGTAGCATTATCCCATGATATGATGCATTAGGAGATCGGGGTCTATGTTGATGATATGATTGCAAAAACCCGGCCTAGAAGAAGCCATGTCAAAACCTTGAAGAAGTTGTTCGATCAACTCCGTGAGTTCAAGCTTTGTCTAAATCCCACTAAATGCATGTTCAGAGCAACATCTGGTAAATTACTCGGATTCATTGTGAGTAGTAGATCGAGATTGACCCATTGAAAGCCAAGGCCATATGCGAGTTGTGACCTCCGTCAACGGTGAAAGAAGTTCGGAGCCTTTTAGGGAGATTGAATTACATTACTCGATTCATTTCCTAACTTTCTGAAACTGCCAAGCCGTTCTTTAAGCTCTTGAGAAAGAATGCGCAAGTCAACTAGAATGATGAGTGTCGAAAAGCATTCAACAAGCTGAAGCAATACTTGATAAATTTGCTAGTTCTTGTCCCGCCATTGTTGGGGCATCCTTTGATTCTCTATCTCACCATTCATACTAATTCATTCGGCGCAATGTTGGTTTAGGAAAGTTCCATTGATAAAAAAGAATAAGCCATTTATTACGTGAGTAAGAAATTCACTGTCTCAGAATTGAAATATGCTGATGCTAAAAAGACTTGTGTTGCATTAGTGTGGGTATTGCATAGATTGCAACAATACACACTGCATTACTAGACATTTCTCGTGACCGAGAAAAATCATATCATGTACTTACTTGATCGGCTAGCTTTGGTGGGTAAGTTGGCTAAATGGAAAATTTTAATTTCACAATTTGACGAGCAATTCATGCCACAAAATTCAGTTAAGGGTTGAGTGATCACTGTTATATTGGCTGAGAATCCAAGGGTCTTGAATAATGATAGTTGTTCCCTAGATGACCGTGTCTTGTATGTAAATAAAGACTCACGGACCATGTTCTTTGATGGAGTCGTAAACTTATTTGGTTTTGGTGCTAGGGTAATTCTGATATCCCCAGACAAACAACACTATCCATTAGCTGCAAAATTGATATTCCCATACACTAACAATGTAGTCGACTATGAAGCTTGTATCCTCGGGTTTCAAGCCATGATTGAGATGAGAGTGGCCAAATTAGAAGTGTTCGGAGATTCCACATTGATCATACTCTAGACTATAGGTGAATGGAAGACTAAGGATCCCAAATTACTCCTGTATCACGAGTATCTAGAAGAGCTAGTGAAGGAGTTCGAAAATATTTCGTTTGAGTACCTGCCAAGGTCTCAAAATCAATTCACGGATGCACTCGCAACTTTGTCATCTATGTTGCAAGTCACTGACGGATTATAAGTCGAGCCATTAAAAATAGAAGTTTTGGCAAAGCCGGCTTATTGTATGGTCGTGACTGAAGAACCTGATGGGAAACCATTGTATTACGATATCATGAATTACGTTGAAAGATAGGAATTCCCTGAGGGAAGTATTCCAGCTAATAGGAAATATATCATGATGATGGCCTCAAAATTCTTCGTTAGTGGTGAGAATTTATATAAGAGATTTTATGATTCAGTCTTGTTGAGATGTATCGATGCAGCTGAAGCTACCCAAATCATACGAGAAGAGCACGAAGGAGTGTCTCATGCCCCGAACCTCGGGCACGCGCACATCCCTCGATGGTCGACTAAAAATGTGACATCCCATGACGCATCGCCGACCCATTCTTTGTATCTTTCAATTAAGCACATGCGGAAGCGAATTTAATAAACCCCGGACAACAAACAAACATAGGGATAGTAAAAGCAGGACAACAAATTTTCACATACTACACTTTTATAAATAGACCAAGTTAACCTAGGAGTTCATATTTACAAGTCTATATCCAAAAAGAAAGTCCTAGGTAACCTACGCTTCGGACCCTTCCGCTTCGGGCTTCGGGTTCTCCATGACACCATTTGGTATATCGATGTACATGAGGTGAGCTACCTCCCCATCCTTGGTTCCGACGGGAAGTCCGTCAAAACCCTACAGGGGACCCTCCCGAGCCTCGTTACGATAGTTAATGAACCACGCTTTGAAGCGATGAGGTACCAAGTGAAGGAGGCTCTCATCGACCCAAATCGTGGTCACCACTAACTCACGGGTATGGGTGGTCCTGGGAATAGGTAAAAAGGTAGACTCGGACTCCATCTCCCATGGGCACCCAAAATGGACGTGACGGTACGCCATACTAAGGACTTGAAAAAAGGGTTTTCCACGACAGGGTGAGATAAATCTTAGTGAGTCAAAACCCTAAACCCTGGTTAGGATGCAAATTTTCCTCGAAGGCAATCCTAAACATGCACCATACAAAAGTCATCTTGCCTCAGCATGTCTCAACATGTTAGCTCATCACATATGCATTTATAATTGCAACAAGTGTAATTTAATAACAGAAACACATCATTTCAATCACATAGGTCTCGATTATAAGGTAAAACCGTTATGACACGTCCTATATCGTGCCATACAATTTTGTCCCATAATCAGGCGCAACTATCATAACCATTCAGGCGTGTTCTAGTTATTACGACCTATCAACCATGGCCAACTCAACAGTCAGCAGTCATCCGGTGTAACCGAGTATCGTCTTACTCCGTTGGGCACGGCAACATCTACACCTAGACGGCATTCCATAAAGCATTGACCCAGCTTCCACTGCGACCGGCATCGGTTGACATAGGGCATCCAAACTTAATTAGGCATCGCCTCCTGGACTCTTGTCGGGTGACGGGTTTCGATAGTGACCACATGCGCACGCATACTTGGCCAAGAACACCGTACTTTGCATTCAAATATCTCATATTTAAATAATGAACTTGGCCAATTTTCTTCGTATTAAAAATCGTCATAATAAAATAATCGCGTGTGGTCACGCATTTAAATCGAACCATCAAACTTGGTACGCTCCGAGTTCAAAATTCCACGATTTTATATAGCACATAAAAAATCGGCGTAAAAAACCGGCACCTGGTATTTCTCTAATTAAATACCCATAAAATCGAGTTTTGCAATAATAATTGATGACCACCATCAAGCAATCAATTGCACATATAAACCATCAAATTCACATATAAATTCATCCATGAAAATAAGCGTAAATTTTCATGAAATGGCTAACATGTCACTAATTACGCTAATTACAATTAATTATGTAAATTGCGATTAATTAAATTAATCCAACTTAATCAACCTAACCATGGTTAACTAATTTAACCCAAGTAAACTAACCTAACTAGGGTAGGCTAATCTAACCAAACTAACCAACCTAACTAACTAGTTCATCGAACTAAGTTAATTAGCACTAATCCACTTTGCACTAATCTAACCCCTAAGCGCAATTTACAACCAAATTAAGGATTAGGGAGTTAATTCACTAGATTAGGAGGGTGGTGGGTGCGGCGCGACGGTGGTGAAATCCCAAGACAACCAAGTCTCCAACGGAGGTTGAAAAGCCCTATAAGGCTCACGGCCAAGGGCTACTGAGCGGTTCTAGAGCTGCTAGCTTTGGTGGCTGGTGACTGTTGGCAGTTTAGGATGGGCAGTTGGCTTCGGTGAGGCAGACGTGGGATGGTTGTTGGGCGGTAGTGGTGGTGCGGTTGGGCGGTGAGCTGCTCGGTGCTGAGCTGGGCGAGTGGCGAGGGCTAGACGGCGAAGAGACGCTAAGGCAAATGATAGGGCTGGGGGACAGAGTTGAGGCTGGAACGGTGGAGATAGTGCGGGTTGTGGAGGGTGGACAGTGGCTGGTGGAAGGAGTTGGTGCAGTGGGTGGCAGCAGAAGGAAATGGGGAAATGGAGGATGAAGAGATGAAGGAGAAGTAGAAGTTGAGGAAGAAGAAGGAACGTGCGTAAGGGAGGGGAAGGTTGGTCGACTAAGCAAGGGGAGGAGAGAGGAAAAAAGAGGGAAATTATGTCAAAATGCTAGCCAATTAGAAACCTAGGGAAATATCTAAATGATGATGAGGTATGCCCCAAAGTCTTTAGCCCTTGAAGTCAATTGACCCTCCAACGAGAATTTAGCTCTCATTTTACCCAAAATAAACCATTTTGGTAGCCATTTAAGTCTTTTAATTTGCCCATCCGAATTTCACTTCTTTTCCAATTTGTCCAAAATTGATTTTCTATAAAATTCTGGACTCGAAGAAATTTCTCTGAAAGATGAGACGATGTCCTAAAAATGAATCGTGACACGCTTGAATGCTTGATTCTTGAAACCGAATTCAATTTCATGGTTAAAATTGACCGAACGCGATTAGTATGACCTAACATATTTGGTAGCTTTTAGGGATTTTAGCGCGTTTTACCTGTTGTCAATAATTTTCAATCCACGTTTGTATATCTTCGACTCGTAGACGACTCTCGATTGTCGTAAAATCGCAAGGTTTCAATTACGTGTCCCAAGTATAATTTCGATAGAAAATCGGATTAGTACTGTTCGACGCGAATTTCGCAATCATGCGGAATTACCCGCAATTCAATTATGTGTTTCCATTGAATTGACTTATATTCGATCTCAATTCGATTATAACGGTGTCATATTGACCCTTATCGATTATTATGGTGAAGTGATCGATTTCAGATTGAATTCTCTAGTCTGCCACGTTTATATCCCTTAACGGTCTCATCTAATAGATTAGTTAACTCGTGAATGGCCAACTCAGAGTAAAATGACCATAGGCGTGTCGACGAAACAACCATTTCATATTATCAAGACGAGGTTGAATTTCAGGATGTCACAAAGTGTTTGGTCCACACATGAATGGGCACATATTAGCCAAGAAAATTATGAGATTGAGCTACTACTGGCTTGTGCTAGAAAGTGATTGCATCCAGCATGTACAAAGTTGCCACCATTGCCAAATTCATAGAGATAAGATAAATGTTCCCCCAACTGAGTTACACTAGTTATCCGAACCATGACTCTTCTCAATGTGGGGCATTGATGTGACTGGCCTAATGAATCCTAAAGCTTTAAATGGGCATTGGTTCATCTTGGTAGCAATGGACTATTTCTCCAAGTGGATTGAAGCTGTATCTTTAACAAATGTCACTTCTTGCAATGTTGTGAAGTTCGTCAGACGTGACATAATCGCCTGATATGGTGTCCCTGAAGCAATTGTCATTGACAACGGGACAAATTTGAATAACAAACTTGTTGATGAGATGTTTAGTGAGTTCAAGATCAAGTATCTGAATTCGTCCCCTTATTGTGCACAAATGAACATGGCTATTGATGTGGCTAATAAGAACATTAAGATGATCATGACTAAGAAAACCAAGAATTATCAAGATTGACATGACAGGTTACCCTTCGCACTAATGGCGTACCAAACGTCGATTCATACTTCTATTAGGGCAATCCCTTTTGCTCTGGTGTATGGTATGGAAGCAGTTCTGCCTGCGAAAGTGGAAATTCCTCCTTTAAGAGTTTTATTTCAAGCGGAGTTGTTTGAAGTAGAATGGTCACAATAAAGATTTGAACAGTTAAACCTAATTGATGAGAAAAGACTGAAGGCTCTTTGCTATGGCCAAACTTATCAACAAAGAGTGGTTAGGTCTTTCAACTGGAAGGTACGGCCGAGACATTTTGAGGTAAATGATCTAGTCTTAAGGAAACTATTGCTGATTTTTCTGGATCTTGGGGGAAAGTTTGCTCCAAATTATAATGGCCCATATGTGGTGAAGAAGGTACTCCCTGGAGGTGCCTTGATCCTAGCAGAAATGGATGGTTGTGAGTTTTCTAATCCTGTTAACTCTGATGCTGTCAAGAAGTATTACCCATGATAGAATTTGCTATGTTATGTCTTGAATTGCAAGAATTTTTATGATGAATAAATTGCCTCAATGAGTTGCAAGTTAAATTGTTCAAATTTGTTGCAAATTTTGCATGGTCATGGTTTCCCTGATGAATTGTGTGAGGTAAATTGAACGTGTCAAAGATACTTCGGAATGATGAAACGCAAGCCTTATTCCGTACATTATTTCATACACTGATCCCTAGTGAGTTGAGTGAAACAATTCCATGCCCATAAGGAAAAAGGGTTATCTCGCAAAGGGTATGTCAACTGAAGTGATGAGATGTAGCTTCTTTCTATGTCCCAAACACTACAGGTATATCCATTGTTTAGCCCTTTTGAGCCCACACATATGAAAAAAATTAAATTATCCCTATCAAGAACCACCCTATATTGGGGCAAACTGGAGGTAAATTGGTAGGGATTTTCTTGTTCACACTTGCATCAATCTTCGAGTGTTGCTATTACATTGCAACTTATGTGGTAATTTAAGTGTCTTAGGATGACAGAGTGGTTCTTTGTTTATCCTACATAGTTTTGCCCATTGCATAGCCCATTTGAGCCCGCAAATTCATTTCATATTGAACCTAGTTGGTAATCATCCCCCACACTGGGGTAAGGCAAAAGTCACCCCAAATTCAAGTAGCATGATCTGGAGCGTCGAAAGAAGATGAAAGAGTCTAGATGTAGAATCATTTCATGAAAGAAACCAAAAGGTGGACAAGTATGTTAAAAGTCAATAGGACTAAGGGTATGAAAAAGCATTGTGTCTGGTAAATACAAGACCGATGCCCATAGACATAAGAAAAATGAAATAAAAACTAGAGGGCCATAACAGCAGTATGCTTGGTAAAGCAAAGCCAATGCCTATCGAAAAAAGAGTCAAGTATACGATTATCGATTGTAGAAAGTTGTATCCCTAGTGAGGCGATACTCAAAGAATTCAAATGCCGAGGTTTTATAGTCAATGGAGCTTTGATATGGGGAAAATCCCTGATGGTGAAGAAAAAGATTAGTGGCAATGTCAAGATGATCACCAACTTTCACCCCACTAAACATATTTTGAGCCTAATGATCCTTTTATTTCTCAACCCGTGAACCTAGCCTATATTACATCCTTTGCGAAGTCTATTTAGATTAGGGCACTTGAATTAATGTAGGAGTTCATATGTTTACAAGTATCGCTCGGAGAAGTGCGAGCAAGATTATTTCTATCTCATTTCGTAGGTTTCTTGACTTGTAAACCCAGAGATAGCCGTGGAATATTATTCTTTCAATAGCCTCAACTCAAAGAGTCCCATTTGTTAAGCCATTGATCAAGCCTACATTACGGTCCCCGTTAAAGACCTCTCAGATTGGTAAGGTCGTACCACTTGTGAGATTGCTCAGACCCTTGTTTGACATGATAATAGTGAGATAGAGTGATTCTTAGGTTCAAGCATCAATGGTCGAGACGAAATGACCCTTTTGATGAGGATGAGTGAAAAATCCTTTCAGATCGAAAGGTCTCTCATTTGTCACATCCATGACACTCATGTGAAATTCTTTCTAGTGAAAATTAGGTGATGCAGGATTGATAGAAATTATCATGCATGAACCTTGTGACATCCTGATTTTTAAGTCTGGTTTCGATGAGATGAAATTGGCTTTTCATTGACGCACCTATGGCCTTTTTCTCTGAGTTGGCCACTCACAAGATAACTAGTCTATCATGTGAAGCCGTTAAGGAATTTAAATGCAATAGACTTGAGAATTCGACCAGAAATCGATTGCTCGACCATACTAATCTACAAAGGTCAATACGGCACCGTTAAAATCGGTTAGAAATCAGAGATATGTCGATTCGACAGAGACATGTAATTAAGAGTGGATGATTCCACTTAATTGCAAAATTCGTGTCGAACGATACTAGACCGAATTTCTATCAATTATGTGTCTTGTGTCTGTATTTGAGATCTTGAGATTTATATGACAACCGAGAGTCACTTATGAGTCAAAGATGCACGTTGTGGATGGAAAATAATCGGCCACAGGTCAATAGCGCCAAAATTTCTAAAAGCTACCAAGTAGGTTAGGTCACACTAAAATCACGTCTAGTTGAAATTAACCACGAAATGGAACTCGGTTTCAGAAATCGAAAGTTGTGGTGTGTCATAATTTATTTTAGGAACGTCGACTCATTTTCCGAAGATTTTTCGGCAAGTTCAGATTTTCAGCTTTGCCGAAAAATCAAGAATTGACGGAATTGGATCGGGAAAATTAGAGGACTGTTCTTGAGCGCACTTTTGGCATCCAAGATGGATTATTTGACAAGGAAAAATGTGGATTCAGTGGACACATTGGATGAATTATTGGGTTTCAATTAGATGGAATTGAAGAGGAATTAAATGGAGTTGAAGGCCTAATGTACAAAATTCGTATGCCATGGGGAGAGAAACATTTTGGACTACTTCAATGGTTTCTTGAGGAAGGTTGAGGAGAGAGAAGTGGCTGGAGACAATCGCTGAGCAAGTGGAGGCAGCTCTCAAGTGTTTTGGCCAAGTGTTGAAGCCTTGGAAGGCCATTGGGGTCCCCCTCTCTTCAGTTGCTTCTTCTCCCTCATCCAACCTTGCTTTCCCCATTGTCGAGGCCTTGGATAGCTTGAGAGAACCAAAGAAGGTCAGCCAGCCAAGCCCTGCTCGAAGTCGTCGCTGCCCATCGCGTGCTCACTCAGCAGCCGCTTGCCTATGCTGCTCCAGCTAAACTTTCTCCAAAAACCTGAGTTAAAAGTTGCATTCCTGTGCGAATTAGCCCCCATGCCACCCACCACCGAGCTTAGGACATCCAGTCCGTATGGAAGAACCCGGTCGCTCACTGGTCGGAGCCACCGGCTGACTCGTCGGTCCGCCTGCCCGCCTGCACTATTTTGTGATTTCATCCATTTTCCTCCCATTCCAACCCTTCCTCCGTCTAGCCCAACCACTAGCCATTCCCCTTCGACCCCCAGGTGCCGCCAGTTGCCGGCCAACCCCCTGTCGGAGCTCCGGCCAGCCCGTTCTGTTCCCTCGACCAGCAAGCAGCAATGAAGCTTCCAGCAAGATTTGAAACTTTGTGGCCCGTTTCCGAGCCCTTTTCGACCTCACTTGGTGTCACCACAAGCTTGTTTGTCGCCCGCCTTAGTATTGTCATCGTCATGGACTCATCGGCTCACAAATCTAGTGAGTTTACTCATTAAAACTTGCTTAGGAGGTTAATGATGCTTAAGGGTTATTTAGATTATGTTAAGTGTGGTTTAGGTGGTTAGATTAGTCTAATTAGAAGTTAATTAGATTATTTGGTTAATTAGTTTAGTAGATAATTAATTAAGGCTAATTAGGCGATTAAATTAGTGTAAGCTTGATTAGGCACTTAATTAATTATTTTAAATTAAGTAATCATTGCGAATTTATAAATATTATTTAATTAATTAATTTTAATATAGTATAATATATATTTAATTAATTTAGTAATTAATTTAATTATTTATTATTTTTCAAAAATTATACCGGGAGAGCCGGTTGTTAGATTATCGTGCTGATTGCTGTGATGTGGTTGGATTATGCAATTGATTGTTGGATTGTGAAAAATTATGGTGATTGTGAAAATATAGTATTTATTTAGAAAATACCGGGTGTCGGGTTTTGACACCGAAAAGGATTTTAAATACTATATCAAAAGTGGGGTTTGAAAAGGAAAGGTATCAGTTTTTGTGGTTCGAAATGACCGTGTATCCACACACGACTATTTTCCTGATGTTTTTAATACGAAGAAAATAGGCCAGGATCACCATTTTAGTTGAGGCATTTAAGTGCAATGCACGGTATCCTAGGTCGAGATTGAATGGTCATGTATTGGTTAAGAGAACTTGTCCCGAGCATTTAAGCTAGACGTTACCCTATATGGGATGCCCACTCAATAGGATTTGGGTCGCAGTAGATTTTGGACCTATGCTCTTTCGGAAAAGTCGTCTTTGAGAGACGTAGCTGTGCTCAATGGGGAAGAGATGATGCCTAGCTATGCTAGTAGACCGCCGAACTTGGGAGTAAGCTGTGCCCTCGAGGGGCGTAATTAACAATTGGAACGCATGATTGATTGAGTTCGATGCGCCTGATTATGAGACAAAACTGTGTGGCATGGAACGTGTCATAACGGTTTAGCCTTATAATTGGGACCCCTATGATTGATTAAGTTGAGTGAGGCGTTTCAATTGTTGTGTGCCTTAATTATATGCAATTGTGTATACGCACTGTGTTGACGTGCAGGAGGGAACTAAGGCGAGGTAAGTCCTCTGTATTGTGTGGCTAAGCCACCCTTGGGTGTATTTTCTTCCTAATAGGGGTTTAGGGGGTGAACTTGCTGAGACATTGTCTCACTCCGTCGTGGGCTTAACTTTTTAGGTTATTAGATGGTGGCTGTTGAGGACCCAAAGCCTCGGAGTTTGTGGAAGTGGAGTCCGAAGGATTGGCGTATGTGTCTAACTAGTATGTCGTAGGACAACTTATTTTTGAGAGCTGACCTTTTGTAGTCTTTTGACCAGACTCGTTTTGTATCTAAACCCTATTGTTTATAAAAGTGTGGCGTTTGTGAAATGTTGCCCTGCTTTTCTATCACATGCTATTTGTTGTCAAGGGTTTATTTTTTCGCTTCCGCATGTGCTTAATTGATTGAGTCGGTGACGCGTCCTGGGAACACCGCATTCGTATCGACCACTGAGGGATGTGCGGCGCTCGAGGATCGGGGCGTGACAAACCTCACTTGAATTAATACTTGTGTTGTCTATGACACCGAATGCATGTTACTTCTCTTATGACTAAGCTCTACATGAGACATATCCCCAAAGATCAGAGATGTTACTAGGTAAGTATATCTTTATCCATACTTTAAATACTTGTCATTGTGCAGGTATTCTTTCTTAAGTACACCGACACTCGACTCGATTGAGTTGTCCCCAAAGTTTTTCTCCAGATTTAGTCTGTTTAAGGCAACCGTAGAAAGGTATAAGTCATAGACAATATTTGTTACTCTAATAAGCGATCGTAGAAAGGTACGAGTCCTACAAAAGCAATTTTCGGTTCAGACGATTGTAAAAAGGTATGGGTCCTTAAAAAGCAATTTTTCCGTCAAGACGACTGAAGAAAGGTTTGGGTCCTAGACAACCAAATATTATCATATTGGGCAACCATAGAAATGTACGAGTCTTAGAAAAGCAGCTTTCTCTTACAAAACCCTATTACTATTCTAGGCAACCGTAGAAAGGTATAGGTCCTGGATGTGTAACATCGACTATCTTGAATTGCTCTACCCTCCTTAAAGGTAAGTCATTCCATGTATGTTCATTTATTGTTTGCATTAGCATTTCCATGCATCATATAAATTGCATTTTAAAATAAGATTCGTTTTCCCGCAAAAATATTATTCATTGCATGTGCATGGTCAAAATTTAAGTCTAAATTTGTTTTTGATTGCAACCTCTATGAGCTCACCTTCAAAGACGGGCAATTATTGATACTTAAATTTTGACGACCCGATCATTCATTTATTGTTTAAAAAATTAGGGATTGAACTTTCGCCCCTAAACAAAAATATTAAATCGCACTACATATAGTTATTAGGAGCATTTTTCAATATACTTGCATATTCATGGATTTGTAGCGGATGGGCTTAAGTTTTGAACATAGTTGCATTGGATCGGATAGGTGGCGGATGAACTCGGGTAAATGGTTTTGAGCTTTATTGAAGTCAAGCCCACGGTAAGTGAAACATTGGAGTAAGCTTTGTAATATGACCAAGTTTGACACAAATTTGGGAAAGATTGAGTACAACCTTCACATGGAATCTTAATAGGGCATGAAATATCATTGAGAAGTAATAAATATCTTTATTTACAGAAAGTAATCTCGGTCAACTAGGTGTAGAAAAGTGTGATATTTCCGCTCCATTATTTCTGCACAAGAATCTGCCGAAGAAGGACAGTTGATCAAATAAAATAAATAGATTGCAAGGAGAGGATTGGTCAACAAGGTTTATATATTGATCATATATTTCTTGTTTTAAAACAAGAAAGAGTGCACCGTCAAAGAAAATCCCACACATCCATGGGCTTGAGCAGAAAAGAAACGAATTCTCTTTTGATCACCGCACCAACTTAGGGACAGAAAGAAATATTGTTGGATATACTCATGGCTCTATTCACAGCAAGAAAGGGAAGAAATTGACAAACCTGCGAGCTGATATTCAGTTTGAAGAAAAAAATCAATAGAGAATATTTAGCACGTATTTGACCAACTTGGAGCTGCCATATTATATATAGAGTAGTAAACTTTGAGAGAGAAGGGGGGCGACTAGAGTCTTCCCACACATAATACACACGAGAGGAATAGAGAGGGAAGATCTCAATCTACCCTTGGCGGAGACCTTGCCGAACACTACCTGAGTCTCGACGCGGTTCACCCTCCCAACGACGTTGCTGCTGATCCACTGCAACGAGCTGCTCTTCGCATGGTGTTGACGTTACGCCTGCTGCTGCCCTTTTGAGCCGTGAAGTCCTGACGCACCTGCACCACGGAGCCACGACACTGAGTTGCCGTTCTCCTCGCGCCATTGCTGTGTTGCCGTAAATCACATCGAGTCGTGCCCGGTCTATCACCGACGTCTCATCCCTGGAGTTCACCTTCTGCACACTTGCTGGTCGTGAATTTTGTTGGTCAACTCGGAGGACCTTGTTGTCCACATGCCGTTGGTCTTGTTGCCAAACAAGCCAACGTGTCTCCAACCGGTTTTCTTCTTTTGGAAAAATTTCGGATCAGCTCAAGGTGCACGTAATTTCATTGAGTTTTTTTTTTTTTTTGGCACGACTCCAGTTGAGCCCCGGTCGTGACCCACGGTTCACCATTGTGTTCGTGAAGCCCCGACGTGAGCCGCTCCTATGACATGCTGAGTTCGTCCTAGTTTGTGAATTGCTGTGCCGCCCCACTCACCACTTGCCATCCCTATTCACCTTGAAGGAACCGGTTGCGATCCCAGTCCGATCACGTTTGGTCCAAATTTGGAAAGAGGTGCCCTCAAGTTAGGTAAGATGCTTATCTTCAATATATTTTGCATATTTTGCTGACTTATTTGAGTGATTTAGTATATTCTAATATATCTCGTTAGATATTATAAATATTCTGTTGGATATTAGAATATTTGGTTAGATATTTACTTAAATAATGCAATACCCTCAAAATCCTAAGATACCTTCAAATTAAGAAACTTTCCTAATTTAACAACGTACTTGGACGACCATCCGATCTCAAACCACGAGATATGATGCTCGGGGTACGGAAAATCTTCCATCCTATCCATGACCATTTAAATAGGATCGTTGATTTACTCGTTTCCAAATTTGAACGGATAAGCCTTGTATCAATATCCATAACCACTTGGATACAATCGTCGGTTTATTTCGTGTCCTTATTGAGATAGATAATATAAGATTGTAGATTACATTATTTAATTAAATATTTATCCATTGTTTTATTGCTTTCTCTAAAAGAAGAAAATCCAAAAAAATATCTTTGAATTAAATTTGATTATTGTTAGAATATTGCTTGTTTTAGGCTAGATTGCATGTTTAGGTTTGGTTATATATTTGTTCCGAATTTTTTTAAATAAAAAATACAAAAAAATTGCTTCAGGATGTTAGATTTCCTTAATTAAAATTGCATGTTTAATTATTAGGTAATCTTAATTTCGAATTTCCCTTAAAAAAGAAAATATAAAAGTATCATATATGTGTCACATAAAATTAGGTCATCCCTTGCACGTCATTTAGTCATTGCATGTTTAGGATAATTTAAACGTGTGATATATTAGGATAGTTGCATTAATACTTGCCTGTCATTAGATTAGGTCAAGTAAGTAATGTCGCATGATATATAGTTTACATATTAGGTTGCACATTGCATGTCACATTAGCACAAATACATTTTTGTACATCATTGCATTGCATTGCACATAGATTAGGTTTCATTAAATAAGAAAAAGATCCTAAAAGATTGAGTGGCTGCGTGCTAATTAGGAATTATATCTAGGATTGTTGATGTGAATTTTAAGCTAACATTGCAGATGCTTTCATTGTTATGAGGTAAGTCCTACAATTTATTTATCATTTATTTGGGTGTTAAATTGGTGGATTGTGCACTCGTATGATCATCTCATATGTTAAGGAGTAATAAAATGAACTCAAGCTACCTAATAAACATTTTTTCATGAAAAGAAAGATATCAAAAAGGCATTAGAGAAATCTAATGTAATCGAGTCTCTGTACCCAAGTTCTCTGGTTCGTAGGAGTAAAATAATTCTCCCGTTATTTTACAATCGATCTACCCTAAACTGATTAGTGGCGACTTTTTAATTGAAAAATCATTTGCATGTTAAGAACTTGAACCTAAGTCATGAATTGGTATGTGATTGGGAAAGCTTAAACTAAGTTTAGGCTTAGTAATCCATTAACCAAACCCTAGGTGATTCACCCAAGGTTAAGTCACGACACGAGAATTTGCAAGTTACTTTGCCGAATTTTGCAAAAACAAATCCCTCAAAATTAACCATTTTCTTGTTTGAGAATGCCCAATTTGATTCAATTTGGTCCTTTTGGCTTGATTTGATCAACTCGACCCAGCCCAAGTTCAATTCTTGCTTAATTAGGGGTAAAAATGATGAAAATGATTATTTAAGGGCTCTGGCAAATTTTTGTAAAATTTGCGAATTGGTCTTTCACCTTTTGGAAATTACATTTTGGCCCCAACTTGCTGTTTCAAATATAATCTAACCCCCTCAAGGCTTACTGGTCACACTCAGATCCTCAGCCCTCGCTTTGGTCTCGATTCAAGCATCATGTAAAAAATTTTGGGTGGAATTTCAGTTTGGTCCCGCAACTTTTGAAAATGGCATCTAGGACTCTATCCTCTATTTTGGGTTTCAATTGCAGACTTTACTTCCTTTCAATTTATCCCAATTTCGGCCTCCATTTAGTCTAATTTCATGGCAAATGTGAGGGCAAGGTGACGAAACTAAATGACGCGAAGTGACGTCGGGGGATTATCTCGAGGCTCGAGGGCATTGAGCGTTCCTTGTTCTAAACCTTCAAATGTTGGGCCAGAGGTAATAACAGTTACAATGTCTCTAACCATTAACCGCAATGAAATAAATGAAAAACCGAGTGAGATAGGTATTTTTGGGTTAGGATTGAATTTCGCCATTTTCGTTTAACTCGATTCTTGGATATCCCAACTTCGCTCGGCCTCATGTTCCTCTTGATATTGTCCATGTCGCTCGTTTCCTCTTAGTGAGCATCTATTCCTAGCTCACTCGCTTCCGCTTCACAACCCATGTCTGAATCCTCCTTGGTTCGCTGTCTGGTCAGGTGCTTGGCGTCCCGGCGCTATTCACCAAAGAAACGTCAATCCTTTCGCTGCTGAAATCACAGAGAGACCCGACAGAGGCTAAAGTCCTGGTGAGGCTGGAGTGCGGGGTTTTGATGGTTATGTTGCTGATGGAGTTGATGGTGTTGCTGCTGATGTGCACCGTGCATGGTTGCTGGGTGATGGAGCATGAAGGGCTGGGCGCCAAGAGGGACACGTGATGAGGAAGTAGAGAACGACGGGATCAATGGCCAACACAACTAAGATCGCGGAGGTCAAACCCAAATGCTACATTTGGTTGTCTAGATTTTTAAGCGGGATAGGACTTGATAGGATAGAACATGAAATCTGGGGGATTTTTCTATATCATATCCACTATTTAGTGATTGCAATAATAAAATTGGATATATTCACATCATATTATATATATTGTTTGGTATAAGCGCCTATATAAATCACAAATTTTACAAACGAAGATGGTAAAAAATCTCTCGTGACACTCTTGTCTACTTTATTTTTATTTTATTTTTTATTTTATTTTCCTTTTTTCATTAATTTCTTTTTTTTATTTCTTTCTTCCTCTTCCATCATTCTCTGATTAAATTTTATTAAATAGAAAATTGTGCGAATATACCTAAAATACTAAAACACCTAAAATATGTAATAAATATATATTTATATATTAAATTCATATTTTAAGATAGAATTTAATTCTAATATATAAATAAAAATAAGATTAAATTAAAAACTAAAATTTTTATTTTTTTAATTTTGAATTTCTTATATTAAAATTCAAATATTATTTATATTGAAATATAATTTTAATTTGTTAATTTAAGAAATTTGTTATTTAAGAATTTTTTTTCTTATTATGAATATTAAAAATCCTATCAACTTTTATCTCACATCCCTTATGGGATAATTTTATTTGGTCTATATCCTCTTTATATTCGACTTTATCTTATCTTGAGTAAGTACCAAATACAAGATAGAATAAATTTTATCCTATGCTAAATTTTATGCTAACCGCCAAACGCAACCAAATAGTTGGATGAGAGGATATGGTGCAAGTATGGGCACTCGGTGAAGACTAATTTCAAAAGTTGACCTTCCACTAATTTGAAATTATCTTTTTACTTAGTTGGCTACATAAGAAGTTCCTTGTATTCGGCTACTAGGGGGCATGAATGATAATCATTCTATTTTAGAAATCAATTTTTGGCCATCTAGTTCTGATCCTCGAACAAGTTTTTGAGCAAAAATATGCATTTGGTAAAGATACAAACCTTCTGTTCTCGGAATGAAAATTTGTTTAATAACAACACAAAATTTCTCCCTCCCAAGTGGCGGTAGGAGGCAGTCAGCGGGCGACCGGGGGCAGCTGACTAGTTGTGAAAATAAATGATGAGAAGAGTTTTTACTTTTATTTTGTTCCGGAAATTAAGAAGTAAAAAATTTTGACTTCTCATTTTTGTTTCAAATCTATTTCCGGAGTAAAAGTTTATTTCAGAAATAGAAAAATGAAATTGTGTACCCCAGTTGGCTGGCGACCATCTTGAGTAGTATGGAGAATTTGTATGGATCGTTGCTTTATTTCAATGGATGAACACCTATTGAATATTGATGGCCACGTTGCCAATTCTTTGAAAAATTGGGTTCATCTTAATACGACAATGAGCAATGAAATATATAAATAACACATGGAGACAAGCTGTGCACTTGGCATCATACATTTAACTGTATTAGAAGTGTCACTAATGTCACACTTTAAAAGTCTTAATACATGAGTAAACACCGTAATAGTCGCAAGTCACACACACAGTAACAATAGCAAACAAAGATCATCACAAATGTCTTTGTCGGCTAGTAAGCCAGGATTATTCCCAAAGCTTCAGGGGACGGTAGAGGCGAGGCCAATAAGTGGATTCAATCATTTCAAAATACAAGGGGAGATGTAGGATTGCAAACAATACGATAGGGATGGCAGCAAAAAAAGTAATTGGGATAATTGGGATGTAAATCCACTTCAGTTGTTCCCTCAGGACAATGGTAAGAGCAGAGCCGAATGCCACCAGCATAAAGGCCAAAGAGAGGAAGAGAAAAGTGAGACCTAGTATCATTTTTGTCGGTAGCGAGTTGAGGAAATCTTCTGCACCATAGCGTGAAGTTAATATAGCCAAGAACATCAAGGTGGCGGTGACAGAGGAGAAAAGAGCGAAAGCGTCTGCAACCGCAAATACCATGACAGAGCTCTCTTTAAGAAACTTCAGAATCCCTGTCTGGCTATCATTGCCTCCTGGTACTGTAAAAGCCGCAGCAAAAGTTACCGTAATGATGAGAGTCGAGACGAGGCTATAAGATGATGATGTATCCTTCATCCATTGTCCTGCCTCTTTGAGCAATTGTGTGCGTTTTTCTACAAACTCATTCCAGTATGATTTTTCATCTTCTGCCAAATCAGGACCTTTTGAAGTATAATCGATCGTTGACAGAATGTTCTGAAAAATTAAGGACGCCTATCAATATAAATATAAATAAAAAAGCACAAAAGGGTTGCAAACCAATAAGGTGAACCGACCTTAATTGGCAGACTTTTAGAAGATGGATCGCTCATATCTTCCAGTACCTTCAGAAAAATAAAGGATGCCTATCAATGTAAATATGAATAGCAAAAATGAATGGTAAACAAATAAGGTGAACCGACCTTAAACCATTGGAGTTCCCTCTGCATAAGAAAAGGAGCTCCAGAAACATCTTTCGGTAGACATGTTCGTGACCATTCTACAACTTCGTTCCTCAGGTGTCTCCTCACATCATCAGTCAACAATGGAATTGTGCCGGGTGCGTTCAACAGTCTAAACAACTCCACATGCCGTCCTTTCACAACATTTTTCATCAGTTCTTTTATGAAATTTTGATTCCACGTCAACTCCGGAAAATGCTCAAAACATAACTTGACAATTTCAGAGATTCCACGAGATGCGGCGTCGAGGACAATGCTTGGAAGGAGCTCAAGCAATTTGGGAGTTTCCATTTGATTCTTCATCTCGGTAAGAACTAGATTTGCAAATTTAAGCGAGCATTTGTGCGTCAATCCAATCCTTTTGATTAGAAAAGCTGCATGTTCATCAAATGAGCAATTTTCCAAACGATGAAGAATCAAAAGGTTAAAGAGGCTTTCACGGTTTCGCCATGTTCTTATGTCTATATAATAATAGAAAAGAAAATCATGGATTTAAGATAGGATAAGTGCATTGGAAGTTCTAAAACTTGTAAAAAAAGTGTTATTGAGCCATCAAACTTGTCAAACTGGTCCAAAAAATTCTTTCCGTTGATTATACTTTTTGAAAATTTACAACTCGATCACACTTTCGTAATAAGTTTTAAAACTCGATTGCACTTTTTGAAAGTTTTAGAACTTAATTATACTTTAGTGACAAGTTTTAGGACTCGGTTGTACTTGTTAATAGTCTTAGGACTCAATTGTACTTTTTTGACAGGTTTTAGAATTACCAGTGCACTTATCCTAATATAAGATAGTAATCGAGAAAGCAAACTATAGATGGCTTGAAAATCAAATTGCATGCGTCAGAGAACATATGGATTTGTCGATGAACACCCAATGTCACGAGAAAAAAAGAGTTCTCTTTTTTCTTTTGTATTGAAAAATTCGTAGATTTAGCAACAGATCAATAGATCTAATTTTGATTGATTATTTTTACAAATTCCCCTAATAGGTATGTATCGTTCAGACTTAGAATTGGATCTTATTAAATCATATCATTATATTACCTATGATCTCAAAGGGATATGACAAAAATATCAATTTACACTTTAAATTTAGGGATCTCTAACCATGGATGAGATAAGGTCTTTCTTCTGTAGGTACCACGGCAGTTTCGTATACCTGGCATTGTGGCATAATTCGAGAGTGATATCTTGAACGGCGTAGCTGCCACTACAAAGAGGAGACGAGCATCATGTCAGCAAAGTAGAAATTGATGATGAACAAAAATATACATATTAGACAATAACCAAATTTAATAGTGCTTAAATATGCTAGGCAACTAGGATCATCAACCTTTATGGTATGAGATCCAATGCTACAATTCTCAATAATTCTACTTGGCAATTTGACATTGACTAAAATTTCTCAACTAACTTTACAAATGATGCATTATACATTAATTTGTGACATATATCATGGTTTAGATATTAAATTGTGCTTATAGATGTATTCCTTGTCCCTTAGCGTTTTTGTCGATGGGATCCCGAATGATATGCTGTTTGCCTTGTTAGTCTAACCATTAACCAGATTAATAGAAATACCTTGAGGTTTGGAGTAGTCAAATGGTGTATCGACCAACCATAGAGGGATACCTATAACTGAGGATAGATAGTGATTAGAGGCTCTATTGTGGATAAAGAGTAACATGCATTGTGCGCATTTGATTAAAAAAAAAAAATACGTAAGAATTACCTACATTTGTCAATGGATTTTTCCCAAAAATTGAGTCTAGCTCCACTACGAAAGTTAGACTCCATCTTCGCCAAGCGTCCCAGTATGATTTTGTAGTCTTCAGATAACGTTGAGAATTGGTGTCGGTGAGCTAAATACAAGGCTATGTCTTTGGGGACACAACAACAAAGAGTTAATCCAAGTAAAAAGTGAAGGAAATGTGAGGAGCGAGTGTAATTTCTTACCCAAATGGCCGGCCTTAGTAAGCCTTAACATGGTACCCTTTATTGGAGGGAATTTTGTATGTTTGGCCAGACACCAGATAACCTCCTTTTGCTTAGGAGCAAATGTAGTAGCAATGGAGATGGCATCGTATACACCATTAGATTCAGCATCAACTTTGTCTACTAATGCCTTTACCATTTTTTTTCTTCCTCTTAAGGCAGCTCTCCTGAGGGGAATATTGAAATCGAAATATGTATCTGTTGGAGGGAAGCGCTTGATCAGGTTCTTGACCAATTGATCTTGTGAGGCCATAATCGCAACATCGAGCACAGTAAAGGGTTCTTTTTCTACGGTCGTAACCGTGGCCGTCATGTCTTCGCGATGTTCATCGAGGAATTTCTTAGCACTTTTCCAATCACCTTTCTGTGCAGCTACAAACAATGCTCGGTAACTTTCATTGACCACTGGTGTAGGCATATCTGCAAAAATTGCACATCAAAAGTCCTTAGGCTTTCCTACTTCTATGACCATCGCACCTGCTCATAGTTCTTAATGAAACGCAAATGCAAGCAAAGGGACTGTTGTTTACTCGACATACCTTTTCCTATCAGCACGTTCGTTTACTCTTTGATAGTGAAAAGTGTTTTCTTTTGGGCTTTCTCAATTTTAATTCCAGCTATTGTTCATATTTCAAAATTAAGAAAACATTATATTTTAATTGAAATGTAAGCATTTGTATGCTGCTACATTTAAAATGTCTAAAATTAAAAAAAGTTAAAATTTATGAGAAATAATATCTATGTAAAACAAAAATTAAAAGTTCAAGTGACAAACAAACCTTCAAATTACCTTCACAAAAAAAAAAAAAAAACCTACAAGTTATCTTACCTTTACCAAAAAAAAAAAAAAAAAACAAACAAACCTACCTTCAAGTGGTCCGTGACTATCTTGAGAAAATTTATTACAACACGTGTCCACATGAAACTCTTTATTACCAAAAAGAGAATTGGACATAAATAACCTTAGAAAAATTAGTTACACTTGGTATGCCTTAGATCATCTAAACGTAACTAGTATCAGGTTCATTCATTGCATGGAATTTTATGTAGTAACATTAAACTTAACGGAGACCATGAGATTTTTTTTTTTTTTTTTGAGATAGGTATTGTATGATGAATTAACTTTGCAGGATTCTAACTTCCATATCTTGGACAATGTGTTATTTAGTGAGTTTTTATTTCCCGTTGCCATTGATCTTATCTGCTATATCATTCTTAAATTATGAGCTTGTTCTTTTCCTCTTGGAAGTAATTTTTTTTCTTTTATGGGCTTTCTCAACTATAATTCAAGATATTATTTAGATTTTAAAAATTATGAAAACATTATATTTGAATTGCAATGTCAGCATTTCTATACTGTGAAATTTAGAATATCATTTAAAAAATTCAAAATGCATGAAACACAAGATTTAGGGAAAACGAAAATTAAAATTTCAAAGTCACAAACCTTCAGTTGGCATTCCACGATCTTGGGAAGCTGTATCTGCTATCCTGCCTTCTGAGCTTATGTCTACACGAACCTCTTTGTCACAGAAAAAAGAAATTATCATAAATAACCTTGGAAAAATAATCATACTTTGTATGCTTCATTTCATGATTTTTTTTTTTGTTAAACTTAGATGGTAAACTTTAAAACAAAAAAATATATTAACGTTAACCTTTAGCTTTTGATTGATTCGTGATTCTCAGGTACACTTCAAACATAGTTGGTCTGCGACCATCTTGAGTAGCTTTATCAATTGACTTTGAGGATCATGTCTTCAAAGATTATTCTCATACAGTTTCTTAATGACGAGTAATTGACTATTCAAAACCCATTTGTTTTGCCCTCAGTCCTTAAGATGTGATTGTTTGGGTAAAACTCCCTAATAAGAGGAAATCTTCTGGTAATTAATTTGAATGAACTGGCTATTAAGTGAGGAAAATTACCCAATTAGTCTTAAACTTATTGTACGAATATCAATTTAGTCTTAAATTTTTCATTTTTTTCAATTTAGTCCTAGGTATTTATGTGAATTTCCAATTTAATCATTCAAGTCAATTTTCGCCAAAAATTGTTGATATGATAGTCTAATCATTGTCAACCATCCTATGTGGTACACCACTACATTAGCGATTTTCAATAAAATTGGTAGAAATGACTATATTTAAATTTCATGCAAATGTTGAGGACTAAATTGAAAAAATTAAATGTTTTAGAACTAAATTAACATTCATATAATAGATTTAGAACTAATTGGATAATTTTCTCTCATTAAGTGCTCATAAGTAACGAAACTATGATTGACAGAAAGCAGTTGTATCATCATCAACAACTATGAGGGAACTTGTGGAGCCAAGTCAATACCAAATTAGGAGATTCTGACTTTGAGTAATACATTTTGCGTGTTTACTGTTTACTAGAAAGGAATAGTCATGCCCATGGCCCGAGGAAAATGAATTAGTTTTAGGTGGGAAATCTCACTTTAGTCTCTATATTTTTTGGTTATAATTCCAGTCCTTACACTGGTCTGTGGTGACAATTAAGTCACTTAGTCAAAATTCTGGGGACAAAAAGTCTTATTTGCCAGAATAATTTAATGCAATTTATTTTTCAAAAAGGATAGTTTTAATTTCTGATGATTTAGTTGGACTTTCCAAATTATTTAAAATTCATTTTCCGTTGGCGTGGGCTTTTAAAGCAATCCTTGTACAGAATAATGTCATTTCGGTTATTTTCAGTTTCGAGGTTCAAATTTTTAAAACCGGGCAACCAAAATCTCTAACGAAAGTATTTCCATTGAGTGTTTTTGGAAATAAAAACAAGGAACGGGAAGATTTCATCGTACCAAATTTTATCTCGGGTTCTGCACAAATTATCTTAGGTTCAAATTTGTTAAGCAATAAAATAAAGATATATTGTAATTTTCAACAGATTTATTTCGAAATTAAAACACTCAAAAAGAAACTTTCCCAATTTTCCCATCGCCTTACGGGATCAAATCAGAACAACAAAGGAAAGAACAGAACGAACCTGCTGATCGGTCCGAGACCGAACTGTCTTGGGAATCCATAGTGTACTCCTTGCCGTGCAGAGAGTATTTTTATGGGGTTGAATTCGAAGTTTGAGTTTTATTCTCGTGGATCTTCTCATTTTATACATAGGCCCGCGGATGGAGTTAAAGTTCCAGCTGTAGATGACGTACCAGTCTCTTGTCCTGAATGACGTCTTCATTTCCGAATATTATTACATCTGAAGTTTTATGGAAATTTCTTTTATTCACAAAAGTGTAAATTTGGAAAATTCACATGAAAAAATACAAGTGTCACAGAATTGCTTTTTCCTTTTCTTCCACCATCCCCTGCTTCGCAAACAACATATTTCTAAGGATTTTTTTTCCATGTGCACTAACGGGGTAAAAATTTCTTTACATAAGCAGGTTTTATAAAATGACATAAATACAATTTTATTTTCAGCATGTAGATTTATTCCATAAACAGATTCATATCTCCATTCAAAGGCTGCTAGTGTAAAAAAAAACAAAAAACAAAAGACTGTTTACACTAACGGTGTATGTAATATGAATCTATTTCAACGGGCTTTATTCCATGCAATGTCGCTGTACATTTTCAAGTTTTAGATAATGACACATAACCATTTATTTTTCATGTAACTCTATTCCATCGACAAGTTTATATTTCCATTCTAGGACTGTTTATGTAAATCAAAAACGAAAAAAACTTTGCGATCAAGATGTAGGTAATATATATATTCACCGTCATTAGGTCCGTACTTTCTGAAAAACACAGGTAAAATCATTCTTCGCACCTCTTTTTTCTTTTATTTTTGATCGCCAACTCAAAAAGTCTTCCAAACATAATTTGAGTCTATTTGTGCTAACGTCCTTATAAAAGTGATAAATCGACATATTTAACTTTACCTCATAAAATGAGAACATGTTTATCCTCACTTAATTAAACTTTTTTAAATACATTTAGAGGTATTCTCAAATGCTTATCAGAATTTCTTCTAAGAAAAGAATAGTGAACCGAATATGGAATTCATTTCATCATTGGAAAAATAAGGAATGTAGAGGAAAAATTTAGATGGAAAGTTAGAGGAAACATGTTTGAAAGTGTGAAAACGCATATGAAATTATCGAGGACTCTTCTCGAATGTATGCATGTCCCGCAAGAGGAAAGAGAGAAGAGATCTAGAAGATCATTAGTACATGGCAATTGACTCTTAGTCAACTATAATTGTACTTTTGGCAGGAGTTATATATTCAGGATATTCTAAACTTTTACATGATCCAATAATAGGGAGCACTTATAAAATGCTTTACAGATAGGTCCGATGTGACTAGCTAAAAGTAATGGCCCATAAAAGGTTAAGAGCACAATAATACAAGCCAAGTGGCCGACAGAAGATGTCATTGGAGTGGAAAATGCTGCCAAAGTTGAGAAGGATGGCACACTCATTGCTTCTTTGCTGAACAAGTAGTAGGAGTACCATAATTTTCATATAACGATCACTTGAGGGTCATGCGACGCTCACTTGAGAGTTGTAATTTTCTTTTTTCCGCTTACTTAAGTACCATAAATTTAAAAATTAATAACATAAGTGTCATTGGCGATTTGCCTTAGCGAAAAGTCTAATATGGACATTGATCATCCTACATGACACCGCCAGTGTCAACATAAACGATTTTTATAATTTTATAACTAATTTAAGTGTCACAAATTTGAAAAATTGATTACTAAAATTTCAAATATTTGAGAAATCAATTATTTAAGTACCATCGACAATTTACTTTACTAGAAAATCCTCCATTGGTCATGGGTGAGGTGACCTCACCCAGATCTGGTGAAGGCCTTTGTGCCTTCGCCCTTGGCCAACAAGGACACCATGGCCCTAGGTGAGGCAAATGCAACCTTTCCACAAAGTCCCTCACTTGCAGCCGGTGATGGCATCGCCTAAGGCTTTCATGGCCCCACCAGTTGAGGGTGTGGCCTTTGCAACACACACACACACACACACACACACACACAAATGAAAAAGAAAAAATCAAATATTTTAGTAAAATTGCAAAAAATCTAGGTGGGATGATTTGTTGAAAGTGGCACTCAAGTGATCTATTTTACTCCGATTTGGTACTTCAATAAACGGAAAAAAAAAAAGTTATGGCACTTAAATAAGCGTCATACGAAAATTATACACTCATGCTATACTTGTCCCCTTCTTTTGAAATCTAAAATAGAGAAGTACTTTGACATGGATGAAGACTTGAAGTCAATTTGAAATCTAACGAAAAATTAATTTTAATAGAATTAGTAAAAACAAAGAGGAAACATTTTTCAGCTGCATCGTGAGACATGAGCACGTTTAAAGTGTGTAATCATTTATGAAAATATGGAGAAATCTTCTCGAATTGTATATACGTCACGCAAGAGGAAAGAGAGAAAAGAGATTAAGAAGATCATTGGTATATGGCAATTGACTCTTAGTCAACTCTTATTCTACTCTCGGCAGAAGTTAATCTTATATAGTGTAGATTGAGGATCTTCCAAACTTTTACATGATCTCATGATAGGAGTACTTATAAAATGCTTTACGGATCGGTGCGATGTAACTAGCTAAAAGTAATGGCCCATAAAAGTACAAGGAGCACGGTAATACAAGCCATATGGACGACAAAAGATGTCATTGAAGTGGAGAATGCTGCCAAAGTTCCTCACCAGAAGGAAGTGACACTCTTGCCTCTTTTCAAATCTAAAGCGGAGAAGTAATTTTACGTGGCTGAGCACTTGAAGTCGAATTTATTTTGTGCTGTCATGGATATTCTCTTTTTATCCATAGGCATGTGGATGGAGCCAGAGTTCCAATGCAGATGATGTACCAGACTCTTTTTACTGAATGATGACTTCATTTCCAAATTTTATGACACCAGAAACTTTGTGGATTCTCCTTTTATTTACAAAAGTGTAAATTTGTGTTGACACCCAAATTTAACTTGAAAAAACGTGCTGGTCACGAGGAGGTTTTAAATGAAACACCTCGTTTTGATTCGTGAAATCAGTGGAAAGCAGTTTTCATGAAGACTACTTAAGCTAGGCCTCGACAGGATTCTAGAAGCCAAATTCAAAGTCGATGGCAAGGAAATTAATTATTACATGTCAAGCTATAGGGATGGTGTGCTAAATTTGAAGATTAAGTGGGATTAGCTCTAGAATCCAAACGGAAATAATTGCTGTGAGAAATGTGCTTAGAAATAGCGAATGGTTATTTGCTTGAAGGGCAAGCTGCAAGAGCATCGTTGATGGGTCAAGGAGTGGTCGCTAAAGGATAAGGATGTCCAAGAGGAATGAAACCCGTGGAGATTGCAAAGAGTAGTGCCCAAGAAAGATTAACCGACTAAGGAACATTGACTCTCTATAAATACCGTAGTTTCTCCATTGAGAAGCCCCCCAGCGTATAACACAACATCTATCTTTACTTTATTTTACTTTATTGTACTTTAGCTGTAACTTTCAGGATTCTCATTGTCGATTTTCCAGTGTGCATCTTTATTTGGTTTAGAATCGTTGATTAAATTCCGGTGTGAATCCATAAAGCCCAATATCGTCGATTAAATTCCAATGTTGTGTTTTCTATATAGGGGTATAGCTATTGATTAGATTCTAGCTCTGCACCCAAAACAAGCTATGTCGTAGACTGGATTCCGACATAGTTTGAGTTTGGAGTGTGGGCTATTCAACTATTCGTATTAGGTTACACCATTGATTAAATTCTAGTGTAGGTTGGTCTAAGGGTTATTAGTCGTTAGGTCATTTGGGTATTGGTCATCGAGGTTGTATATACAAGTTGAGAATAAAATTCTCCTTTGTATTTGACATTCTGTGTCCAAGCTCAACATAGTACTTGAGTCCCCTATAATAAAACTAAAATGCAACGTTTGGTGAAAGATTATTCACGGGAATCAAAACCGATGAAACATCTTCCTGGCACGCCAATGGGACACATGGTGTTAGGTTGAGAAAGTGTTATGCCACGGATCCAAAGTCGGATCAACTTGAATAGCGCTAGCAACAAATAGATACTCATGGCTAATAACAATATGTGGGCTGAATCATCAACAGCCCAACTTTTACACAATGAGGTTGTAAACCAAGTTCAAGAAGGAGTGGACATTTTGAGGCAGCATGTCGAAGAGAGAAGACGGGGAGACCTCACGCCTGTCATGCTCTCTACTATGAGGCGAACAATCGAAAAAACTCATAATGAGTTTTCTGATTACATGTTTAGACGGATGACTGATGTTATTAGGCCTTTGATTATCAATACTTATCATGAATGTGCCTAAGGACAACGTGGAGTCCCAACAAGGTCAACTCAACCTTAGACAGTGTGACATCCTAATTTTCAACCCTGTTTTTGATTGAATGAATTGGGATTTTTATTGACGCGCCTATGGCCTTTTTTCTCTGAGTTGATCACTCACGAAATAACTAATCTATTAGGTGAAGTCGTTAAAGAATCTAAACACAACTGACTTGAGAATTCGACTAGAAATCGACTGCTCGACCGTGGTAATCTGCAAGAGTCATTACAGCACCGTCAAAATTGATTAGAGACCGAAGATAAGTCGATTCGACAGAAGCATGTAATTAAAGTGTGGGTGATTCCACTTGATTGCAAAATTCTTGTCGATCAACACTAGAACGATTTTTCTGTCGTTTCTGTACCATGTGCTCGTATTTGAAACCTCGAGATTTTCAAGACAACCTAGAGTCGCCTATGTGTCAAAGATGTATAATGTGGCTTGAAAATAATCAACCATGGGTCAAATGCGCTAAAAATTCCTAAAAGCTACCTGGTAGGTTAGGTTACACTAAATTCGCGTCCAACTGGAATTAACTGTGAAATTGAACCCGATTTCAGAAATTGAAAGTTCTATTGTGTCACGACTTATTTTAGAAACGTCAACTCATCCTCCGAAGAATTTCGGCAAGTTGAATTTTTGGCGAAAATTCAAGTTGGGCGATTTTGGACCAGGAAATTTAGAGTGTCATTTTTGTGTGAATTTTTGGTGTTCAAGTTAAATCAATCTGTGAGGAAAATCATAGATTTGATGTGGATACCTTAGCTGGAATTTTTGGGCATCAATTGAGATTGAATTAAGGCCATTTGGAATGAAATTGAATGGAAATTGAGGAGGAATGCTCAAAATTCGTATGCCTAGGTGGGGTGTAACATTTCAGCACCTTTGGTGGCTTCTTGAGGAAGATTGGAGGGATAAGGGCTGTTATGGATATGGCTGAAGGTGGTGGGGCAGCCACTTGAGAGTTTAGGATATTTTGTGGCCCCTAGTCCCCCTTGGCTGTAGTTCTCCTTCTTCCTCAACTTCTTCCCCTCCATTGTTGCTGAAAATAGAAGCCAAGAACTAGAGAAAACCCAGAGAAGTTGGCCAGCCTTGTCGTCGACCGCCCCTCACCTGTGACATCCTGATTTTCAGGTTCTGTTTTCAATTGAATAAGTCGGGCTTTTCATTGACGCATCTATAGTCTTTTTCTTTGAGTTGGCCACTCACGAGATAACTAGTCTATCTAGTAAAGCCGTTAAGGGATTTTAACGCAACAAACTTGAGAATTCGATCAGAAATTGACTGCTCGATCATGCTAATCTGCAAGGGTCAATACGGCACTGTAAAAAAAATCAGAGATCAGAGATAGGTCAGTTCGACTGAGGTACGTTATTAGAGTGTGGGTTATTCCACATAATTGCAAAATTTTCATCGAATGACACTAGACTGATTCTTCTGTCATTTTTGTACTTTGTGTCCCTATTTGAAATCTTGAGATTTTCACAACAACCGAAAGTCGCCAATGTGTCAAAGATGCATAATGTGGCTCGATAATAATCGACCACGGGTCAATTGCACCAATAACTTCTGAAAGCTACTCGATAGGCTAGGTCCCGCTAAAATCGCGCTCGGTTGAAATTAACTGCGAATTTAAACCCACTTTCAGAAATGGAAAGTTCTGTTATGTCACAATTAATTTTTCAGAAATGCAAATTCGAGATTTCAGTGAAAAATTCAAAGTAAGGTTATTTTTGACTGGAAATTAAGAGGGCCATTTTTGATCGCATTTTTGGCTGTCAAGTTGGTTCAATTGACGATGAAAAATCATGAGATGGACGATGACATCTTGGCTGAATTTATAGGCTTTGATTTGAGCTCAATTGAGTAAGAATTGAAGTGTAATTGAATGAAATTGGATGGCAATTGTCCAAAATTCATAGGCCCTTGGGGTGTGCAACATTTGGACACTTGGATGGGTTCTTGAGGAAGCTTGGAAGTGGATAATGGGCTGTGGATGGTTGAGGAGTGGTGGGGCGAGCAATGAGTGAATTGGACATGTGTTGAAGGCTTGGAAGCCATTTGGGGTCCCTCTCTTGCAGCAGCCACCTTCTTCTTCCTTCAGTAGCTCATTTCTCCATTGTTGTGCTTGGTTGAGAGCTCAAAAACCAGAGGAAAACCCCATCTTGCTCGATGATTGCCGCCAGTGCCTATCTGAATAGTAGCTGTCCGTCGCCAGCTGCTCACTTGCGTTGCTCTTGCTCGAGTGTCCTCCGTCGTCCGCACGTTTGTGTTCTATCGTCCAGCCGTCGAGTCCACCTAGAAACCACGCCACTGTCGCCGCCTAGCCAGCCGAAGCTGCCGCGTGGTCCACCGCTGCCTCCGTTATCCTGCTGAGCCCATTTCCCCGAACCAAGCAGCCCTTCGACCGATTCTTCCAACCCGAGCAGAAACTGAAGTCAGCAAGGGTCCTTGGTCTTCAAGACCCATTTTTAGGCCCGTCCGGACCCTGCTTGGTGTCGCCGCAAGGTTGTTTATCGCCCACCTCCCCGTCGCCATCGTCGTGGACTCATCGGATCGCTAAACCGATGAGTTTACTTGCTAAACTCTGCTTAGAGAGTTAATGATGCTTAAGGGATGATTATTTAGGTTAATTAAGGTTTAGGTGGTTAGTTACTATACATTAGTGATTTAATTATTCAATTGGGCACGTTATGTGGTTAGAATAAACTAATTAGGGGCTAGTTAGATTGTAATATTTATTTGGATAGGTTTGGAAATTTCCTAGGCCCGTTTAGGTGGTTAGATTAGCATTTCCGGCCTAAATGAGCATTTATGGTATTTAATTTGCATTATTTAATTATTTTTTTGGTAAGAATTATTTAATTAATTTTGGTAATTATTTAATTAATTAATATTTTCCAAAAATTATACTGGGATAGTCGGTGGCTGGAATTTCGTGCCGATTGCAATGGTGTGCTTAGTTTCTACAATTGAGTGTTAAATAGTGCAAATTGAATGGTGATTGCAATTTTGAGTATTTAATTCAAAATTTCGAAATTTTGAAAATTATCGGGTGTTGGGTTTTGACACCGAAAATGGTTTTAAAGACTATATCAGTTAGTGGGATTTTAAAAGGAAGGGTATCCATTTTTTTGTTCAAATTAACTGTGTACCCATACATGATTATTTTTACCATGTGTTTTTAACACGAAGAAAATGAGCCAAGTACGTTATTTTATTTAGGACATTTGAGTGCAAAGCACGATGTCTTGGCCAGGAATTGGATGGGTGCATGAATGGTTATGAGAACCTGTCCCGAGCTGTTGAGCTAGACGTTGCCCCTATATGGGATGTCTTATCAATGGATGACGGTCGCAGTAGAGGCTGGACCGATGCTCCTTTATGGAATGTCGTCGACGTAATGGCGTTGCATGCTCGGTGGGGTGAGACGACGCCTAGCTACGCCAGAAGACCGCTGAACATCGAGTAGGCCTTGCTCGTGTGTGGCCGTGATTATCAATTGGAATGCATGCTGAGTGAAATTGACGCGCCAGATTATGAGATAAAATTGTGTGACACAGAATGGGACGTGTCATAACGATTTGACCTTATAATCATGACCCCTTGTGTTTATGAGACAATACTGTTTATGTCTATGATATGAACTATACTAACATATAGGAAGGATCCGAGACAAGGTAACTCTTTGTGATTATGTGGCTGTGTGGTTAGGACGCCCTTAGGCGTATTTCCTTCCTATTAGGAATTTAGGAGGTGAACTTGCTGAGACATTGTCTCACCTCGTCGTGGGCTAAATTTTCAGGTCCTTAGATAGCAGTTTCTCCGAAATGTTTTGGACAGCCGCGAGCTATTACTTAGCAAGGGATAGATGTTTGGATCCTTGGTAGTCACTAGGTTTTTGAGATGATCATGACCACTATTTGGGTCGATGAGGGCCTACCCAAGAGGGTGATTCCGCCATGGACTCAATGGATATAGAGTGAGTCCCCTCCAGGATTTTGAGATCCCCGCAGTGGTTGTCGACGCCGCTTTTGGTGATGGTGCAGCTGACCCTTCTGATGGAGTTGTAGAGGACTCGGTGCCCTCGGAATCGGTGGAGTCCGAAGGATCGGTAAACGTGTCCGACTAGTGGTCATAGGACAGTTCCTTTTTGAAAATCGATCTTTTGTAGACCCTTGTTTATAAACTCAGCTTGTTTATAAAAGCGTTTGGTTTGATGTGATTGTCCTGCTTTCCTATCTCATGATATTTGTTGTTAGGGGTATTAAATTCGCTTCCGCATGCATAATAAAATAAATGGGTCTGCGACGCGTCCTGGGACGGTACAAATTTCATCGACCACTGAGGGATGGGCACGCACTCGAGGATCGGGCTGTGACATCCTCGCCCAGAGTGGTATTAGAGCTAATCGATAGATGGAGTAATAAGGTGTGGTGGTTTATGGGATTGTTTGTAGGAAATGTCTTTTTTATTATGTAGGTGTGTGTGTTTGATAGCTATTTGGCAGCTTGTTTGGTGTGGTCACTCAGTTTCTAATTCCGTATAGAATTAGAAACAGGTTATGTAGAAAGTCTACACAATGAGTGATCATGAGTAGGGGACTCCTAGGAAGAGAACCATTGGATCAGTGACTCAGGTAGGACGCCAACAAGGGTCGGTACCCGAGGTAGTCGTGGTAGAGCGTAGGCTAAGGCTAGCGCAAGTGGAGTAGCACCACCTCCAGTTAGTGCTGGTGTAGTAGTACTTAGTGATAGGAGATTTGACGGGATCATGCAGGCGCTAGAGACGCTTGGGAATGTGGTAGGGTAGCAGGTCCAGAATCAAGTTGCTGCCGCCACCACTACAGCCACCACTATTGCAGCCACCACTATTGCCGCCAACGCCACCGCTGATACTATTGCTTGCGTTGCTACTGCTATTGCTGCACCTGCCGCCACACCTGTTGCCGCTCCTGCTGAAGTTCCACCTAGGAACGTAGTTGTTGGGAGGCCAATGCACAAGCTCATGGAGCAGTTTCTGAAGCTGAATCCGTCAAGGTTCATTGGTGTAGGAGATCTTGAGGCTGCAATATTCTGGGTCCAAGACTTGGAGAAGGCCTTTTGGGCTGCTGATGTGCACTAAGGAAGAAAAAGTTGTCCTTGTAGTATACTAGTTGCAAGGAAACGCAAGTATCTAGTGGAGAGCCACTAGAGGCATAATAGTTCCTGAAGGCGACGTTCCAGTGTGGAACGCCTTCCTCGAAGCCTTTAATAGCAAGTACTTCTCTAAGAGTGCAAGGGAACTGAAGATGGTAGAATTCTAGCGTCTTTGCCAAGGTACGATGACAGTAGATCAGTACAAAGCGAAGTTAAGTAAGCTATCGCAGTACACTCCTAGACTAATCGAGGATCTGGTAGATCGAGCTCGAAGTTTCAGAGATGGGCTTAGAAAGGAGTTGAGAAGTCCGCTGGTGCCGTTCAATTTGAAGGATTACAACGACTTGTACGAATGAGCCCAAATGATAGAGAGAGACCTGAATGAACAAGCCGCTGCATCTAGGTCGTGGTTTGGTTCTAACAGAGATGGAAATAGGTTTGGGAAGAAACCTACGACTAGAGGAAGGTATCCTATTCCACCCAACAGGAAGGGTGGAATAAGAAAGCCAGGGCTGAGACAGAATGGCGTGTGTCGTTTCTACGGGAGATGACATAGATCAGCCCCATGCCATTCTAGGCTGAGTGCTTGTTATGAGTGTGACCAACAAGGTCACATAGTTAATAATTGTCCCAGAAGACCGATGGGACTGCAACAGTTGCTGCCACCGCCACCAATGGGTTAGAATCAAGGATACGTGCCCCCAAATGCACAATAGGGTGGATTGACGTATGTTATCACTAAATGACAGGTTGAGGACTCGCCTAATGTGGTCACAGGTACGGTTTCGTTGAATGACCACGCTACTTATGCTTTATTTGATCCTGGTGCTACTCATTCATTTATAGCTGAGCAGTTTGTTAAGCTAGTAGGATTGATTCCTGAGTTGTTGGAGTCAGTGGTTAGCATATCTACACCGTTAAAGGATAAGGTGTTAGCTACAGTGGGTTGTCCTGGTTGCAAGTTAGTGATTGGTGAGCGAGAGGGGATGATAGATTTGTTAGTCCTAGCCATGTATGATTTCGATGTGATAATTGGCATGGACTGGCTCACCAAGCAATGAGCTAAGATGGACTACTATCGTAAAGCGATTCAGTTTAACCCGTTAGCGAGTGAAAGTTTCGAGTTTATTGGGAGTCGAGGAGGACCCTCGATTACCTTAATCTCGTCGCTTGAGGCAACCCGTTTGTTAGACGGGGGTTGCCAAGGTTACTTAGCGACTGTCGTGGATACGACAGTTGAGGAGCTGAAGATCGAAGACATCGCAGTGGTTCAGGAATTTCCAGACATGTTTTCAAAAGAATTGCTAGGCCTGCCGCCAGAGAGAGAAATAGAGTTTGTGATTGAGTTAGCACCTGGGACAGAGCCAATCTCTAAGGCTCCTTATTGGATGGCGTTGTCTGAGTTGAAAGAAGTGAAGGTTCAGATGCAGGAGTTGTTGGATAAAGGATTGATACGTCCTAGTGCATCACCTTGGGAAGCACCACTGCTGTTCGTGAAGAAGAAAGACGGTTCGTTGTGCTTGTGTATCAACTATCATCAACTCAATCAAGTGACGATCAAGAACAAGTATCTACTGCCAAGGATCGACGACTTGTTTGATCAGCTACAAGGAGCGTCAATATTCTCTAAGATCGACTTGAAGACGGGATATCATCAACTGAGGATCAGAAAGGAGGATATATCAAAGTCAACATTTCGTACTCGATATGGCCATTATGAGTTCATTGTAATGCCGTTTGGTTTGACGAACGCCCCAACTGCTTTTATGGATATGATGAACCAAGTTTTCAAAGAGTATCTAGATCAGTTTGTAATTGTATTCATCGACGATATCCTAGTGTACTCGAGAAGTCCAGAGAAGCACAAGAGGAATTTGAGATTGGTGCTTCAAACACTAAGGAATCATGAGTTGTACGCTAAGTTTAGTAAGTGCGTTGTTGACTCGTGTTGCTTTCCTAGGTCACGTGATTTCAAGCGAAGAAATCTTTATGGACCTAACCAAGATTGAAGCAGTTATCAACTGGCTAAGACTGACAACCATGACAGAGATCGGAAGTTTCTTGGGTTTAGCCAGATATTACAGAAGTTTTGTGGAACGGTTTATAATAAAGTGAAACCATTGCGTTTCTGGCAACCGCAATCTTGCAAAAATACACGAAACAGTTAATTACACGTTTTTTTCCAATAGAACCCACATAATTAATAGTTCAAGTAGACTTCATCCATGTAATTTATAGATCATGTAATAAGAAATTTATCCTCTGAAATCAGATCCTTTGTATTTGGTGAATCACAAAAATTCACAATCATTATGGATCTCACAAAATTAAACCATTGTGATGCATTTGATCCACATAACTCATTTTCAGGCAAGAAATATCTTGGATTATAACTTCTCATCACAATTATGCGGTCATAATTAGTTGCTAATCGTTTATTTTCTTCTCTTATTAGATTTGGACAGAGGTCCACTCCTTTGTTGTCTCTCTTCTTTCGTTTAATCTTAACGCCATCCGATTCAAGTGTTTTAATACTGGCCATACGATCAATGCATGTTGTCTGCAATTCGATTATGAACTTGTCATTGCGTCGAACAAGCATGGCAAAATTACAATGCTCAAGGGCATTCGACCATAGCAAAGGCTGTGGAAAAAATTACCAAAAAGTTCTAAATATATTACAATTGTGCAAATTTAATTACAAAATTTTTTTGACCAATTCAATTTTAAATATCTTGCATTTGTACTAATTCAGTCCTTCCAACCAATTTTAGCCTACCGATGCTAACGTGGATGCCGACCGGCGCCAATTGTCCAGGTTGATGCTAACATTAACAATTTTTTGATAAGAACTTTTTACGAAATTTTTTAATTTTTTCCTTTTTTATTTTTAGTTTTTTTCTCCTCCTTCTTTCTTCTTCCATTGGCCGATTGCTGCCAGCCATAGGTGAGGGCCATGTGAGGTCAACCTCATTGGCCAATGGCAAGGTTTGCCCCTGCCACTAGCAAGGGCAAGCCTCGCAATCCAACGATTGAACATGGAATTTACATTATCTTTAGAAAGCAAGGAAAATGGGGAAGGTACAAATTTAGATGGGAAATTTAAGTAATGAAATTAGTTGTTAATTAAAAAAATAATGTAAAATTTCAAATAAGGACCCTAAGTACTTTCATTTTTTTTCAAATAAATGCCTAAAGTGAATATTATTTCAAATAAGAGCATGAATATCGGTTCTAAAAAAGGGCATGAAGTAATTATAACCATTTCAAATGAGGATCTAGTCTCGCCGGTAGGCAAAATATTCTGGCCAATCAGTAATATTTTCATCCAAATACAAGTTAAATTTAAATTATATTATATTAAAAATGAAAAATAAAACTTTAAAAAAAAAAAAAGGGAAAACACCAACAAGAGGGAGCACTCTCTTGCCTATGGCTGTTGCCCCGTCGTGGATGGGGCGATGGCAAAGGCCGACAGGGTCACCGACGCTTGGGCGAGGGCTAGCAGCCCTCACTAACTAGAGTTGAGGACCTGCTCCAGAAGTGAGAGAGGGTGGTGACCCTCTTCCAGATCTGGGTGAGGGTCCCTGCCCTGTCCTGCTTCTGCTAGCTCTTGCCTCTTGTCAGCGAGGGTCGTTGGCCTTCGTAGCTACCCCATCAAAGATAGGGTGGCAGTCATCACTTGTGTTTTGCTTTTTATAAGCTTTTTTTTTTTTATGAAAAGAAAAAAAAAGGAAAAAAAAATTTAAAAGATGAAATTGTCATTGAGTTCAGGCCTTTCTTTAATATTGATATGGGTATTTTAGATTTTTATTTGAAATAAGATACCTTTTAGATCTTTATTTGAGAAATAAGGATACTCTATATGTTTATTTGAAATTTTTCAATAAAAATGAAGAAGGAATGTTTTTCACGTGCGTCGTGAGACAAAAACATGTTTGAAACAGTGCAATTGTGGATGGAATTTACTAAGCACCTTTACCTTCCTTAATTGTAGACGTGTCATGCAACGACGTCTTTCGTGCAACACGTTTTTAGCCTCGGATTGGGCGACCTAAAGATGTCATTGAAGTCAAGGATGCTGCCAAAGTCCCTCCCCACATGGATGTGACATTCTTACTCTTCAAGGTTCGTGTTACGTCATTACTTACATCAAGTTGGGTCGTATCCTGACTCTTGTCTCGCATGAAAAGATATGGAAGAGATAGAGACAAACATCATCAAGAGGAAAGTTGGGTCGTATCAAACATCATCAAGAGGAAAGTTGGGTCGTACTGTGACATGGATTTTGACACTTGCTATGTGTCTCGCATGAAAAGATATGGAAGAGATAGAGACAAACATCATCAAGAGGAAAGTTGGGTCGTATCGTGACATGGATTTTGACACTTGCTAGGTGTCTCGCATGAAAAGATGTGGAAGAGATAGAGACAAGGCATTCGTATGGAAGGGACAAGAGAGAGACAGGTTTCATCTTTGAGCTTTACCATAAGGATCATAGCATCTTAAAACATTTTGACTTCCACGCAATGGCACCCCAGTAATTTTCATGAACTTCGAGGGTGATTTTTTGGAGGGAAAGAGATGGATTCGGGTCATTTTCGGTCCACGAGGTTGGGACGAGATTAATTTAATGACTTTTTGATTGTCGAAACATAGACATGGTCTCATTGAAATTAGAGTCACTACTATCACTGGATATCTGGATTTCATCCGCAAGAACTACGTCAGCGAGCTTTTTACCTAGGGCGCAACGATGCAAAGATAACCTCTTCCTTCCAGCTGATCTAGCAAGATTTCTAGAAAGGTATTCTTAACCACCGGTCCCCTGCCTCAAGCCTATTTCACCACTGAAAAAATCCTCCCAAATCACCATTCAGAAACAAACCATTCAAGGTACCAAATGTACAGTTAGAGGATGCACACTCCCAAACCAAGCCAACATAAATTATGCCAGACTCTCTCTTATCTTTCATTAGAATGGGGCAGCGGGACAAAAATCATGTAAAGGAAACCAATTTTGTAGAGGTTGAATGCGATAATCGGTGAACTTCTTAGCAGTTTGTGGTTTATCAAGTTCAACTGGGGCTACCTTATCACATTTGTTTGTTTAACAATAGTTGCAGAACATCAGATCTTTCCTGGACAGCTGATATCTGGCTGATAAGTGATTTCCATTTGCTCCATGTGATGCGTTTCTTCCACCATTGCCTTCTTTGCAAACAACATATTTCAGTGGATTTTTGTTTAGTGCTTTAACATTGTCAAAATTTCTTCACATAAGTAGGTTTAATAAAATGACATTCAACTTTTATCTTTGGGATGTATATTTATTTCATAAATACGTTTTGTTCTAATTTTGAGACTGTTTGTGTAAAGAAGACTTTTAAACTGACAATTTGTTTAAAATAAATCCTACTTCAAGGGATTTTTTTATCTCATTGCCAATTCAAAAAATCTTTTGGACATAATTTGAGTTTGAATAGTGCATGTGTGACTTCTTGTGAAAGAGATACATTGACATCTTTGACTTTACCTAATAAAATTAGAACATCGTCATCCTCAATCAATAAATTTTTTATATAGGTTGAGCTTTATGTAGGTATTCTCGAAAGCTTAACATCAATATTTCTCTAAGGAAAATAATTAATTGAAAATGAAATTTATGTTATCCTTGAAAAAGCTAGGAAAATGGGGGAGGACGAGAGTTCTGATGGAGGTCTTAAGTATGACCCAAACTCTGGGTTAATCGATGAAATTAGCTCATATTCTGATGTGCAATTATGACTGAAATTATTGAGTAACCTCATCTTCTCGATTGGACACGTATACCACAACGACGTCTTTCATACAATCCCTTTTTGGCCTCGCGTTGGACGACCTAAAGATGTCATTGAAGTCAAGAATGCTGCCGAAGTTCCTTGACGAAGATGTCACGAGGATGTCACACCCTTTCTTCTCATAAAAAGTATGTCCTTACATGGATTCTGACACTTGAAAGGTGTCGCGGAGTCAACATGACAAGACATGGAAGAGATCGAAATGAGATGACAGGAGAACAATAATAACTCGGACAATATCGGATTAACACAGTAAAATAAAATAATATTTTCTCTTATATAAATCTAATAAGAACCGATATAATAAAGCAAAATAAATATCAAGCACGTAAATATAAGACTTTTTTTTATGTGGAAAACCATATCGATATGAGAAGATAAAAAATCACGGGACCGGAGTCTACTTTAAAATCTTCACTATCAACAAAATTAGGTAAACAAAGTTTTCTCTATAAATACTAAAAGTATATAGCAGCAAAGATCTCAAGAGCATCACTTTTAGCAATATGCAGAAATTTCACAAGAGATCAAGGATAAATTTAACAAAAAAATGCAAATTTTGATCAATCCATGAAAAAGCTGGTATGGGGAGCTTCAAACAAAAATCAAACCCTCAAGATTCGAGAAGATAGCACCACGAACACGTTGACAAAATTTTAGCTCAATCGGACCACAAATCGACCTCCAATGCTAACTTGATATAAATCAAATTGATCCTCAAACTCCAAATTTTTTGCTTTCTCTTTTTCTCTTGTTATTGCGTCTCAACTAATTTCTTTGCAGCTACCACTTAAAAAAAATAGTAAGAAACCTTATTTCTCCATATAACTTATTATATGGGCTCAAGCCCTTTTAGATTTGCTATTCATTGGACTTTCTCCATATGGGAATGAACCCAGCTAACAAATCTCCCACTTAGGACGATGTGGAGGAATTTATTATCCTTGCTATCAAACAGCAATGTTCAATCTATTCGCATCATGATTCGTATGAATTTTCTAACGTTTCAATAGCTTCTCATTTAGAACATCTTTTGTCCAACGTTATCTAATATCAATGTGTTTCGATCTAGAATGAAAAGATCAATTCTTACCAAGATGAATCGCATTTTGATTGTCATAAAATAACACATATCTCTTTTGCTGGCAAAAGAACGCTTTAAGTACCATAACTTGGCACAAAGAGATGCTTAAGTGTCAAAACTTATGAAAGTGACACTTAAGTACCAAAATCGGAGAGAAATGGATCATTTAAGTGCCATTCCGACCAAAATACTGACGTGTCAATTTTTCGGCAAAGCAAGTGCAAAACGGCGTCATTTTGGTGCTAATGTGATAAAAAATTTAATATAAAAATTAATTAAATTAAATTTAAAAATAAATTTATTTAAAACATTTAAAAATAAAAGTAAAAATTTATAAAAATTTTATAAAAACAAAAAAAAGCCGGGAAAGGCCGGCGACGGAGGGAGGAGGGTCGGCCGGGGTCATCGGGCCCTGGCTTGGCAGTGAGGGCCCGCAAGCCCTCGCTGGATCTAGGTGAGGGCCGCGAGCTCTTGCCCAACCGGACCAAGGGCTGCCACCCGCCGAGGCGACCCCTAACGAGCGACGGCCTTTGGCTTGGCCAGGTGAGGGCCACCAACCCTCGCCAGATCTAGGCGAGGGCTGTGACCCTCACCTAGATCTGTGGCGAGTGGCAAGGGCTTACGGCCCTCGCTCAGTTCTGACGAGGGTCGGTAGCCCTCGCCTGTCCGGGCCAAGGGCCATCGCTCGTAGGGGGTCGCCCCGGCGGGCGGCGGCCCTTGGTCCAGCCGAGTGAGAGTTTGCGACCCTTGGCCAGATTCGGTGAGGGCTCGCGGGCCCTCGCCGCTAGTTGGCTGGGGTCGTCAGACCCTCACCGGCCCTTCTCGCCGACGGTGGCTGAGGGCTTTTTAATTTTTTTAAAATTTTTTTAATTTTTTTTAAATTTTTTAAATTTTATTTTTAAATTTTTTAAATAAATTTAGTTTAAAATTAAATTTAATTAATTTCTATATTAATTTTTTTTACCACGTTAGCATCAAAACGACGCTGTTTTGGACTCACTTCGCCGAAAAATTGATACGTCAACATTTTGGTCGGATTTTGATCAGAGTGGCACTTAAGTGATCCATTTTCTTGGAATATGGCACTTAAGTGTCACTTTCGTAAGTTATAGCACTTAAATGTCCGTTTGTGCCAAGTTATGGCACTCTAGGGGTCCGTGTGCCCTCTTTTGCTTGAACCCGAGTTCTTCCAAGAATTTCTTCAGCCATAACATTTCTTTACTTGCTTTGGTCGCCACAATAAATTTAACTTTTGTTTAGAAAGTACAACACACTTCTGCAATCTTGACTTCTATGACATAGCTCAACCGGCAAAAGAAATCAAATAACCAAAAGTAGATTTACAAGTCAATGTCTCATGCCAAGTTAGAATCTGTGTATCCAACTAACCCAAGTTTCTAGGTTTTCAAAATTGAGTTTCAAACTAGTAGTTCCTCAAAGATACCTCATGATCCACTTTATTGCATTCTAGTGCTCTCTATTTGGATTTGATAAATAACGACTAACAATGCCAAATGCATATGCTAAGTCTGGACGTGTACATACCATCGCATACATCAAGCTTCCTATAGTTGAAGCATATGGAACACTTTTCATGTCTTTCTTCTCTTTATTACCATAGGATTTTGCTTTGTATTTATCTTTAAAGTGGGTAGCAAGAGGAATACTAACCACTTTAGCGTTGTCCATGTAAAATTTCTAAATAATCTTTTCAATGTACTTCTCTTGCAACAAGCACATTTTCTTAGCATATTTGTCTAAGGTAAGTCTAATGCCAAGAATTTGCTTTGCTGCGCCCAAGTCTTTCATGGCAAAAGACTTGCTCAATTGTTTCTTCAACAACTTAATTCGTGAAGCATTTCGACCAACAATTAGCATATCATCAACATAAAATAAGATAATAATAAAGTCATCATTAGAAATTTTTTGGACAAATACACAGTTATCCGACAAAGTCTTCTTATAGCCTTGTTCCCATATAACTGACATAAACTTTTTGTACCACTGTCTTAGTGCTTGCTTTAGGCCATGGAGACTCTTCTTTAGCTTGCACATATAGTCATCTTTCCCTTTCACTTTGAAACCCTCTAGTTATTCCATATATATCTCTGCCTCTAAGTCACCATGTAAAAAAAGATGTCTTAACATCCATCTGCTTAACCTCCAAATCTAGGCTAGCTACCAAACCTAGTACCACACGGATAGAAGACATTTTCACCATTGGAGAAAATATATCATCAAAGTCAATATACTTTTTTTCTGAACGAATCCCTTAACAATCAATCTAGCTTTGTATTGTGGTTGTGAAGTCTGTTCCTCTTGTTTCAATCTATATACCCACATGTTCTTCAAAGCTCTTTTGCATTTAGGCAACTTCACCAATTCAAAGTATGATTATCATAAATTGACCGCATGTCATCCTACATAACATCAAGCTATTTGCTTTTGCACTTATCTTCTATTGCTTCTGCATAACACTCTAGTTCTCTTGCATCAGTCTTTAATACATACTCATCTTCAGAATATTTGGTGGAAGGTCGCCGAACTCTAATTGATCTCTGGACTGGAACATTTGATGGAGCATCCAATGGAGCTTCTAGTTTAAGAACAATATCATCTATTTCAACATGTTCAAGGACATGTTCATTATCTAGAACATTCACTTCCTACTACTCCTCATCAACCCGTGCAGAAATATATGTGAGAGGAACTGGATCCAAGTCAACTACATCATCACTAACCTGTGGTGCTAAAATCATATTTGATTTCTCGATATCTTGTATTATTTGATCTTCCATACAACATCTCTATTTCTTACAATTTTCTTCTCAACTGGATCAAAGAATTTGTAGCTAAACATATCCTGTCCATAGCCAATAAATATGTTTTGTCGTGTTTCACATCAAGTTTAGACCTCTCATCTTTAGGAATATACACGAATGCCTTGCACCCAAAGACATGCAAATAATCATAAGAAATATCTTTGCATGTCCAAACTTTACTAGGAGAATCAAACTCTAGAGGAACACGTGGAATTAAATATAATACATGTGCAACTATACTTAAAGCCTCACCCCAAAAGGATCTTGACAGCTTTGAATACGAAAGTAAACATGTTACCCTTTCAACCAATGTTCTGTTCATTCTCCCAACTAAGCCATTTAATTGAGACGTCTTGGGAGATGTTTTTTGATGTCGAATATCATATTATTTGCAATATTCATCAAAAGGTCTAATATTCTCTCCCTCGTTATTAGTTCTAATGTATTTCAACTTCTTTCCAGTTTGTCTCTTAATTGAAGCTTGAAAGTGCTTAATAGCATATAATACTTGATCTTTAGTTTTCAAGGTATAAACCCATTTTTTCCTTGAATAATCATCTATGAAAGTAACAAAATATAGAAAGCCACCAAGTGATTTTATCTTCATAGGACCACAAACATCATAATACACTAAATCAAGTATACTTTACTTTCTTGAAGGAGAGAAGCTTTTGAATGCAATTCTGTTTTGTTTTAGTACTAAACAGTGGGCACATTTCTTCAACGTTGAATTTTTCATACTTGAAATAAACTCTTTTTTGGCCAATATTGACAAACCCTTCTCATTAATATGATTGAACCTCTTGTACCATAACTCAACTTTCTCTTTATTGTCTACTGCAATAACTTTGCTTGCATAATGTATAACGAAAAATATTTTTCACCTTTAGCCACAACTGGAGAACCTTTGGTTTGTTTCCATCAACTATACTACAATACCCCTCATCATCTAGTTTGCCTGTGGAAATTAAATTCAAACGAATATCGGGTATATACTTAACACTATACAATACTAACCTCATGCCATTACTGGTCTTTAAGCACACATCATCAATGCCTACAACTTTAGCTAGCCTATTATTTCCCATCTTCACAAATCCAAAGTTATTTGACTTGTATGATATAAAGAAATCCCTACAAGATATAGTATGAAAAGACGCACCACTATCAATTACCCAACTGGTATCATGATTTACAAGATTCATTGCATGACCATCAAAGACAATGAGAAAGTCTTCTTTAAGTGCAGCAATACGATTGTCATCATTGTTCTTGTCACTTTTCTTCTCTTTACCTTTCTCTTTATGTTTCTCCTTTTTGAACTAACTGCAAAACCCCAAAATATGTCCCTTCTGATGGCAATAATGGCACTCAACATTAGCAAATCTATTTTATTTTGTCTCTACTTTTGTCTCTGCTTTTGTCTCTATTTCTTAGGCCTCAAGATTAACTTCTTTCCTTTTTCTCAACAACCAAGGCATTAGAATGTAAAGAGGATGATCCATGTGTCTTTCTTCTCATCTATTCATTCAAAACACTACTCTTGGCTAAATCCATAGTAATCATACCATCCAAGGTAGAATTAGATAAAGACGTTCGAAACGTCTCTCACGAGTCTCACAAAATACTAAGCAACCATAGCGCTTGTATCTCATCATCAAATTTGATTCCCATTCCACCTAACTCATTGATAATTCCTTAAAAAAAAAAAAATTAAGTAATTAGTCAAATGAGTACCATCTTGATATCTCAAAACCATCATATGTTTTATCATAAATAACTTATTATTCTCAGTTTTTCGAGCATATAACTATTTGAGCTTATCTCACAAAATTCATGCATTTGTTTCCTTAATGATATGATTCAAAACATTATCATCCACCCATTGCCTAATATAGCAATACACTTGATAGTGAGATATAGACCATTCAACATTAGTTTTAGTCTTCAGATTTTCTTCAACAAATACGGGCAAGTGATAATCTTTCACATATAAAATATCTTTCATCTTTCGTTTCCAAATATAATAATTCAAACCATTCAATGCAACCATTCTACTTGTATTCGTTTCCGTCGACTAACACAAGGCGGAAAAATCAAGTAATAATCAAAGCTCTTATATCACTTTGATGGGAGAACAGTAACAACCCGAACAATATCAAATTAACGCAACGTAATAAAATAATCTCCCCTCTTGCGTAAACCTGATAGGAATCGATATAGTAGAGCAAAATAAATATCAAGTATGCAAAGATAAGGTGATTTTTTTACATGGAAAACCTCGGTATGAGGAGATAAAAAACCACAGGACCAGAGTCCACTAAAAAATCTTCACTATCAACAAAATCGGGTGAACAAAGTTCTTCTCTAGTAAATACTAGAGGTTTATAGCAGCAAAGACCTCAAGAACATCATCTGGGCAATACGCAGAATTTTCACAAGAGATCAAGGATAAATCTACACAAAAACGCAAGTTTTGATCAATCCACGAAAAACTTGATATAGGAAGCTTCAAACAAAAATCAAACCATCCAAATTTGCAAAGAGTGTGCCAGGAACATACTAACAAAATTTCAGCTCAATTGGACTATAAATCGACCTCTGATACCAGCTTAATGTAAATCAGACTAATCATCAAACCCCATATTTTATGCTTTCTCTTTTTCTCTTGTTACTACGTCTCAATTAATTTCTTTGTGGCTACCATTTAAAAGATAATGAGAAACCTTATTTCTCAATATAACTTATCATATGAGCTCAAGCCCTATTGGGCTTGTTATTCATTGGGCTTCCTCCAAATGGGAGTGAACCTAGCTAACACATGGAAGGGATACGAGAGAGAGAGAGAGAGAGAGAGAGAGAGAGAGAGAGAGAGAGAGAGAGAGAGCGGGGTTTCATATTTGAGCTTTGGTACATGTGTGGTTGCCTGTGTGGATAACATAACAACATGGAAGGCAAAAAAGAACCTTGGTTGCTGAAGCTATCTTGAATTGGCAATCAGAAACTTTTTTGGCATACAACAATGCTTTCAAAACAATCGATTCCAAAATCATTGATGTGCAAAGGGATTTTAAAATGTATAATGAAACCATCAAGAACATGCTTTCCGATTTCCAAAAAGGGCTTCTCGCCTTGGAATCTAGGCAACATTTGGGTTATCATCATATGGAGAGTCCAAAAGCCGAAATAGAGAAGCTCAAAAGGCAAATCCAACTCCTTGAAGAAGGAATATTCAAACCTTCTAATTCATTTCCTACCTTGCCAAGGGTAGAGTATTCTCTCCCGACTCTAAATAATTTGATCCTTGCTGCAATTATAGATACATCTACTAGGCGCAGCACTGATGTAGCGGAAGTGAGAAATCGACTCAAAGAGATGGATCGATTGAGAAAGGAAAAAGGGAAAGGAAAGATCCTTAAAGAATCCTCGACTTCTACAAATGAGAAACTAGACCAAATAATACTCTCCAATCCGTTGGAATCTTTCCTGAGAGATCTAGGAAATCAGGAAATACAGCCTGAACCGATCACCCAGAAAGACCATGATCAGACTCCCTCAGATGCTCTCTTTCCTATAAATTCAGACTCTGAATTAAAATCAGACTCTGCATCTTTCTCATCCTCCTTCTCATTCGAGATTCCTCCTGTTGAATCTTTTCATCTCATACCACCTACTTCCTCGATATTCATGAACCAACAACTAGACCAAGAGATGGAATCAAAACCTTCAAAACCAGAGGTTATTCAGCCAAATAATCCATCTCAAGCTCCCATTTTCTCTAAATAGTTTTTTTTTTTTTTTTTATCATTGATGACATTCCATATTCGAAATGGCCAAAAATATTTGAAGAATTTTATACTTGGCTGAACATTAAGCCCTTACAAATCATGATAAGTATGATGTTCTTTTTAACTTTGTCACAAGGTTTACAGGAGCCTTAAACATTGGTGGCAATTGGTTATCAAACATAACCAACTGCAACCGATGCTTGCGGCAGACTTTGGCCAAATTATTGCTCTTATCTACCATTACTTCATAAGTAAACCTACTTATCTCCATGAACTCAAAAGAAAAGAGTTCTTTTGAAAGAAAATGTTGTTCACTCCAAAAAAGGCATCTTGATAAGCACTATTGAGAAATGCTAAAACTTTTCTATGGCCTTAGAGCCAATGCAAACCTGAAATTGGTATTCCTAGCCTCTATTCCTAGAGAACTATCCTAGCAGGTTGAGAGATCTTTTCTCAACAAGTAAAGAAGAATTGTGGATATTCCTTTGGGAGAAATACAACAATAAACCCATTTATGTCTTGATGATTTATATCTAAAGTGCCAAATGATTAAGACTTATCTTAGAGACAATTGAGAACTCAATGGAGCTTACTCGCACCAGAATTTAATGATCAAATGTTCAAAGAAAGATTGCAATGGCTCTTGCGGAAAATACTCCAGGAAAAAGAAACATTTCAAGAAATACAAAGGTGAAAGATTCAAGCACCACGGATCTAAGCATATTCGAAGAAAGAAAAAATGGAGTTTTTTGTGAAGAAGAAAAGACGGTTCAGAACACAAGAAATCAACCTGATGCTTCATTTGTAACAAAAAAGGGCCATTTTGCCAAGAATTGCTCCCAGGTGAAAAAAAAAAAAAGGTCACAACTCCCTAATACATCACATTGAGATTGAAATTAGTGTTTCTCTTGAAAATGATGATGTTGAATCATTCTTCTTGGCTGATGAAAATCCATCTGAATAAACCCTCTGTGTCATTTCTTATCATCAAACCCCTGGCGAAATTGATTCCAATTTAGAAACTGAAGATCTTTTCCATTTATCCCTCATCTCTTTAGAACAGGAACCTAGTATATATTCTAGCCAAGTTCATTGTCCTAATTTTCCTATTAAAATCTTCACTTCCAAGTTTGCTAAACATATCGCAATTATTGCCCTTATTGATATTGGTGCTAGTTCATCAATCTTAGATACCAAAATTCTTCTAGACGAATACTGGACTTCTTGTGTTCGGTATTTCAATTCTGTCTCAGGAAATACTTTTTCCACAAGCATGCAAACTACGCCAATAGCCATGTAGTTTTTCCCTCAATGTTCAATAACCACCAAAGTCATTCGATCCAATCTCCCGAAAAAAGATTTGATTATTGGTTGGGACATGATGACTCAAATTCCGCAACTCTGAATCATTCCTGGAAAAGGCCTTAAGTATAAAGATCAATTTCTAAATTTGTCAATATTCAAAAGCTCTTTTCCATCCAGATGAGTTTGTTGGATACAATCATGTAAAAACTGTTAGAATCCTATTCAGAATTTCATCCAAAATTCTCTCATAAATGTCCTCATCCCTTGTGGAAAAATTCAAAGTTTTTGTCCGCCTTCCTTTCAAGAAAAACGAAGATATAAATCCCACCAAAGTGAGTTACATGGGAATGAACTCGAAACATCTTGTTTCCACTTAGAAGGAATGCTCAGAATTATTGCAACAAGGCCTTATAGAAATCTTAGATTCTCAATTTGTGAAGCTTTTTATATCAACAAGCGAGCAAAAATGAGGTTAGTAATAAATTGCCAGTCTCTTAACCTATTTCTCCAAGATGACAAGTTCCCTTTGCCTTCTCGACATTCCTTTTTTGTGGGATTATCCAAAGCCCACATCTATTCCAAATTCAATCTCAAAGCAAGATTTAGGCAATTGGGCATTCCATCTTGAAGATAGACCTAAGACAAGGTTTTGTAGTCCGAACTAGCATTTTCAATTGAAAGTTCTTCATTTTGGCTTGAAGGTGGCCTCATCCTTATCCCAAAAGGTCATGTGTCGAATTTTCCAACCAATCCTGTCAAGTGCAACAATATACATTGATGATATCTTGCTCTACAACCCTGATGAATAATTCCATTACCAACTTCTGGGATAGTTTATAGATATCGTGAAGAAGTATGGGATTATGCTTTCTCAGAGAAAAATGAATATTGCCTAGTTCAAACAAAAGCAAATTCCTCATTCTCAACTACTACAATGGGCTGAATGGTTTTCAAAGTATTTATTTGAGAATAGACACATTGTCGGGAAAAGGAATATGCTTGCTAATTTCCTATCCAGACCAAGACACCCACAGAACTCAACATGTATATCATGAGGCATGCTTTCCATACATTTCATCACAATGAAAAGTATAAGATCGAGAGGATATGAGATTAGCAAGCTGGAAATACCCCCAAGAGATTATTGAACAAATCCAAAATGACAGCATTACAGAGAATCTCGATAATCTCATGCGGCAATGCCACAGGACCTATTCAGGTTCCGTGGAGGTTCTATTATTTATCATTTTGAATTAAACTCCTAGTATCTATTCATACATTCTTTAATCAGGAAAGAAGATGACTTCCCTAATAAACTTCAATGGTTGTTATGGTCTAAGTAGCACCGACACTAACACACGACATGCGACAAGACACGACACGACACGCCGACATGTTGTTTCTAAAAAAAATAGAGAATCCGACATGTTGGGACACGTATTTTATATATACATAATAAATTATTATTTTTATGATTATTTCAATCAAATTAATTTGAATCAAATTCATAAATAAATAAATAATTATAAAAGTCTAGAATGAATTTACAAAATAAACATTAATCCGCCATTTATTAATATCATTCATTGTTTCAATTTAACAAATTCAACTCTATTTCAATGATTCATAAAACTCGGAGAAAAACAAGCGATCAATATTTTGGACTTGCATGTAAGATATGTTGGAAGAGGAGAAAAGAACTTAAAAGGTGAATTATGTATCATGGGAAGTGGGAGTCAAAAGAGAAGAGAAGAGAAGACTAGGTTTTTTCTTCTTTCTCCATTTATTATTTTTATTATTGTGTTTTATTTCTTCACATATATATTTTGACTTCTCATTTATTAAATTTTTAAAATTGACATCGATATCGAAATCATGTGTCGGAGATTCATATGTCAGAATTTCAACTCGAGTGTCGGAGAGTGTTGAGAAAGTTGACCGAGTGTTAGATTTTTTGACACGTGTTGACCGAGTGTCGACGAGTGTCCGAGAGTGTCGAACACATGTCGAAGTGTCCGACATAATACGAAGGCTCTTGGAGAGTGTCGATACTTCATAGGTTATGATACTTAACCAATAAGTACTTAATAGCTATTGAGATCCCAACCAAAAGGTTCATCGCCAACCTGACTAGGATATTCACACTCAGCTGAAACATTGAAAAAGAAAGTGACAGGAACCTCTTGGCTTTCCTCAACTGGTTTTATTCTCCCACTCACTAGAAGCACCTTTTACAGCAAGAGATGAGAACTATCCGACTAAACTCGGAGATCCACACTATTTTTTTTCTTCGTCGATCATGGGTGTTTGTACGAAACAATGGCACCATTACCAATGCAACATAGAGTATCGGAACCACATCCTATAAATCTCAACCGCACCTTAAGGAGGCCCGTATTTATAAGTCCTTTCCTGGTTGTGTTGGTAGCTATGAGCACTGATACCGAGAACTTCAGAGAATCTTATGCCGGGAAAACAAGATCATCCTTAAAGATGTATGAGATTATAATGTACCCACTGCATGGGATCATTATAGCCTTGCACTAGAAGCCAAAGAAGCATTAGAAGGCTTCGAGCAAGTAAGGATAGCTCTATCACATGAGCAAGAAATGACAAATATAGATGATCCTGCACAGTCATCTCAAGACCCCTATGCCCAATGGAGGGCTCTCTCTCTCAAGGCTCCTCTGATCAATGACCTTTGTCTTTATCCCTTGGGATGGATATATCTTACTATGCTCAACCATCAAATTAGCCTTAGCCAAATTTACCTGTCAACACCCCAAGATCTTGCAAGACTTATGAAGAAGCATCCTCATCAAGGGATGTAAATACGTGGAATGCCTTGACATCACAGGTCACCCGAAGCTTTTCTAATATCAGACTTGCAGAACTTGAACAGAAATATGAGGAACATCTTCTTACTAAGACTCATAGTTTTGATAACTCAAACTATGACTACAATGCTTGTGACGGAAGGGATTATTGACTCTCATGACAATGCCCGTGACAAGAGGCGGGATTGTAGCAAAGTCATTGTAACAAGTTACTATAGCAATATGCTAGGAAAAACACTATTCATTGTCACTATTCATATCATCTAGAATAATTCCTGATAGGATTTTCCGGAGCCTCTATTTGTTTTCGAACTCGTGAGCTTGGTCCTTGTCTGTTTGTAACCTCATAATGCCTATAAAATGTGAGGATAATGTAATGTGTTGGGCAAAGTCCCTTGAGTAAAGTGTGTGATTTGTGCAAATCCCTCCTATGTCTCTCTAAACACTTTATTTTCTCTAGCTTGGTAGGAACCTCTAAGAAATGCGGCTCAACTAGTTAGAAATATTATCATCCTGGAATCATTAAGCGTCTCTATACTCTGAACTAACTTCCCGGGTAGTTAGCAGCTAAAAGGAAATCCCTAAAAGGCCTGAACAAAAGGTTCGTGTGTATGGATAGCATATCTACTGCAACTACTTGGGTATCCCTGGTTTAAGGTATAAATCCCCTCAATGGTATCAGAGCTATGGTTTCATTTGTGACTTAGTTTGTTCCATGGGCTTAGATGGAGAATCCAATGCTGAGAGGATCCTTCTTCCATCATGACTGATCCAGAAAGCCTCAATGCTCTTGTTACTCTTACTGCATCTCCATCTTATTCTTCTTTCTCAGACTTTCATGTATCAAACGCCTCCAAGATAGAATATCTTTATGAAGTCTCTCTTAGTGACAAAATCAAGATTTCTGAAACGCAACTCCCTCTCTTGAACCCATTCTCTGCTTTTGCGAAACCCTCGTCATCTTTTTCTCCCATTCGCTCCATTAGACACACTCCATTAGACACCTTATTCGCCAAACCCTCAAAGAGGTGAAAGAATACGTGCAATCCTCCAAATTTGACCAACATCCTATTCTGGCCATTGAAAATGAGTATTTTGTTACTCTTTAGATTCGCCGGAATTTCCAAAACAGTGGACCCAACAAGGATATTGTCATATCCATTATGGACCTATCCGTCTCGCACTTATCTTTCATGGCCGAAAAGGCTTGCCGGTTGTAGCTAGAATGGCGTTACTGGACACTCGGTTCTTAGAATACTAGTATGCATGTATTGGTATTGTCCAAACTACTTTGACTGCTCTGACAGTGTTTGTAACCTTGTATCCAAATTTCAACGTGGCTCTTTCAAACCCCCGGTTGCTCTCTTTCTTAAAAGTCTAGATCCAGCTCATAGGAGCACCCCAAACTGCAGACTCTATTGTTGCCACTCTCCATTACTAGATGGTCTATCGGGGGCAGAACCATGCCCTCGATCTCAGTTTCCAAAATGAAAATGAAGATGCCATGTTCATCTCCATGCAAAATGACTAGGCCTCTTGCATCCATGTTCCCAGGCAAATCCCCAAAGAAAAGTTGGACAAGCTCCTTTTGGAAACTTGGATCACCAACTACAAAAAGCTACATTAGAACAACAAGCTTCTCTAATCCTTAGATCCTTAATTGTGAGGAAAAAAGAAGACATCGTTGCCATCAAATTCGAAAAAGAAAATGAAGAAAACCCTTCCATCTTCCAGACGTTGTTCGTGATTGAACCTTGCGTCCCAAAATCGATCTCCTAGCCAAATCCAAAAAAGCTTGTTGATTACTTCCAGAGTGATGGAAGTCTTGTCTATTATTACAAAGACCGATATGGTCATTGTTTTTAGGATCCTTTCTGCTAGTGTTCCTACTGTATAGATGCTCCTGGTGAGGTAGATCCAACCACAAGGCCTAGGCGAAAGACTCGCAAGGCTAAGGATAGCCTGTACCAAAGGTATTTGAATGGAGATCTCTCAATTAACACTCTTGGTGAATGTGATAAGTTTCAGTTCATGGTTTCCTATACACCATCACCACCACCTCCTTATAAGGTACCACCATTGTTACCTTTAGCCCCACCACCTTCACCTTCTCCATCTCCACCTCGTAAAAAACCTGTTGTCTCTCCATTCTACAAGCCAATTCTTAAGTGGGCAAAGAAGCATCCATACCCACTTGACTCTCCAAATGAGACAACACCCGACTAGAAAAAGAAAGAAGTTAATCCCTCTATCTCCATGTTCCAAGAAGCAGATTTTCCTCCTCTAGTCCGAGAAAGCTCTAGACCTTCATTCCCAGCCATTGAGGAATTTATTGACCCATAAGGGAGATATTGCCATATTCCAAAAAAGTCTCTGCTCCCACTGATGTGGATGAACATGGAAGGCAAAAAAGAACCCCGGTTGTTGAAACTGTCTTGAATTGGCAACTTCTGGCCCACAACAATGCTTTCACAACAATCGATTTTAAAATCGTCAATGTGCAAAGGAATCTTAAAAGGTATGATGAAACCACCAATAAGATCATTTCAAATTTCCAGAAAAGACTTCACGCCTTGGAATCTAGGCAACATCTGGGTTATCATTATCTAGAAAGTCCAAAAGCCAAAATAGAAAAGCTCAAAAGGCAAATCCAACTCCTTGAAGAAGGAAGATTCAAACCTTATGATCCATTTCCTACTTTGCCAAGAACAAAGTATTCTTTCCCAACTCCAAACACTTCGATCTTTGCTGTGATTATAGAAATGTCTACTAGGTGCAGCATTGATGTAGTGGAAATGAGAAATTGACTCAAAGAGATGGATTGATTGAGAAAGGAAAAAGAGAAAGAAAAGATCCTTTTAGAATCCTTGACTTCTACAAAGGAAAAACCATACCAAAATATGCTCTCCAATCCATTGGAGTCTTTCTTGAGAGATTTAGGAAATCAGGAAATATAGCCTGAACCGATCACCCAGAAAGACCATGATCAGACTTCCTCATATTCTCTTTCTAATCAATTCAGACTCTGAATCAGAACCAGACTTTGTATCTTTCTCATCCTTCTCCTCTTTCAAAATTCCTCCTGTTGAATCCTTTCCTGTCATACCACCCACTTCTTCGATATTTATGAACCAACCACCGGACCAAGAAATGGAATCAAACCCTTCAGAACCAAAGGTTATTTAGCCAAATAATCCATCTCAAACTCTTACTTTCTCTAAAAAATTTTTTACTGTTGATGACATTCCATATTCAAAATGGCCAGAAAGATTTAAAGAATTTCATACTTGGCTGAACACTCAAGCCTTTACAAATCATGATAACTATGATGTCCTTTTTAACTTTGTCATAAGGTTTACTGGAAGCCTTAAACATTGATGGCAATTGGCTACTGAACACGACCAATTACAACTTATGCTTGCAGTAGACTTTGGCCAAGCTATTGCTCTTATCTACCATTTCTTCATAGGTAAACCTATTGATCTCCATGAACTCAAAAGAAGAGAGTTCTTTGAAAGAAAATGTTGTTCGCTCCAAAAAAAGGCATCTCGATAAGCACTATCGAGAAATGCTATAACTTTTCTATGGCCCTAGAGCTTATGCAAACCTGAAATAGGTATTCTTAGCCTCTATTCCTAGAGAGCTATCCCAACAGGTTGAGAGATCTTTTCTCAATAAGCAAAGAAGAATTGTGGATATTCCTTTGGGAGAAATATAGCAAGAAATCCATTTATATCTCGATGATTTATATCTAAAGCGCCAAATGATTAAGTCTTATCTCAGAGACAATCGAGAACTCAATGGAGCTTGCTCGCACTAGAATTTGAAAAATCAAATGTATAAAGAAAGATTGCGATGGCTCTTGCAGAAAATACTCTAGAAAAAAGAAACATTTCAAGAAATCCAGAGGTGAAAGATCCAAGCACCACAGATCTAAGCATCTCCAAAGAAAGAAAAAATGGAGATTTTTGTGAAGAAGAAAAGACCTTTCAGAATACAAGAAATCAACTCAATGCTTCATTTGCAACAAAAAGGGCCATTTTGCCAAGAATTGCTTCCAGGGAAAAAAAATTAAAAAAAAAAAGTCAGATTTCCTTGATACATCACAGTAAGATTGAAATTGGTGTTCTCTTGAAAATGATTATGTTAAATCATTGTTCTTGGCTGATGAAAATCCATCTAAACAAACTCTCTGTGTCATTCTTTGTTATCAAACCCCCAGAGAAACTAATTATGATTCAAAAACTAAAGATCTTTTCCATATACCCCTCACCTCTTTAGAGCAAAAACCTAGTATATATTCTAGTCAAGTTCATTGTTCTCATTTTCCTGTTAAAATCTTCACTTCCAAGTTTGCTAAACCTATCATAGTTATTGACCTTTTTTTTTATCACCCAGGGAACCCCGTACAGCCAGTTGCCGACGAGCAAACCACTGGGGTGACGCTAGCGGAGGACCCACCACCCCGGCGCCATACTTAAGACACCAAATGCCTCCACTGGGTTTCGAACCCCTCACCTTTGAGGAAGGATCAACAGAGCTCTTATCCATCGGAGCCACCACCCCGACGCCACACTTGATAATAGTCTAGTTCATCAATCTTAGATACCAAAGTTCTTCCTGAAGAATATTAGATTTCTTGTGTACTATAATTCAATTATGTCTCAGGAGATACTTTTTCCACAAGTGTGCAAACTATGCCAATAACCATTCAGTTTTTCCCTCAGTGTTCAATAACCACCAAAGTCCTTGGATCCAATCTCCCCAGTAAAGATTTGATTATTGATTGGGATATCATGGCTCAAATTCCGCAACTCCAAATCATTCTTGGAAAATGCCTTAAGCATAAAGATCAATTTTCTAAATTTGTCAACATTCAAAGGCTATTTTCCATCGAGATGAGTTTGTTGGATCTAATCATGCAAAAATTGTTAGAATCCCATTAGAATCTCATTCTGAATTCTCTCAGAATTTTCCTCATCCCTTATGGAAAAATCTAGGGTTTTTTGTCCTCATTCCTTTCAAGAAAAATAAAGATATAAATCCCACCAAGGCAAGCTACATGGAGATGAACCTAGAACATCTTTCTTTTGCTTAGAATGAATGCTTAGAATTACTGCAACAAGGCCTTATTAAAATTTTATATTCTCAATGGGCTTGAGAAGCTTTTTTATGTCAACAAGCGAGCTAAGCAAAATAAAGGAAACATGAAGTTAGTAATAAACTACCAACCTCTTAACCTCTTTCTCCAACATGACAATTTCCCTTTGCCTTCTCGAAATTCCATTTTTGCGGGTTATCCAAAGCCCACATCTATTCCAAATTTGATCTTAAAGCCGGATTTTGGCAATTGAGCATTCATCTTGAAGACAGACCCAAGACAAGGTTTTGTATTCCAAACCAGCGTTTCAATGGAAAGTTCTTCCTTTTGGCTTGAAAGTGGCCTCATCCTTATTCCAAAAGGTCATGTGTCGAATTTTCCAACCAATCCTGTCAAGTGTAACAATATGCATTGATGATTTCTTGCTTTACAGCCATAATGAGGAATCCCACTACTAACTTCATGGGCAGTTTGCAGATATCGTGAAGAAGTGTGGGATTATGCTTTCTCAGATAAAGATGAATATCGCCCAAATTGAAATCGAATTTCTTGGTATGCACCTTAACAAAGGAACATACTATCTAGGGCCACATGTCGCTTAGGAACTATTGAAGTTCCCAATAGAGATTTTCACAACAAAGCAAGTTCAGCAATTTTTTGGGATAATTAATTATCTCAGAGATTTTATTCCCAATATTGCCAAACCGCTGATCACATTTCAATCAATTTTGAAGAAAACCCCCCCTTGGGGAAAAGCTCAAACCAAGGCTGTAGCAGAGCTGAAAGAACTTATGTAGGCTCTTCCTCCATTGCAAATCCCATCCATGGGGAAAAGAGTCATTCAAACTGATGCCAGTGATGAATATTGACAGTCATACTATTTGAAGAAATTGATGGTAAGCGAAACATTTGTATTTACAAAGTGGAAAGTTTTCCCAAGCTAAAATGCATTATTACTCCACTTTCAAAGAAATCCTAGTCGTAAAAAATGATAAAAAAAAAAGTTTGAATTCAATCTGATTGGCCCTCATTTCTTGGTGGAACTGGACATGTCGTCATTTCCTCGGATGACCAAGTTCAAATAAAATCAGATTCCGCATTCTCAATTGCTACGATGGGCTGAATGGTTTTCAAAGTATTCATTTGAGACCAAACACATTGCTGGGAAAAGGAATGTGCTTGCTGACTTGCTATCTAAACCAAGGCACCCGCAGAACTCAACATGTATATCATGAGGCATGATTTCCATACTTTTCATCACAACGAAAAGTATAAGATCAAGAGGATATAAGATTGGCCAAGATGGGAATTCCTCCAGGAGATTATTGAACAAATCCAGAATGACAACCTCATAGAAGATCTCGATAATCTCATGTGGCAATGGCACACGGACCTATTCAGACTCCATAGAGGTTCAATTCTTTATCCTTTTGGATTAAACTCCCAGTATCAATTCATACATCCTTTAATCTAAAAAGAAGATGACTTTCCTGATAAACTTCAATGGTTGTTATGATACTTAATTAATAAGTACTTAATAGCTATGATGATCCCAATTAGAAGGTTCATCGCCAACCTAACTAGGATATTCACGCTCAACCAAAACATTGAAAAAGAAAGCGACAGGAACCTCTTGGCTTTCCTCAACTAATTTTATCCTCCCACTCACTGGAAGCACCTTTTATAGCAAGAACTAAGAGCTGTTTGACCAGACCCGAAGATCCACACTGTTGTGTTTCTTCATCGACCATGGGCATTTGTACGAAAGAACGGCACCATTACCAATGCACCATAGAGTATATGAACCACATCCTATAAACCTCAACCACACCTTAAGGAGGCCCATATTTTCCAGTCCTTTCCCGGCTATGTTGGTAACTATGAGCACTAGTACTGAGAATTTCAGAGAATCTTGTGCCAGGAAAACAATATCGTCCCTAAAGACGTATAAGATTACAATGTACCCACTGTATGGGATCATTATAACCTTGCACCAGAAGCCAAAGAAGCACTCAAAGACTTCGAGCAAGTAAGGACACCTCCATCATATGAGCAAGAAATGGCATACATAAATGATCCTACACGGTCATCTTAAGACCCATATGCCTAATGGGGGGCCTTGTCTCTCAATACCCCTATAATCAAGGACCTTTGTCCCTATCCCTTGAGATGGGCACATCTTACTATGCTCAACCATCAAATTGGCCTCAGCCAAATTTGTCTACCGACACCCCAGGATCTTCCAGGACTTATAAAGAAGCATCCTCATCAAGTGACATAAATACATGGAATGCCTTGACAGCACAAGTCACCCGAAGCCTTTTTGATATCAGAGTTGCAGAACTTGAATTGAAATATGAGGAACATCTTCTTACTGAGACTCATAATTCTGATGACTCAAACTATGACTATAATGCTTGTGACGGAAGAAACTATTGACTCTCGTGACAATGCCCGTGACAAGAGATAGGACTGTAGCAAATTCACTATAGCAAAGTCACTGTAGCAAGTTGCTATAATAATAGGCTAAGGAAAATACTGTTCATTGTCACTATTCATATCACTAAGAATAATTCCCGACAGGATTTTCTGGAGACTCTATTTGTTTTCGGACCCGTGAGCTTGGTCCTTGTCTATTTGTAACCTCATAATGCCTATAAAAGGTGAGGAAGATGTAATGTGTTGGGCATAGTCCCTTGAGTAAAGTGTTTGATTTGTGAAAATCCCTCATATGTCTCTCTAAACATTTCATATTCTCCAATCTAGTAGGATCCTCTGAGAAATGCAACTCAACTAGTTAGAAATGTTACCATCCTGGAATGGTTGGGTATCTTTATACTTTGAACTAAGTTCCTGGGTAGTTAATAGCTAAAAGGTAGTCCTTAGAAGGCTTGAACAAGAGGTTCGCATGTTTGGATAGCATATCTGCTACAACTACTTGGTTATCCCTGGTTTAAGGCAAAAACATTTTTGACTCCCTTGCTAGTAATTTTCTTTAAATTTTAGGGTGATTTTTTTTGTGTGAGAGAGTCGGATCCTTTTTGGTTCTTTTTTCCTTTCATGTCTATGTGGCCTTGGCATCATCATAAGAAGAAATGTATTCTTTTGTCAAATCTTAAGCTGGATATGTACCGAAAATTTTAGTTTACACCTTCGGTTAAGACATCCTTACGTTTTGATCAAACAAGGTCCCAATTTTGTGCACCTGATTTTATGGTAGCATTCCAAAGTGTTCTATTGAATCACTGACATTATGCAATCGCGAAGGAGGAGATAAGAATCGTGTCGGTAAGATTTGAAATATTAAAATTGTGCAATGTAACTCATTTTTGTTGGTTAGAATTATATGCAAGTGATACATGGATTGTGAGAACACTAGCAGAAAAGGGCACACGCGCATGGGTGAGCAAAGATAGAAAAAAAAGAAAAAAAGAAAAATGTTAATCAAGGAAGAAGAAGAGCAATAGAGTTTATTATAGAAATCAATTTAAATTGGCCGAGGATTGGCCGAGGATCGAAAAGCTTTAATTTAAATTGAGTCTATTGTAGAATTTTTAGGTGGCCATTATTCATTAGTTTTCAGACAGGGAGTTGCAGGCCAAAATTGAGAATGGCATTGGATTTACTTTTTAATGCAGAGATGGTGCACTACCAAAACGGAGAGCAGTTGATGGTCTGGAGCAAGGAAAAATTTCATGGGAAACACAAGAGAAGGTCTTGCCCGTCTATGCTAATTATGCTCGAATATCTAAAGAACAAGTTAGATCAACCTGGCGACCTAGAAGTCCAACTTTATTAGTTTCCTTACCTAAATTTGGTAATTTAACTTTTACGGAGGACAAGTTTTCTTCCAATGTTAATCGGAAAAACTTTCCTCCTATCATTTCACGATCGGTGGATTACAAACTTGAACGTCGCCCACACATAAACTCTTAATATAACAAAAAAAAATAAAGAAAAGGATAAGAGAAAACCAAAATCTGCCCACCCTCTTTTTCTTCCTTTCTTTCTACTGGTTCAACCATGGCTGCTGCACTATCACCGCACTCCACCCAGCTGTCTCCGGCGGTCGGCCTCATTACATCCACCGGTGCCTCCATGTGGGTCCATCCACCGTGTGCTAATCGTTGCCGACAACAGCAAGGGGAGCAGAGAAAGGCGGGCTCGAAAGAACAAATATATCGAACTTTGACAATTTCTCTTTTTTCGAGAGACTAAAGAAACTTTTAATTAACTCATATATTAAGCATCATCATTAAAAGGGGAAATCTCAAATAAGGACCCAAAGTGCCTTCATTTTCTCAAAAGAGGACATAGAGTGAAGTTTGTCTCAAATAAGGATCCAAAGTAGTCATTTAGTCTCAAAGAAGGACCTCACTCGCCCGCCGGTGAACAGATGCATTTCTGATTTATATTCCAGTGGCAGGGGTATTTTTGTCCTTTTTTTAAAAAAATTCAGTTGTTTTGTTTTGTTTTGTTTGTTTTTTTCTTGGGTCAATGGTTGCATGATTCATCATCTTCTCCATCCCTTGTTCATCTTCTTATCAAGACCATCGAACTTGGGAAGGGCCGACGAGCGTCGGCCGTTGGTGAGGGCCGGCGAGGGCGTGGCCTCAGCGTCGGCCGGCGGTTGCAAAGATTGGCAGGATTTCCCCGCCATTGTAGCTGACGACAAGGAAGTTTGTCTTCATTTCTGATCACAAGGTCCAACATCAAGACCCTGCCAAGAGCTGCTGCTGTCTTTTTTGCAGCTTCCCGAGACTCAAATGCAGCTGAACTTTCCATTAACGGAGAACCATGTACATAATTGTTCAAAACAAACATATACATCAATTTAAGGGGAAAAAATTTAATGCTGGAGGCATTCCGAGAAATTTCATGTTATCTCATGCTCTCTCTTATGGCCATGGAAGGATCAAAGAAGCACATTGTGCAACTGCTTTGGTATGATGGAGACCATAATCTGGTGTGATAAGATAATGAAGAACCAAAATAACTGAGACTCATATGATAAAACAAAAACACAATCTACCAAAATATCCAATATTGTGAGGTAAGCCAATCAAAGAATATTCCATAGAACAGCATGGAGGAACCTGATTAAAGATTCAAATTCAGTGTAAGGCACACCTCATCAGAAGAAGGCATCAACCGAGCTTAAGAGCTTCCAAGAGTTCTGCACATGTCACTTCACCAATATCATCTCCCTTTGAAATTGCTATCATTTTTTCTTGCTCTGCAGCTTCCTTTATTTGAAGCCATTCGGGGCTAGAATTATGAATGACTCTGGCCTGCAATACCACAACATGTTAAAATTCTGGCAAGAACAAAAATTGTAACAGATAAAGCTGCCTAGATTGGAAGAGATAGTATCATTGCCTAGGGAGTATGTTTTATCCTACAAAACAACCTGAGGAGTTTGGATGCCCAACCACTTCGCAAATTCATAGCCTAGGCGTTCGAATTGCGTGGCCATCCTAGATGATGATATCTTTATAACAGCAATAGCTTCCTTCGGAAATGCATCTCCAATACTAGGCAGATTAAATAGCCCAAAGAAGACAACTCCCCCCGAATTGACAGTCACCTGCCACAACAAGTGTTAACTTTTGAGAATGACATACAATTAAGCAAGGTAGCAGGTTAATTTCTACAAAGAGAAAAGAAGGAACCGTTCATTGTGAAAAGGCTCAAACAACTTATCCTAAACACAAATAAATTTCCCAGTTCAGCCTTGCTTATCATCGACTGGATTGACTAAAGGATTTATTTAAATAAAGCCAGGAAGAAGGCATGGATGCATGCATAATTCATCATATCAGAAACAACAGAGGAACTCTGTAGTTCCACTAATGTATCCCATGGATGCAATTCACATATCCCTTAAAAGGGCACTCCAATGTGAAAGGTCTATGAAGAAAGACATGACTGTGTCTTGGAAATTGGTAGAAGAGGGCTGAAGACAGTAAGTTGAAATTCTACCATTGGAAAACACTGCTCATAGAGAGCAACACAGATTGTACTTATCATGTGCTTTAGACAGTAACCACTCAAAGTGAGTAGTGCGGATGATCCTTAATCTAATCGCCAGCCTTTTGTCCATTGGAAATTGATAATGGATCCTTACTGTGAAATTAACCACAGACCATGTGAAAATTGTCCAACTTTTTTTATTCCAACCATCTCACCCTGAAGACATTACACAATTCCATGATCACCAGAATTTGGGGAAAAAGTTGCATTCTTCATAAGTGATTATTGCAACGAAGCAACTTTCATAGCATGGTAGAACCATTCTCAACAACTCATCTCTTTCAAACCCCAAAATCAAGTAACTCATGCATTTAGTTTAAATGTGGGCAAGTCTTCGTAATCATCCTGTCATGAGTACGATACTGATATTGCAACTAAGATAACATCCAATGTACTGTAACAGAACATCCCTCGCCGGCCCTGGGCGAGGGCTCGCCCATCAAGTCTGTCCAATGGCAGTGAGCTTCTATTGGAGATCCTGAGGCTTGGCATGGTCGGCAGCCTCTTCCTCCCCATGCTCAGCGCCCTCCCCAACGCCATGCTCATCATCAGTTTGTTTTCTCTCTCCTAATTAAAATCTCATTTTCGTACGCCCTCGCATTTCTCTCGAAAAATTTCATCTCTCCTTCGTTAGCCTAATTCCGAGGATGTTAGAAGAACGTCCACGGCAGAACGCGACTCAAAATTTTTGCGTATGTTAGCTGTAATTCCTTCCTCTCGACGATGCCCAACGGAGACGATATCGATCAAGCTTAGCTAGTCATAATTCAGGTGACAGTAGAATCCCTGCAAGGGGCGACCTTCCCCGCCTCCACCCCCAGTTAGATGAACCGGCCACTGATAAGGGCTGGCGAGGGCCTGCAAGCCCTCGCCCACAGCCAGCGAGGGCTTGACGGCCCTCACTAGGCGTCGCCGAGGCCACCCTCGCCAGATCTGGCGAGGGTCGGCTTGCAAGCCCTTGCCCACTACCGGCGATGGGCGTCCAGCCCTTGCCGACCCTCACCAACGGCTGGCGCTCGCTGGTCCTTCCCAAGTTCAATGGTCTTGAGAAGAAGACGAAAAGGGATGAAGAAGATAATGAACAGTGCAATTATTGACCCCCAAAAAAAAAAAAAAACAAGACAACCGAAATTTTTTAAAAGAAATGGACAAAAATACCCCTAATCAAGCTATCGGAATATGAATCGGAAATGCATTTGTTCACCGGCCGGCGAGTGAGGTCTTTTTTGGAAACTAAATGACCATTTTGGATCCTTATTTGAGACAAACCTCACTTTAGGTTCTTTTTTGAAAAAATGAAGGCACTTTGGATCCTTATTTGGGATTTTCCCTCATTAAAATGGACATTTAAGATATTGCAATCGGGATAAAGAAACCAAAGGTGCTGAACTTTTACCAATTATTTTTTCTAAAAAAAATTTCCATTCATTATCAAAATGATACTTGATAGAAAATCTTAAAAATCATAATAACAAGGAAAGCTCATAGAATTCCAAAACAAACCAAAAGCCAAAAATCAATGCATATCATGGGCACATGCTTGTCCTTTAAGAACATATCTAAGACTGCATCCAAGCAAAATGATCGGCAACCGATCATCGAATCACACAATATCATCAATGATAAGTACTTATCGAATTTCCATGTGTAGTAACAACTTTGTTTTTCAACGGTAACGGTATACGCCTAGATTTAACATTCCCAACACAATCACTGTACAAATTTAACATAAACGTGTTTAAAAAGCTCATATGTGACACCTACGAGAGTAAGCTTTGTAATCAATGTGAAGTGCCACAGCTTTGAACTAAAACACTTCGGGCACATATTTGACACCGGTAAGTGTGATTTCACATAATCCTTTTTTTTTTCTTCCACCATCCCCAGCATTGGAAACGGCATATTTCAATGGACTTTTATTCAATGCACTGGTGAAGTAAAAACTTCTTTTTACAAGCAGGTTTTATAGAATGACGCATACAATTTTTATTTTTAGCAAGTAGGTTTATTCCATAAATAGGTTTTTCCATTCTAAGACTGTTTATGTATAAAGAAAATTTTACACTAACGGCAAATATAATGCGAATCCTATTTCAATGGATTTTTATTCTATAAAAGGCCGGTTCGCACAAGTAGGTTTGATTATGAATCGCATTAATTTGTCCTCCTTATAAAATAGATAAATTGACATCTTTAACTTTACCTCTCATAAAATGAGAACATTGTCATCATCAATTAATAAATTTTGTCATAGACATTTAGCTTAACGTGGGTATTCTCAAAAGCTCAATACACAATTTTTTCTAAGAAAAAATAATTAACTGAACAGAGAATTCATGTTACCTTTCATAAAGCAAGGAAAATGAGGGTACAGATTTGGGTGGGAAAGTTAAGCAATGAAATTAGCTCATAATTAAAAATAAAAGTACAGATGGAGGGTTTTTCACATGAATCATAGGACAGAGACATGTCTAAAAAAGTGCAACTATGTATAAAATTGTTGATTACCTTATGTCCTCTAATTGTACACGTGTTACACAAAGACGTCTTTTGGACAACCCCTCTTTGTCCCAACATGGGGTGACTTAAAGATGTCATCGAAGTCAAGGGATGCTATTATAGGCCGTCACCTTCAAGGATGCGACATTCTTGCGTCTTCTCAAATGTTCGTGTCACGTCATTGCTTACATCCTCAAGAGGAAGATCTGGGTCGTGTCCTGTCGTGGATTTTGACACTTCTTAGGTGTCTCGCAGGAAAAGATGTGGAAGAGATAGAGACAAGGCATTTGCGCGGAAGGGATAAGAGAGGCGGATTTCATCTTTGAGCTTTGCTCCATGGCACCGACAAATAGCGTATGAAAACACTTCCACTCCCTCGGATGGCACTCCAGTAAATTTTATAAACCTTGAGGGTAGTTTTTTGTGAGAGAGATATAGCCAGATCATTTTCAGTCAACCACGTTTCGACGAAATAGTCTTTTTATTTTAGAGAAATTTCAAATAAAAATCTGAAATATCAATATTTTTTTAAATAAAGATTCAAAATATACACTATTTTGATTAAGGATTTAAAGTAATTATATTAATCTCAAATAAGAACCTAAAGAAAGTGATCAAGTCATCTCAAATAAAGACTTTTGGCCGATCAGTAACTATTTTGACCATTGAAGAATGGGCATTTTAATCAAAAAAATTCTAAGTATATTTTTAAAATCTTTCTTTTTCTTTTTCTTTTTCTTTTTCTTTTTCTTTCCTTTCTTTTTTCTTCTTTCCTCTTCCGTCCATTGGCCATCGGCATACCTTGTCGATGGCCGATAGAGTTCGCCAATCTCAGGTGGGCCGACCTCATGCGCCCAACACAAGCGAATGCGACCCTCGCTAGCCTCGACACTCGCTTGAGTCTGATGACCTCCACCATGGCAAGCGGAGAGAAAAGGGAAAACAAAAAAAAAAGGAAAAAAACAAAAAAAAAAGAATTTTATTTTTTAAAAAAAGGTAAAAGATGAAAATGCCCTTTTGCCAGTAAGGATACATTATTTTTTAAATCTGATATGACAATTTTAACTCTTATTTAAAATAAGTTCCACTTTAAGTCCTTATTTGAACCACCGGGGTTTATCTCAGTAGCCACCCTTCCAACATGGAATGGGGAGATAGGGGGTTCGAATTTCCACCTTCTTTAAAGGGGTTGGGTTGGGGATGAATTAATTTCGAGAATGAGTTTCAACTCTCACGCTCTGCAAGAAGGCAAAGAAAAAGTCTGAGAGCGAGAATTAAAATAGGAGTAGAATATGACTGACAAAAAAAAAAATTCTTATTTGGGAAAATGAAGGCACTTCAATGCCTTTATTTAAAACATGGTCCATTTTGTCCTTATTTGAAAAAATAAGAGCACTTCAAGACTCGGCATCATCTCAAGAAGATATATGCATAGTCGAATCTTAAATTGGATATGTACTGAAAATTTTAGTTTACATCTTTGGTTAAGACATCCCTACCCTCTGATTAAATAAGGTCTCAATTTTGCGCACCTGATTTTGTGGCTGCATTCCAAAGTGTAATATTGAACAACTGACTTTGCCGCAACCACGAAAGAGAAGAAAAGAATTGTGTCGATAAGATTTGAAATATTAAAATTGCCCAATGTAACTCAATTTTGTTGGTTAGAATTATATGCAAGCTAAGAATAAATAATACGTGGATTGTGAGAACACTAGCCAAAAAAAGGACGCACGCACAAGGGTGCGCACAGATAGAAGAAGAAAAAGATTAATCGAGGAAGAAGAAGAGCGATAGAGTTTATTATAGAAGTCAATTTAAATTGTCCGAGAATCGAAAAGCTTCAACTTAATTTTATAATAACACAATTTTTAGGTGGATCTTTTTTTTTTTTTTTTGTTAAAGCTTCATTTTTTTTTTTTTTTTTGGGTCAGTTTTAAAAGCTTCATTCAAGATAAGGGAATATTACACCCTGCAGCGATAGCATCCGAGGAAATAAGGTCCAACAAAATAAAGGGAGGAGAGGTTGCCCAATTCGGAGGCAAAGACCCGCGGAGATGGGCCTTGGCAGCCCAGTCCGCTAGAGAGTTAGCTTCACGCCTGCAAAACCCAATCTGGAGACGAGAGAAACAGGGGAGGACTGCGGCGACTTCAGCGAGCAAACACCGAACCTCCCATGGCGTGTGTTCATTATTAGTTTTCGGTTAGGGAATTGCGGGCCAAAGTTGAGAATGGCATTGGATGTACTTTATAATGTAAAGATCGTGCACCACCAAACACTGAGCAGCTGATGGACTCGAACAAGGAAAAGTTTCGTGGGAAACCTAAGAGAAGGCCTTGCCCATCTATGCTAATTATGCTCGAATATCTAAAGAATAAGTTAGATCAACTTGGTGATCTAGCGCGAGGCCCGACGGTGCCATCGGGCACTGGAGAGTCGTGTGATCCCCAAAGGGTGATCCCCGGTGGTTCCTCGGTTAACCAAAAAAAAAAAAAACTTGGCAATCTAGCAGTCCGACTTCACTAGTTTCTGTACCAACATTTGGCAATTTAATTTTTACCAGGGACATGTTTTCCTTCATCCTTGGTCGGAAAATTTTCCTCCTATCAGTTCACGATCGGTGGATTACAAGCTTGACTGTCACCCACACATAAACTCTAATATAACAAAAAATAAAGAAAAGGATCACAGAAAACCAAAATCTGCCCACCCCCTCTTTCTTCCTTTCTTTCTGCTGGTTCAACCATGGCTGCTGCTGCACTATCACCGCACGCCACCCAGCCGTCTCCGGCCCTCGGCCTCATTGCATCCGGCGGCGTCTCTACTGTGGGTCCCGTCCACCGTGAGCGAATCGTTGCCGACCATGACAAAAAAAGCAGAGAAAGGTCAGCTCGAAAGAACAAATATGTCGGACTCTGACCATTTCCCTAGTTTCAAAAAGACTGAAGGAACTATTAATGAACTCATATATTGAACGTCATTATTAAAATGGACATATAAGATATTGCAAATATAATGAAACCAAAGGTGCGGAACTTTTACCAATTATCTATCGTCCGTGATAAATTTTTCGCAATCAATTGGATTCCTAAATTAAATATTATTTTTTTTACGATTGTAATTCAATAGTCATTTTTTTTTCCTTTTCTCCCACCATCCCCTGCTTTGCAAGCGACATATTTCAGTCGACTTTTATTCAATATAGTGACGGTGTAAAGAAAATTTTATGTAAGCAGGGTTTATAGAATGACACATACGGTTATCATTTTTAGCAAGTAGGTTTAATACATAAATAAGTATTCATTTTCAGAAGGCTTATGTAAATAAGATTTTTACGCTGACAGTATATGTAATATAAATCCTGTTTGATGGACTTTTATAATGTAAAATGCCATTTCACACAAGCAGAATTTAGATAATGACACGTAACCTACTTATATTTTCTACATGTAACTTTATGTAATATACAGATTCAAATTTCTATTCTAATACTTTTTTTGTGTAAAAAGGCTCTTATGATATGTATATATATCCATAATATTTTTGTTCACCGCCATTAGATTTGTTCAAGGGCCCAATCATTCTCTTCACCTCTTTTTTATCCCCCGTTGGGAGACTTTTGGCCATTGCCACACTAGACAATCATGAAATTGCTACCCTGACTGGCACTGAGAAAGGTGTGGCATTGCATCACAATTGTTGGATTCTTAGGGTCCGTTCATTTTGCGAAAAATATTACGTTTTCGGAAAATATTTTCTAGGAAGTCATTTTCTTGGAAAATGACTATATTTTCCGGTGTTCGGCTGAAATTTGAACTTTGAATGGAAAATATTTTTCACAGTTCGTTAGCTAATTTAATTGTTTAGGAAAAATTATCAAAGAATTGAATTTTAATATTTCTGATTGACCAAAAAATTAGTTTTATTTTTTATATTTTTAAAAATTAAAATTTTTAATTATTTGTATTTTTAAAAAATCGAAATTTTTATTTATTTATTTTTTCTTTCTTTCTTTTTCTTTTTCTTTTTTCCTTTTTCTTTTCCTTCCTCCTTCCTCCGCCGCCACAGGCTTGACAATAATCGGTTGCCTGGCAACCAACCAAGACGTGGTTGCCAGATTCGGCAAGCTCGAGGCTTGGCCAATCTCGCCCAAGCTCCCCAGAGGTTTGCCAGGCTCTGGCGAGCTCAGGCGAGGCCTAAGCCTCGCCCAGCTCGCCAAATTTGACGAGGCCTGAGCTCCGCCCCAGGCCGACAGGGCTCTGTCTCGCCTAATCTAGCAAGTCCCAAGCTCGCTGAGCTCAAGCGAGCACAGCTTTGCCAGATTGGGCTAAGCGGAGCCTCGCCGGCTTGGGGCGAGGCTTGAGCTAGCTCGCGGCCAGTCGCCAGCCGCCGCCGTGGCCGGCGATCGGCCAAGGCCAAGGAAGAAGATGAAAAGGAGAGAAAGAAAAGAAAAAAAGAAAGAGAAAAAAATTAAAAACTCGATTTAGGAAAAAAAAATAAAAAAAGAAAAAGAAAGCATAAAAATAAAACGAAAATGTGTAGGTGAAAAGAAGTAAGATGGAAGAAATTATGGAAAATGTTTTCCACTTTTAAAAAGTGGAAGACATTTTCCTCATCTTTAAAGGTTATTTTTTCTAATGATAGAAAATATTTTCCTTGATTAGTTTATTTTTTGTGAAACAAACGCTGGAAAATCCGGAAAACGTTTTCCTGAAATTCATTTTCCATGAAATGAACAGAACTTTATCTATAAGTAGTTCTCATTTTTTAAATTCTCCAAGTCCGTTCATTGGAATCTTTGTCTAGCGAATTAAAATTAATGGTTCAATCTCAAAGACGGGCCACACTAAACCAGAGTCTAGCTCCTGTCCTCAAGTGTTCCGATTCTCTAAGAGACATTTAATTAAGTCCCTGACACCAAATCAACAATCTAAGCAATAAGTTCAGATTTTTCCAAAACGAATCCACGTCATGCCCAGTCACCAGTCAGGTTTTCAGTCAATTCATCCACCATCAATAATTTAGGGCATGAACGAGCCACTCTTAATGTCGGAGGACTTTTGCAATTGTATAGGGTTATCCATCAACCTATTGTATGGTAATATTTTTTTTTTTTTGTGACCCAGGGAACCCCGCACGGCCAGTAGCCGGAGATAAACCACTAGGGGCGACACATGCTAGCCACCACACACGTGCCACCGGATAAGTCGCCAAAGGGCTCAAAGCTAGCCTTCCTGCAACACAAGTTACAGGAGCTTCGAACACTAGACCTCCTCGATGGAAGTCTAGTGCCTACCCAGCTGAGCCACCGCGGCGGGTGGTTGTATGGTAATATTATTCAATGTACTAATGGTGTAAAAAAAAAAATTATATAAGCAAGTTCTATAGAATGAAGGAAAAATTATGCAAAAAATCTTAAACCTATTGTCTGGTAAACAGTTCAATTCTAAATTTTTCAATTGTTCCAATTTAGTCCTAAATCTTTTGTTGATTTGCCAATAAAGTTCTTTGGTGATTTCCAGCCAAAATTACCTATGATGACTACATTGTCAAATCATTGAAAATTTTATGACTAAATTAATACAGTTGAAAAGTTTAAGATTGAATTGACCACCATACAGTAGGTTTCAAACTGAATTGACCCAATTAAAAGGCACAATTGAAAGATTTAGGATCAAATTGATTACTGTACACCAAATTTAAAAAATTTTGGACAATTATCCCATATAATGACATATGGTTTTCATTTTTAGCAAGCAGGTTTTACTCATAAATAAGTTTTTCCATTATGAGTCTGCTTATGTAAAAAAGACTTATGTCGACAGCATATGTGACATTAATCCTATTTTGACGGATTTTTGTTTTGTAAAATGCCGGTTCACACAAGCAGAATTTAGATAATAACACATTAAGAATTTTTTGTGTGAAAAAGCTCTTAAGGTGACGGTGGATGTAATATATATATCCATAATATTTTCGTTCACCGCCATTTGATTTGCTCATCCTCTTTTTTCTTTCCGCGTGGGGAAACTTTTGGCCACTACCACGCTAGAAAATCATGGAATTGCTCCTCTGATTTGCCCTGAGAAAGGTGTGACATTGCATCGCAAATTGTTGGATTCCCGTCCATAAGCTGTTCTCATTTTAAAATCACCCAAGTCCGTTCATTGAAACCTATGGCTAGGAAGTTGAAGTTAATGGTTCAATTTCAAGGACGCCTTGTCCACACCAAACCAAAGAGTCTAGCTCCTACTTCACATAACGTATTGATATAATATCATATATCAAATCGAATATCCTCAATTGTCTCGATTCTTTAAGAAGACGGAGATATTTAATTGAGTCTATGACACCAAATCGGCACTTCATGCAATACGTTAGGATTTTTAATTTCATGTTTGAATGGTAGATGCCTAGTCGCCAGCTGGTTGACTCATCCATGGCCAATAATTTAGGGCATGAACCACTAAGAAGTGTCAAAATGGGTCTTAAACCCATATGACTCATATTTATCAAAAATGGGTAATATATGGGTTATTTATATTTTAAAATAGATCATATATGGGTTACTTATATTTTCAAGAAATTAGTTAAATGGGTCTTAAATGGATTGGATTTAAACACCCATTTCCAACCCAAACCTCACACTCTCTCTTTCCCCCTTTATAAATTTTTTTTTATATAAATTGAAATTAGAATTATTTTTATATTTCTTTTTTCTTTTCTTTTTCTTTTTTCTTTTTTCTTGCCTTTTTTTCCCTTTCTTCTTCATCCTACCTTAGCCGGTGGCCGGCACGGCAATGGTCGGCGACCAACTAGGGGAGGCTCAAGCCAGATCTAGCGAGACTCGAGCTCACCGGTGTCGGGCAAGCTCGAGCCCGTTGATTTGGCGAGGCCGAGGCCTTGTTGATTCAGCGAGACTCGAGCTCCCCGACATTGGCGAGCTCGATCTTGCCAATCATGCCTCGTCGACGACTGGCAAGGCTCAAGCTCGCCCAACATCGACAAGCTCAATCTCGCCGATTTGGCGAGGCCTCAGCCTTGCCGACATCTGGCAAGCCTCGAGCTCGCCTGTGGCCGGTTGTCGTGGCTGATGGCCAACCAAAGAAGAAGAAAAAGAAAAAGAAAAAAAAATTAAAACTTACATTTTTTAAAAATAAAATAAACACAATTACAAATTCGATTTTCAAAAAAATAATTAAAATTCGATTTTTTGAAAAAAAAAAAATTTTTTATAAAAATCATAAAAATTGTCCATTAAATTTGTATTGCATTAAAGTATTTTAGCAATATCATTTTTTTAGAATATTATAAGAAATAAGCTTTCTTAGGTTTAGTTAAAGGCTTTTAACATTTTTTTTTAATCTTATTTACTAATTTTTTATTGTTTAATTTTCTTTTTTTGATTTTTTTTAAGTGACATATATATAAAGAGTTTAAAGTGAATAAATTGGGTTGGAGTATATTAACCTAAATTGAGTTAAATATTAATGTGTTTCGGTAATATGGGTTGGGTCGGGTATAAGTCGGGTAAGGGTCGGGTGGGGTATGGGTCATCAAATTTATATCGCATGAAAATGGGTCAAAACGCGTTCAATGGGTCAATATAAGTCAGACCATTTTCGACTTGATCCAAACCCGACTCAATCCACCCATTTAGGGTGCATTTAGTAATGCTTATGTTCCCATAAACAATTTCTGATCAGAAATAATTATTTTTTATTCTGTTCTCGGGAATAATTTCTAAGCATTTTAAACCGTTTAATAACTGTCTAAAATTTCAATTCCCAGAATAAAATTACGTTTGGTACCGTCCTCAAAATTTCTACTTCAAATCATTTTCTTTTAATTTTCTAATAATTTTATTACTTTTTTCTTTTATTTTTTTTCTTTCCTTTTTTTTTTCTTTCCTTTCTCGTCTTCTTCTTCAAGGGTAGCCGGTCGCTGGCCTTGGGATGACTTGCGACTGGCCAGATTAGGGCCGACAACCTCGCCAAAGCGTTGCCGGCCCTTGCTAAGGCCACGCCTCGTCAGCCGAGCCTTGTCGATAGCTGGCCGAGGCTCGGCCGAGCCTTGGCTAGGTGAGTGGCCTCGCTAGATATGGGCGAGGTCGAGCCTTGTCTAGCCACGGCTTGACCGAGCCTTGCTGGGTCAAGCAAGCCTCATCGGTGGCTGAGGGAGGGCTGGGCAAGGCCTACCTGGCCACCGACGAGGCTTGGCCACACCAAATTTGGCGAGGCTGAGCCTCACCAGTGGTTGGGTGAGACTCCGTTGAGCTCGTTGGACCTCACCCTAGCCTAGCGAGCCTCCGACGAGATCGCCGAACCTCATCAGACTGGTCATCAACGGCAGCAGTGGCAGCAGTTGAAGAAGAGAAGAGAGGGAAGAAGAACAAGAAGAAAGAAGAGCAAAGAGAAAAAAAGATGGATTGGCTTGATTATGAAATTATTCCCGGAAATAAAAATCAATTTTTTTTTGCTTCTCGATTTTGTTCCAAATCTACTTTTGGAAATATAAAATGGAAATTTGTTCCTAAAAATAAAAGTTTTATCAAATGAATTTCTGTTCCAAATCTACTTCCGAAAACGAAAAAACATAAATTATTACTATTTGGCAAGTTGCCACACACACCCTTAACAACCATAGCCGCTGTTAATCTCGGAGCACTTTTGCGAGTCCGTGGGGTATCCATCCAAACATGCACGAGATGACTCCCGAGAAAAAGAACTTCTTGTCTCATTGTCCTAAAATGGACTCCACTTAGGTGCTCTATCATATCATCTTCTTTCGCCAACGGGAAAAGAAAAATATCAAAAAAAAGTCAAGAAAGAGCAGCGCTCGTTCGTTTAAGAAAAACCCTGACTTTGCCCTAACTAAGCGGCAAACGATTATCTTGCGTGTTCACGGAAAGCATAAAAAATTTTGTTCCTCTCAAGTAAGACTTTGCACGCGACACGAGATTGAAGACATGAAGATGAGAAGATCATTTGTAACATATCAATTTGGATAAGATTTCGCCTAAAGGTGTGTTGGAAAATTAGTTTTCCGGATTTTTACTCATTTGGTTAGATCGTCGAAAATGATTAGTCAATCAAAAATACTTTCCAATCAACAAAAATATTTATGCATAAAATTAGAAAAGTGAATTTCTAAATCTTTCGACAAAAAAAATAAAAAATTCTAGATCTCAAAACGCAAAACTTTCCGAAATTTAGCAAATACCTTTTTTTTTTCCACATATACATGTATTGAGAAATGTTAGTATAAAAAAATTGAAAATTACAAAAATCGCATATCGAACAGCATCTCCTTGTCATAAATCGCAATCGAGTTTGGAATACCGAACGAATTGCTCTCGCTCTCAATCCGCAAGCTCCGAGACGACCTGGAGCATGGAAATGTGGCATGGTTTGGCCAAAATTACCGACATTGTTTAAAGAGCAGAAGTGGTCGAAGGTACATGCCTCGTTGCCGCTTGACTTCCGGGCACCGGAAACGGCTGCCTTGACGATCCCGGCCTAGAAGCAAGTTCGTTAAGCACTCTTGCGAGATGATTAACCATGATTAGCCGAATCATTTTGTTGTTCCTTGAACATCCTTCTCACGATCGCTACTATCACCAGGTTTGGCTCCAATTCTCTCCTCTCTTCATTAGTGAGATTTCGTGGATTATCCGCTAAATTATCACCATATTTGTCATCTCCCACCGCATTAGTGGATGATGACTCTAATCGAGCAAGCCTCTCATTGACTGGTTGTGGGGATTGATTCTCCTTGCCAGCGACATTTCGAGGCTCTTGATTCCTCGTTTCCGCCATATGCACTTATGCAAATTGACCTTAATGGTCTCACTAGGGATGTCAAAAAGATGTTTCGTCGAAAATGTTTCTCTTTGAAATACGTTTATTGAAGGATAGATTTTTGGTTTTTTAAAGTGAATCAGGTTTTGTAGTGACTTGGACAAGAAGCAATAAGTATGAAGCGAACTATGGAAACTAAAATAGTAAATGATAAATGTCGCGACCAAATTTTCAGGTGCACCACCTAGGGTTTGGCTAATGGATTACTAAAACACTGTTTGATAACTATCCAAACAGTGTCTAATTCTGATTTTTTGTTCCCAGAATCAATTTGGACCCAGAATCGTGTTTGATAAAAAATTTGTTCCCAAGAACAAATTTGGAATAGAATTTAGAATTATATATATATATGATTCTTGATTCAAAATCAGAAAAAATAATCAAAAAAGTGGCTCTCTCTCCTCTGCTCAACGTACCCTCCTACTCCACGTTCTCTCCTCTGCTCCATGTTCTCTCTTGTTCTCTCTTCTGCTCCATATTCTCTCCTTTGCTCGACGTACCCTCCTCCTCGACGTTCTCTCCTCTACTCGACGTTCTCTCCTATGCTCAAACCCTTTCTTTTTCTTCTCTCCTCTGCTCGACGTTCTCTCCCATCCCATACAAGTTCATTCTCTCCTCAAGAATGGCGACGTCGACTGCTGCTTCTTCATCATTGAAGCTGCTTGTTCAAGGTGAGTTCCCTTCACTCACAGCGAGCGTAGTTGTCGGCTGATCTGGGTGACGGCTCGCTCACCATTACCGTCATTCGTTGTCTGTAACAGCTGGCGGGAGCGCCACCGGGCTCGAGTCGACAGGCGCCCGTGCCGATCTGGCCAAGGGGTCGCTTGCCGAGCGACCCCTTGGGCCCGAATCAGCGAGCACCAGCGCCGATCTGGCCGAGGGGTCACTGGGCTCGAATCGGCGAGCGCCAGCATTGAGCTGGCCGAGGGGTTGTGATTGTGTAGAGAATGTCACTCGTTTTGCCCAATTACGGGTGCTTCGCAGTTCCTCTTCGGTCGTTGTTGTTCCAATGCGTTTCGATTTCCCTCTGTTTCAGTGGTGCATCCAAGCTAACTCGACTGCCGATGCTTTGATTCCATCTTCTCTTGCTCCCTAAGGCTCTCGCCGTGACGAGTGTGATCCTTTATTTTACCTGCATTTTGAGCTCCTAGGCTTTGTGGAACACAGCGAATGTGGTCAAGCTGTTTCGGTCAATTTTGTGAAGTTCTTAGGCGTGGCTTGGGTTTTGGAAGTTTGACCCATTTTGATCTACTTGTGGCTAGGATGCAGTGTTTGTAAATTCAATGCTTCCTTTGGCTATTATGATGGTGTTATCTATCGGTTGCTACTTGCTGCATGCTAAAAGCCCGATGCTCGTGTTGCTTTTGGGAAATTATGGGGTCACCTATATACCCATGGGTAGAATTGTGGCCTAAGACTAAATTAAGATGGCTGTCTTGTCGCGGAATGTGCCCGGTGGAAATGGAAGGAGTAGTCTGCATTCTTTTGACTCTATAGCCGAGGTGTTTGCATGCATTAGATTGTCTTTGAATAGCCTTTTAATCTGAAGCACTGGAGACACATTAAGCTATGTAATTAACACTCTGGAGAGCTGAAGATATATCTATAGGAGTTAACGAACAAAAACCAGTTTTAAATTATGTTTGTATATAGCGAGTGCAAACTACACATTCAAGAGAATGAGATATAAATGGTTTGAAGTTCTTGTAGAAAACATGTGTGATCGATTGGGAAATGCCTCTGCTAGTTCATGTATTGTTTTTAAGCCTATCGATACTGAGGTGAGACTCACTAAACACCAATTACCAAAGACAGATTTTACTCTATGTAATTAATGATGCTTTACTTTCAACCAAAGGATTTGGGGGAGAGGGAGTTCTGTTGCGGTGATTATAATTGGCAGATGCATTCTTCTTCATATTTTGTTCAAGTGCTTTCATGATGTTGAGTCTATTACTGATTTGTTTCTCTTGGCTTTTCTTGTCTTCTAGAATAAGGTTTTACTTTCAAAAATAAGAAAATGGAATCTTCCATTATTTACCAAAATCAGCAGTTATGTTTGACATGGTATCCCGAAAGTTGGTAGCAGGTTTTAAATATGCATTTGTGCAAAAGTTGCATCTGTATGTAACTTACGGAAGGCCACACACTCATTATTGAGCTGCTGTCCAGATCGTTGATATCCAATAGAAAATGTTCTATATCTTCTAGAGATTTTTTAATGTCCTCTCTTATCTCTTTGACATCCAACAGAAAATGTTCACGAGCGACCCCTCGGCCAGCTCGGCACTGGCGCCCGCCGATTCGGGCCCACGAGCGACCCCTTGGGCGAGCGACCCCTTGGGCGAGCGACCCCTTGGCCAATTGTTTTTCTTCTCTTTTTGGCAAATGCAAAATTCTAATTACTTGACTTGCATACTACACTAGATGTCGGGATTCTTTGGTTTGTATCGGATCTCCTTCCCTTTGGTATTAGATGTGGTGTTCTCCTTTTTTGTGCCCATTGACCAGACTTCTTTCTTTGAAAAAGTTATTCTCATAGTTAATACTCAAATTCTTTTCTTCTACTATGATCTGTTACAGAAAATGCTGCAAGAGTTTAAAGCCACACTTACTACTTCTCTAAGAGATACCACAGTGTTTGAAGTAAGTAATGAGTAATATCAACTCTCAATTTGTGTTTAGCTCTCTATACTAGATATTGACTTATAAGTTTATATCTTCCATGATAGTTTTAAGTCTCCTTTCAATTAACTTATATGATGCTCAATCAAGGTTAAATGGCATCCCAGAAAAAAGATGTTCAAGGCAAAATGGACCGAGCATTTAACCAACTTGCTTGTAAGTTTGTTGGTAGATGAGGTACAAAAGGGAAATCGCACAACTTCTACTTTTAACAAAGCGGGGTGGAACAACATACGAGCTGCATTCACTAAACAGTCAGGATGCCAATATAACCTATTATAGTTAAAGAATAAGGTGAACAAACTAAGAAGACAATATAGTAGTTTTAAGAAGCTTATTTCTCAATCTGGTTTTGGCTAGGATAATGTGAATAACAAAGTTGTTGTCGACGATCCAAGTATTTAGGACTCTCATATCACAGTATGTTTTAAGTTTCGATCATTTTCATATTACTATAGATGTAAGGTTTAGAAGATTTGATTATGTTATTGACATATGTCATTATTGTGAAAATTGTAGGATAATAATGGGTGGGCAAAGTTCAAGAATGATGGATTTCCTCAATATCCTTAACTGTGTATTGTATTTGGTGATGCATATGCTACTAGAGAGCATGCTACAGGGAATGCCGAAGATTTAAAGGTGACGGTGGTGGCAATGTAACCAGTGATCCAAAAAACTTAAGTGAACACCCCATTGATGATGACGTTTTTACATCCAACTATACTTCAACTCCCATTCATAATAAGCATAGGTTGGATAGGACTCCAAATGTCAAGAGGAGAAGAAATAGTAGCTCAATTGGTATTGCAGACACGTGCAAAGCTATACAAGACATGCTCAAAGCTAGGTCAAGTTAATTTGAGAGTGAATCTATTGGCTCACAAGTCACACCACCGCCTGTAAACCCTTTCTCTATATCAACTATAATTGATATCCTTGTTAATATGAATAACTTGGACCAAGATCTTTACAACAAGACAGTGGAACGAGCATGTATTAGTGCCACATGGAGAGAAGCTTTCATCAGATCACCAGCTGAAAGGAGACATGGGCTTCTTCAAGTTCTTTAGTAGATGTTGAGATATGTTTTGTGGATCGTATGTGGTTTCACTTGATTGTATATTTAATTGTGGAAACTCTTTTGTGTGGTTATATAGATAAGATGGATTATTTGAAATTTTTATATTTGCTTTGCTTTTACTTTAGAACTTATATTGTTGATTGTTATTGGATTCTTTTCAAATTTCTTTGTTAATGTTATTGTATTTGCATGAAGATATAGGTACTATGGAAGGGGGATCAAATAGTATGTCTAATGAGCAAGTAGAATCAGTTGATCAATTCTTGGATGACGATGATCTTGACATATTAATAACATGATCATACATGATTGCAGTGGACCCGTGCATACGAGAGAACCTATTAGGGACAGTAGACTATCAGGACCGGAATGAATAAGAGAGATTATTTGTGGAAATTCTTATGAATCCCAAGCATGAACCATATTTCAAGGTATAGTTTCCATATCAATTTTGCATCATCAAATACATGTAGTTGATCATCTTTGAATTTTCATAGATTCACGTGATTTTTTTTTTCGAAATAAATTCATAGGATTGCTTAGGTGCTATTGATGGCACCTATATAATTGCTACCGTCCCCATATCTAAGCAAATCCCATATAGAGGCAGAAAATGAATTACCACTCAGAATGTGTTATGTATTTTTTTTGTTTTTTTTTTTTATGACCTAAGGAACCCCGTACAACCAGTAGCTGGCAAGCAAACCTTGGGATGACGCTAGCGGAGGACCAACCACCCCAGCGCCACACTTAAAACACCAAATGCCTCCACTGGGTTTCGAACCCCTCACCTTTTGGGAAGGATTAACGGAGCTCTTATCCAGCGAAGCCACCACGGCCGGTGGTATGTGTTATGTATTTGTTCGTTATATATGAAATTTACTTTCGTATATTCTGGGTGGGAAGGATCTGCCAACGATTGTCGAGTGCTTTCGGCAGCACTTGAGACTCCTCAATTGCAATTTCCTCGACTGCCACCAAGTATTTGATTTGTTTATAAGAGAAATTCATTTTATAATTGTTTCATCGTTGTATATATATACATACATGATAGGGAAATACTACACGGTAGATTCTAGTTATGCAACACTCCTGGGATTTTTAACTCAGTTTAAAAATGAACGATATTATTTGAATGATTATCGGGGGAATGGAAGACGGCCAAGGACAGTAAGAGAATTATTCAACCATATACATTCTTCTTTAAGAAATTTTATTGAGAGGTCGTTTAGGGCATTAAAGAATCACTTCACCATTTTGAGACACATGCCTCCATTTACAATTAAAAAGCAAGTACTTGTTGTAATTGCATGTTGTGCTCTTCATAATTATATTCGTGACTAAGATAGGATGGACAAAAAATTTTCCCGATATGGAGATCCGAAGTACCCATTTGGAACTAGAGGAGAGGAGGTTATAGATGATACATCAAAAGAGCAAGCAATGGAGATAAACATGCTTCGGAGAAATATCACAAATAAAATGGTAAGGGATTACAATATGCCAGAGATTCCATAACTTTATGTTTCCGACTTTTGTAATACTGTTTTTAAATATTGACTTATCAAAGCCAATATTTCAAAGTTGAACAATGAACTAAGTTACTTCATTATTCGTTTATGGATAAGTCATAGTGATGAGTTTCTTGTTAAAGTCTTTTCTTTGTTTCAAAGAGTCATGTTGGTTTGAAGACTTATTTTTTTAAACGTTGGGTGTTCGGTTTTGGGGAAGAGAGAGACAGAGAGAGAGAAGAATCTTGGCTAAAATAAAATCAACATCCATCCATATTAAATTCAAAATGGATTAGATATTTAACCATAGAAAAGTAAATATTAATTGAAAATGAGAAATCACCATGATAAAAAAAAAACTATTATTTAAATATAAATAATATTGAAATTCTAATAAGAAAACAAAATTTAAAATAACAACAATTTTCATTTTTATTTTTTTCTATTTTTTATTTCTATATTTTATTTTAATTTCTTCCTATTCTGAATATATATATTTTCTATATATAGAATACATATTTAATTTTGTATTATAATTTAGCGTTTATATTTATTACATATTTTAGGTATATTAGTATAGTTTATACTATGGTTTATTATTTACTATTTAATAAAAAATTGATTAGTTAATATTTTTATTACTTAGTATAAATATAATTAATCAATGAGTGGCTTATGATAATTCAATATCAAATTTACATTCATCTAAAAAGGTAATTAAAAAAGAATTGAAATAGAAATTTTATGCAGTTACCAAACGCATTTCTGTTCTTTTTCTATTCTAGAATCAGAAATTTTGTACTGTTACCAAACACGTTTTTTTGCTCAGAATCAGTTCCCGGGAATAAAATAAAAAATAATCATTTTTTATCAGAATTTGTTCCCGGGAACAGAATTGTTACCAAACACGCCCTAAGCCTAAACTTATCTTGGGTGCACCACCTAGGGTTTGGCTAATAGATTACCAAGCCTAAACTTAGTTCGGGCTCTCCCAAACCCGACTTAGGTTCAAGTTCTTAACATACAAATTTTTAATTAAAAGTCGTCACTAATCTATTTTCAGTGAGTCAATTAGATTCCCAAGTAAAATAATGAGAGATTTACTTTACTTCTGCAAATCAGAAATTTTTGAATTCGAGAACTTGATTACACTAACATCATTTCGGTACCTTTCTCTTTTATTTCGAAAAAATATTTTACAGGCAACTTGAGTTGATTTTAATTTACTTCCCTAACATGTGAGACGATTATGCGGGTGCGCAAACCACCAAATTAACACCCAGATTCTCATAGCAACGAAAGTATCTATAATGTTATATCAGAATTCACATCGATAGTCCTATATATGATTTATAATTAATACGCAATTTTTTTTTTCACTTAATTAATGAAAATCATGCTTTATGCAATGTATACTACTAATCTAACATAAAATGATATATGTAATGCATGCTACTAATCTAACATGAAATTATATGACATGGCAATATGACCTAAACTATATGACATATGCATGATGATTTTTGTGTGTTTTTTTTTTATAAAATTCGAAATTTAAAAATTGTCGAATAATTAAACATGCGATCTAAGTAAAAAAAAAAAAAAAAAACAACTAGCATCCTAAATTATTTTTTTATTTTTTATTTTAAAATTTTGAAATAAAATTCATATTCTAAATATGCAAGATAACCTTAAGACGAGGACTATTCTAAAACGTACATAATCTAAGGAATATTCTAAAACGAACCTAATCTAACTTAGATTTTTTTGGATTTTTTTTGCAAAAACAAAGTCGAATCAAACAACACGACGACAAATCAAAACAAGATAAGATTGATATCCAAAAATTGACGAACCATATCTCGCACATAAAATCGGGTTTGTCAATTTTAAATAAACCGTGAATCGAATTTTAAGCGTGAAATTGGATTGTTGATTTTCCAGGCGATTGCGAGTCAGATTTCGAACGCGAAAATCGGACTGTCAAGAGGCTAATTCATCTTGGGAATCTCAATCTTACGGCAATGAATATTTCAAGTAAAGAAACAAAAAATAAAAATAAAAATAAAACTACCTAATTTTGAATTTTCCAAAATCCGGTTTAATCACGGCGGCTCGACGTGGCCCGGCTTGGTTCGACAAGGGGCTGCTGTGGTGGTTCACCGGGGGTGATGGGTCGACGTTCGGAACTCCGGCGAGGGAACCGGCAACGGGTGGAAGCGGCGGTAGTGGCTGGTAGTGGCGTCGCTCGGGGCTCGGAGCGGCGTACAGAGGGGCCGGCCATCAGTTCGGGACCTACTATTGTCGGGGCAGCAGCGACACTCGAGCAGCAGTGGCGCTCGGGCGGAGGGCTCGGGTAGCAGGGCAGCTCGGCAACCAGTCCTGGCGTCGCAATCTGCAGCAGTAGCGGGCGTCGGGTCGTCGAGAGGAGTCGAGCGGCTACTGACGGCGGCGACGGAGACTTGGCTGCAGTTCAGGCGGAGCAGGAGCAGCGCCGGAAGCGTAGGTTGCAGCAGCAGGAGAGCTCGGGCGCTGGGCTAGCAGAGGCAGGCTCGAGATCTGCTGCGGAGGGGTGCTGGCGTCGGCGCGGTGGAACAGGAACCGGACTTCGGCTGCTGGGCGGCGACCGGCACGGGGACGAGCGGACAGGAAGATGCGTCGGCGGAGCGCGGCGATGGCCGGCGGCGCTCAGGCGCAGTGGCGAGCAGAGCAGGAGCCGCAGCGACGTCGCAAGGGGAACAAGCAGTGGCCAACACGGCGCAAGGCTACCCTCGCGAAGAAGATGACACTGTTCCTGTATCACCTATTCTTTTTTTTCTTTTTTTCTTCTTTCGCTGCTGGCCGGTCACTTCCTTCGCAGACTCCTTCTCTGGAGAAAATATTGGGTACCCTAACAGTGCCACGTCATTCGTGCTCTGAACCATTCATTGCGTGACACCTGTCCGTGTGTCAGTCCACGTCGTCCACTTCTCCGTTTCAGCGGTTCTGTCTCTCTCCTCTCTCTCCTCACGATAAAATAGGGGTGGACTCGGCTTGGCTCGGCTCGGCTCGCTGCAAAGAAAAGACAGGTCATGACTCCCGCCCAAGAGATTTCTCTCTCCTCAATTAAATTTTCTGCAATTTTCTCTCTCTCGCTTTCTCTCTCCTCGCAGAAGCACAAACAGAGAACGATCGAGACCTGCCTTCTCTCTCTCCCCTCCGCATCCGCTGGTTGCTTTCATCGCCCCCACGCTGAGGCCGACGCCGCCGACGCTCCTCCTCTCTCTCGCAACGTTCGCTCTGCTCTCTCTCTTCCCCCCTCCGCGAAGTCGTGCCTCTCTTCCAGCGAAACGCGACGCCGACGGCCATCCACCTCCGCCTCCGCCTCCGCCGGTCGACGCCGCCGCCGACGCAGCCTCCGCCTCCATCTCGCGACCTCTAGTCCTCTCTCTCTCTCTCTTTCGTCCTCGAAGTCGCGCCTCTCTTCCAGCAAGGCCCGACGCCGACGGCCCTCCGCCGGTTGCCTCCGTCGGCGTCGGAGTCCGTCACCCCCGTCTCCTCAGCCTCCGCCTACGCGTCCGACGGCAACGCGTCGAACCACGACGGCGAAAATGGAGGAGAGAGAAACGACGAAGCAGAAGACGGAGACGAAGAAGCAGAAGCGTGCGCTCGGGATTCTGGACATGGGTCGTCGCGTCGGTTCGCGTTCCGGCTCGCCCTCGTCTACCTCTCCAGGAACCTCCGCCTGTCCACCCGCCCCGAGGTCGCCACCCCTCTCACCAGCATTCACCGCCGTAATTCCGCCTCTCTTCGCTCCGTCGATCGATTCCCCATCCCCGATCCACCGCCCCCTCGCCCCCTCCTCCCTTGAAATCTTGGAGGTCCATTTTCTGATACGATTTCTGGTTTTTCTTGTTTGTGCCGCCTGTAGTTGGCAAAGGCTACTGGTTGAAGAAGTCGGTGATGTCTCCCTATGCAGGTTTGGCTCCGTTCGATCTCTGTAGGAAGGAAGCTGCTTGTTTGCCTTCTGGTGTGTCGCTGCTTTGATCCCTTCCACAGGTTCCATGTGTCACGGTTCTCCTTTGCTGTTGCTCGTTCTCGGACTTCTCGCTGTCAAAAGGTGACTACCAGTGTATAATCGCCGATGCATTTTGAAGGCTAGGTTGATTGTGAGCTTCGCTGGTTATCTGCTCGTTCTTGGATGTGTAAAACTTTTGATCCCACAGAAAGCAGTAATCTTTCAGGATCCTTTTATCTTCCCTCCATACCACAAAGCAGCAAGGGAGTCTTTTGACTACTATATGTTTGGTCAAAATTACATCCATCCTCTGGTTGATTTCAGGTTCATCGATAATTTTGTGCTCACTTCCTTCACAAAGCTTCGCTGAAGAATATTAAAAGGCACTCAAATTATTTATGTTCTATAATTTGCTTGGCTTGTCTTCACATGTCAAAGGTCCATGACGTTCTAGCGATGAACCTACACATTTACTTTTAATTAACTTGCATTTCTAGGAAACTTGCCACTTTGTCGTGACGTCTTTTTTCCACCTTTACACCCCTTTCAGCCCTAATTGCTTTAGGAAAAATTGATTTCCATTCCAGGAAAGTGCAAAAACACTGTCCCTTCTGTCCTCTTTTTTAAATAATAATTCAGAATACTAGGGAGCATAAAATACTAAGAATTAAGCTTCTGTTATTAACTCAATATATGAATTGCAAACTCCTAAATTGTTTTCAGAGGGTTTTTATGGACTTATCCCTAAACAGGGAAAGCTCCTGCGCTAGCTTTTCTCATTGGACCTTTGACTAATTAGTTACTTCCTCTAGATATCTCTTAGCATTTCTGAGTTGTTTTTACTCTCACATATCTCTTAATTTGCTCTTTGCTTCTGATTTTCCTTTCTGCAGAAACTCATATGTTGGAAACATTCCTGTTTTTGATGAAATCCGTGAGAAACTTCAGGAGGTGAATAGTTCTTTTGTTACTCTTCTCCTTTAAATGGACCGATGATGACTCGTGTCTTACCGAAACCTGTTGCATTCACATTGCCTCTTAAACTGAAATTGTTTTTGTTAGTCTAAAGAATAACTGAAAGCCATAGTATATCCCTCTTGTTCTTTTTTTGTACAGATATTTTCTGTGATTCAAGTGTTAGCTTGGACTCTTATATATTTCACTTCTTGGCCTTTCCTATTGCTCTTCACTGAATGAAATTACCATTCAGTAGATTGCATTCTGCTTGCTTGTAATGTAGATTTATGATCTGAAACTGTTTATAAATGATTCTGGTTTATTGTATGCATGCACATCAAATTTGACCTTTAGCTGCTTCACAAAGTAAATAGAGGCAACAGATCACTATAGAAGAGGATCCAACTGTTATACAATGCTAATTTATATCTTAAATTGCAGGGCCACAATGTCGTTTTGATATCCAACCACCAAACGGAAGCAGATCCAGCTGTTATTGCTCTGCTTCTTGAAGGAACACATTCACATATTGCGGAGAATGTGGTACAGATTTTATCTTTTATTAGACTTGATTATTACCTCATTCGTGAGTATAGGCCACAAGTGGGCCACTTGCTTGAACATATCTTTTATCTTCTAGTGTAGACTTATGTAGCTGGAGATAGAGTTGTATGATCCACTAAGCAAGCCCTTCAGTATGGGAAGGTGATTAAAATCTCTATCCTTATGAGTAGTTATAAAGTTTAGCATGCTGATGAGTGATTAGGCAAGCTCATAACTCAAATCTTCTATTTTTTCTAGGAACCTTGTTTGTGTATATTCGAAAAAGCATATGTTTGATGTTCCGAGCTTGTTGAGATGAAAAGGAGATCAAATACACAAAGCTTGAAGGAAATGGCTTTGCTTTTAAGGTACTACGTTCACAGCTTTTCATGTGAATGCAACCTCATATATGAAAACAATTGAACGGTGATGTATCTTCAGCTCTGTGAAAATGCAACGATGGTAAAGATCCTATTTAATGTGAACAGTTGGTCACCTTTTGCCTCCTCTATTTGTCCTTACATTGATTCTTCATGTTCATAAGTAAACCAATGCTCTTACTACAAGTGAGATGATATGCTAGTTATGCACGAGCATTGCGGGGGTTGATCACAACTACGTGGATTGCGCCAAGTGGTGGCGAGAGATCGTCCCGATCCTCTTACGGAGAATGGCATCCGGTAGGTTTTCACTCTGCTCTGCGGGATTGAGCGGCGAGTTCCTTTTCTCTTTCTTTGCTCTTTCTTGAGTATGTCAAATATGCTTTACCGAACTTCCATACAGTACCATAGTTGTAATCACTTGTGTTTACTTCATTCTGCCACTCGAAGATAGAAAAGTTTGGTCTACTCATTAAAATCCATTTAGTTCTCTGGTCGTTGTCATCTGCCATTTTCGGTGATTCGATATAAAAGAGTGGGCAGGCACCCTTTGATTCTGCTTTGTGGTAGACAAAAAAAGAGTGCAACTTTACGGTGGAGAAAGAAATTGGTGAAAAAAGAGTGATTACTTTCCACGGTGCTGGGTTATCGGTTGGACCGAGATTATGTTGACTCGTGAACAGTCCTTATGTTGACTCGTGAACAGGTCCCTATCACTACTTGTTGCAACCGACTAGTGTGTGTATTTTATCTCTTTGGAATATATCTACCTTACTTTTCCAGATTTCTTCTAAATTAAAATAATTGAATTCCTAATTGTATAATGTTTTTGTTCTTGTGAGTTTGGTTTGATTTACAATAGGTGGATGGCAATAAGTATCGGCATTGTTTTAGTGATGTCGAAAATTTGCATAGAGAAGCCAATGCGATGGTATTTATACTGATCTTTCCGGTCTTCCATTTTTAGATTCTTTTCTTGCTCGAAGTGAAAATCAATAATCTTTATTGTGAAAAGACTAAGCTGGTGTGACTCTTTACATGCTATTATGGTACTGTCGTCGAAAAAATTCAAAAACGTTTTTTTTTTTTTTTTGGTCGGTAACCAATGAGAAAACCAATGCTCTCTTTCCTTTCTTTAACACTCGTTGCGTCTTCCAAGCATGGTCCACGACATGTCCTCATTCCCTTTGCAGGCGAAGGAGGTATATGCACGGGCTCTTTATGAGTATTACTTGCGCAATATAATATTCTCAAATGTGCTATACATGACAAAAAAGGACTTGAAGCATCAACTGCAGAGGTTTCCTTGTCGCAACCATGGAATTATGAGAATTAGTGGCATCTTTCCAGAGGTATTTTTCACTTCAATATATTTAAATAGAAAAGGTGCTTCATGAGATGTTTCGGTATCGAATCTGTTCTTGGTTGTGTCATGTCAAAACTTCTGTTGGAGAATGACTTTGAAGCCGATTTAGAGATATGATCGAAAGGTAATTATGAGCATATCAATTCTTTAAAAAGAAAATGTCTCAGCTTGTTAAAACTGAAGGGTTTGGGTTGTTTGGTTGGTTGTGCTTTTAACGACGGCATTTTGTGGATGTGAAAATTTTCCATTTAGCATCATGCACATCGATATACTTCTTCAATAAGATCAAAGGTCCACACGACAAGCATCAAATTCTGCCTGGTTTGATGAGAAAGGCTAATAGAAGTTTGATGTTATATCAATTTGTCAACAATGTTAACTAGAAGAAATCAGTGGAAGTGCTTTTCTCATTCTGTACCTTCTCTTTTTCGTGCTGTGCCAATAATCTTCTTTCTTGTTCAGATAAAAGTATCATGATGATGCGTTAATTATTTATCCTGGGTTATTTTAAACACCATCTACCTTGACAGGACAGGCGTATGTTTTTTTGGTTTCCAAACTTCTTGTCTTGTTCATTGCCCATATAAATGATGTGTCAACGAAGTGGTGTTATTTGATGTGCTGTTGTTTGGTTTTTCTTTTAGTGCCACTGTTCAGAAAGTTTTGTGTTCCCCTTTAAAATGAACTTTTTCCACTGCCCAAAAAAAGATGTTGCTACATATATTAGATGTTCAATCTTCTGTGTGGATCCACTTGGGGTTTTGCACGACGAAGTCTTGGTCCAAGACAGCATTTGTACTGTTGAGGAGGGGGAAGACAGGCTTATGCTTCTTGGTATCCGTCTTCTGAAGCTTGATGTTCCGTCTATGAACCTGATCTGCTACGTGTCTATGTAGGGGGCATGAAAGCTTCACTCGAAACTGCACATCTAAGTTTCTAAATCGGAAAAGATCATGCGATTTGCGTGTTAAACATACATTATATACTCTGTAACAATGTCGGTTCCTTGGTGTTGTTTTGCAGGGGAAAGGTTCCCTTTTGGACGTGTATTCATAATTTATTAAGTAGATATCTTCTAATCCAATTCAAGTACATACTGGAAAATGGAGCTTTCTTTCTTCGGACCTTTTGACGAACTCTCAGAAGTACTCGAACCAGCCTCTCTTTTCTCCTTCTGTCCATAGCTTCTGGGAGCTGACTAGTCAGAAGTCCAGGGCCGCCTCAATGTGGCGCATTGTATGCTGTACAGCAATAGGTGGAGCTAGTCACTGATCGGCCATCTTACAGTCTCACATGTATATGGTCTGCTACATAACAGCCATCAATTAATCGCTCTAGTTATCTTCCGTAGCTTTTTGCCTAATAGTCTTCATCTTAGTCTCTTATTTGAACATGGCATATGACATGATTTGGTGCCGGAAGGTGGTAGATTTTGCCTTGGTAGGTGGGTGGAAAGCCCCTCGGTTTTGTTAGCCGTTTAAGACATTCGTTTTTCCTGACAGGAGGAGCAATGGATAGTTGCCCTCTTATCAGTACACGCCAACGAGAATACACTTTCTTATGATATCGATACTCCCCATCCTCTTCTCTGGCACTCAACTAATGTCATGATTTTCATTCATTCATTCACTTTACAGCTTGCTGTATTGATTCAATCTGCCAAGTGACTGTTATAGAGATGAGGCATATATTAGCCACTTACGACGGCCCTTTAGCTAGGGAATTGCTGCTATTGGCACTCTAATCTCAACTCGAGGAGATCAGCTTCCTTTTGTCTTTGGACGACTTGGAGTAAGTTCAAATCCACTACGATGTGCTCTAATCGGGGATTATGGAGACCTAACATCTCAAGTTTAGGCCTACATCCTCTCTGATTCATGCGATTTCCCTGTTTAGTAGTGGGGGTTTGCAGGAGGTAACCAAACGTTATGCGATAAAACAAACCAAGTAAAGAAAAGTGATTGTGCATCCGTAAGATACATGGCCATCAGATAACCTTTTTTTATCTGGTGCACAGGCGCGGAAGTTGCCATGAAATCATATGTCAAAGCCTCATTACTATAATCCCATATCAACTAAGTCTATGGATACCAATAGTTTCGTGATGCAATATTTAAGCTGCAAAGTGCGCTTAATGCTTATGATCGCGTCATCCTCATTCGAATACCTGTGCTTAACACTTATGATCGCATCATCCTCATTTGAATACCGATGAACGTAATAAGATCACCTAACTTGCCATGGTACGCCATGTCAGCGACACGTGATGCGTCGGATGCATAACTCATTCAAGCATCCTGCAACTTTTGTCCCCAAAAAAAGATTTTGAGGCGCATCATGTGTGGAAAAACGGAACCGGTCCAATAGCTTCACGAGAAAATATTTGGTACCCTAAAGGGACCACGTTATCGGTGCTCTGAACGAGTCAAATAATGTTTTATGGAGCCGAGGGGCCAAGCTCTCGGTATTTTCAGATGCCTCTAGTACTTAATTGTGGGAAGAGCCAGCATTTCACTGTAGAGCAAGTATGCTTTTACAAAGAATTGACAACTAGGACATTCTTTAATTTGAAAATTCTCATAGTTCATAAGCTTGTTTTGCTATGAAACTCTCAATGGTATAGATCCGTATATGCATTACGCCCTAACTCCAACACCAACAGTTTTGCTCACTCGATTAGGAACATTGAGCTAGAGCAAACACCTATTCTTGTGTTCCGTTATCTAGTAAAATCCCAAGTAATACCTTTAGTCATTTACACACACCAAACACTAAAATGCTATAAGGTACAAATGCCACAGGGCAAGTGTGGCGTGGTAGTATAGATTTTGGAGAAATGTTTCAGGAGTACATTATCCAAGATCCTCATTTCAAACTTTTTTAGAACTGCTGTGAACTTCCATATGTTCATACCCTCTTCTGTGTGAATCGTAAAGAGGTTGTGATGCCCTAAAGCTGAAAATGTTATCTATTCGTGTTGTGTTTGGTCCAATTGCTTCATTGTTATCCACTTCAAAATTTGATGTATGCTTGCTCCCATAAACTCGTACACTAAGCACCTTCCTGCGCTCCAATTCGTATGTGCTTGTTGAAGAAAGCTATCAATTCTTGTTTTGCCAGCTTCCTTAGTGTTGCGACCTGGTGCAATGCAAACGAAGTGAAGTTTTGTGAGTTGCTTTGCATGTCCAGCTTCATGAAGATAAATTAGGCAAATTTCAGCTGAGAGGAGGGAGAGGGCATACTGCCAATTGTATACAGGTAACTTTAGTTCCATAAAAAGAGATCAAGTAGAAGATGAATGTAGGCGAAACCAACAGTAGATGGAAAATAGTGTCGATTTGCTCAGTCCCTACTGAGAAGACTAGGATTTGATGTCCGCAATAGAAAGAGAGAGAGAGGCAATATCTTGTACCTCAGTTTCTATTCGATCAAATAGGAAAGTTCTATTAGTTATCTCTTCCCAGTGACGCTCAGATTCTTCCCACAAATTCTTGTCCTTCTCCATCTTTGATTCAATTAGTGTGTTTAAATGGCTCTGTCAAAGGCATAAATTCCAGGTTTGATGTAATGGTTTAAAAATTATTTGACAAGCTGACATGATTTTCATTATGGAACACGGGAGAAACAACTCACCTTGAAGTCAACCTCACTCATCTTAAGGAGTTTACTTTCGAAAGACTCAAGAAAGCTCTGGACCCGTGTGTCGATGTGCCTTGGACCCCGTTAAGATTAACTAAGTGAAGGAGTTAAAGGTGATGAGGCAGTCAAAACACAGAGAACCTTGTGGTATACCTTCACAAAGGACAGACGAGTTGAACTGCAGGCCATGCACACCGAGGTCATTTCTGCTTGAAACCCTTAGAATAATTAGCAGAACACACATCTGGGGAGAAGGGAGAAATGAGATGGTTTTACCGATGTGTGACCAAACAGACATAACCAAGTTGCTCAACTGTTCTGAGCTGGTGGAAGGCTTCATGCCATGCAATAAAAGCCAAAAGCTGAAGTTGTACATTCAAAGTAATGTCATCTTGATGGATCTGCAATTATCCATGGGGATTGTAATCAAATACATACAGAAAAAGACTAAGTAGACCTACCAAAATGAAATACTCCATGATTTTTAATGCTTCTAATCTGATGAACTTTTTGTCTTTGCTAATGTACAAACATATACTTTCTCAAAGTGAATTGGTGAGTCAGAAATCAACCATCCCAAGGGGGTAAACCATGCGCAATTCTAATTGTTGAACCTACCCCCAAGGGGGTAAACCATGCGCAATGTGTCACCAGATAGATTTTTGGCCGAAATTACAAGCAAAACACAGCCTCACATACCCAGAGAAACATAATAGCAGATCAAAGGTGGCCTAGGCTAATTAAGTTCATTGGAGCCGGGAGTCATCTTGAACTTCTATTCAGGCAAAAGACAGGCCAGAAGATTTCATGACAAAGTTATGTGGAGAGAAATTTGTTCTTTTCATTAATATTGTTGAGTAAAAGTACCTGAATAATGTGAAGCAATGCAGAATTCTCATCATTTGAGTTTAGGCCTTCAGTTGAGTAGACGTAACTTACACCCTTGTCGAGTGTGACGAGTCTGCTTGTCATGAGCTGGATTGGAGCACAGGCTTGTGTCACGAGCCGAAAGGTGGACGACCCGAGAGGTTCCCCAGAGTCGACTCCAACTCGCCCGTGGACCTCCTGCTCTCCCTCGGATTCCCTCCAAGTCTTCTCCCCGAATTGCAAGGGCGGGCGAAACTGTCATTGAGCTAGATTACGGGAGTCTGTTCCTTTCATTTATGTCGGTAGACGGTAGTTGAATACTTATGTCGGTGGTTGAGGCGGTGCGATCCTGCCCGTCAGATCAAAAGTAGATCAATGGTTGTAATCCGAGGCCCTCACCTATAAAAGGGGGTGTCCTCCTTCATTTGTAATCACCCAACCCAACATTTCAGTTATATCAAAGCTTCCGCTTCCTTTTCAGAGCTCCTCTCTCTAGCTTTCTCTCTCAACGATCCGGGTAAGCGAGCGGGTAAGCGTTCGATCAAGCAAGGCTTGGCTCGGGTAGTCCAAATTCGCCCGAGTCGCCGCGCGGTCACGATCCCAATCGATCGGCCCGTGACACTTGCATATAGGATGAGAACCATTAAAACATCTTCAACATGATGAACAATTGACTCTGCTTCATCATGCTCTATATTCCCTAGTGAGTGATGACAAAATAAAAGTACATCAAGATTCAAATATGAGAGAGTTAACTTAAAAAAGAAAGGAATAACTTCTAAAATCACTGAACCTGCTATGTAACACTCTAAGAATGCTCTCGAGAGCATTGTAGGAGCAAACCGAGAAAGGTCTTCAGGCTGAAGGGTCTCAAGTATTTCTAGATCTTCCTCCCAAGGCCATGAATGGTCATTTAATATTAAAGAGAGATAATATGAGGCATGATATCTTGGCTCATCAAACTTGAAATTCTGATAACTTTTTGTCAACTTCTCCTGGAAGACAATAAAAGATGAGTCTTAATAGTAATTGGTGCAGCCGGCACATAGCTCAGGAAACTAGACAAATAAGATTACTTTATGATGTTTTCTAGGTCAAAGCATAACAGAACCAATCTGGAAGCTACTGCTCTAGTGGCGGTTCTTTTTAAGAGGTATTGCTTGAATCAGCAAAGTGTATTTGGACCCTTTGCAATTTCACGACTTAGTCATGTACAAAGAGATTTCCTGATTAGATTCGGCGTACTCGAAATAATAATAATCTATTATATGACCAAGTAAAAACATTACTCTGCAAAATGATTGGCATTTCTGCCTAATGTCGTGGAAGCTTCTTGAGAAAAGTTGACCAGAGTTCACAATTAATTGGTCTTCTCCAAGCTATTTGATCACGAAGAGAACATGGATTGTCAAGTTTATGGCACTTTGTGCCAAGATGCACTTTGAGAGTATGAATAAGGCAAAGATAATATCAACATTTCTTAAAGTATTTCGATACATTAAACTTGTTAGAATTTTAAAATTTTAAGTTATATCTCCATCTAATAGCTTGAACTTACATGGTCCTGCGATTTCAACATGGTATTATAATAGGTCCTGACAAACCTTTCCCGAGCCCCCCGATCGTAGTCAATTTCCACGCCTCAGTCTTAGGTCAAAGTTTAGCCTATGCATGTGGGGTTGTTGTGTTGGAACATTTAAACAGTAAAATACTCCTTCACGTAATACCTTGAGCTTTTAGATCAATTAGCAGAAGTATCCACAATTTCCTAAAAAACCCACATAACAGGATGCTTCTCCTATTATTCTGCACTCCTGATGGCCCCCACAAAAAAATTATTTTGCAGTCCTTATAGGAACTAATGCAAATGTTTTGGTAGATCATATAACAAAAGTAAAAAAATGTAAAAAGTAGTTGCTGCTTCTGGCCTGCAGTTATCTAGCTTTCCTCAACCAAGCGTATGAAAGATTATTGATACACAGGAACTGATATAAGCTTCTTTTTGCAGCATAAATTTCATGATTACCTTGATCACAGAAGATCTTTCTGGCTTCACTGTAAAATCTGCCATTGCTTTTAGGATGGTATCCAATAATACCCGCAACTTGTGATAATAGCCACTGACTTCCAGCTTAAGAAAATCAGAAAAAGAGTGAGCATGTTGTAAATAGAGAACCCCGCTTACTGGAGGAATAAGGATGTGAAAAAGGAAATATTTTTGCATCGAATCAATGCCCAATTTGTATATGTATGTAAATACACACACAAAATAAATGTACATATATGTGTGTATTTTTTTTCCTATGGCCAGAACTCTTTACATAAAAGAAGCTCATTCTTTCACCTAGGCAGGCAAATCAGATAGTCAGAATAATTTATAACACATTCAAGAAACCTTGGATGGGTAGTGGGCTGAGGCCTTCTGTAGCAAGATAAAGTATCTATATGCTGGCATGGGACAGAAAAAACGAATGACTAACCAATAGCCACAAGCAAAAAATCTATAGGTTGATGCAGGCATTGTATATCGTTCCACTCTTACCTCAGTTGATGAATGTGCTAAAACTAACCAGGAATCAGCAGTTATTGATAGAAAATGAAACTAGTTTAATGGCAATCATGCATGACAAAATGAGGCCGCAGATATGCACACTAAACAGGTATGCACACTAACATGCACAAACCCCAATCTTCTTAGACAACAGTACATACCATGATCATAATTCTGTGGTACAACCAGATGTCTATATCAATCATCGTTGATCACAGACTTGCGCAGTCCGGGAAAGACTAGGAAGTGCTAGTAGAATGGAATACGGAAATTTGGACGCGAAGGACCTCATGAATGGCACCTCAATGAAGCACGCTGAGGACCTCATTTTCCTGACGCAATGCTAGATCTTGCAGGGAAACTGAACGAGAATGAGACTCGTCTCACATTCGGAAGCCATAGAATAATCTGCCGAGCTTCCACCATTTGACACTCACTTGATGTTGTGAGATCTTGCTATTCTGAAGCGCTTCCATGACATGCTCAGCCTGCAAAATTTCTATGATTATTTCACCATGGAGTAAACTCCAACCAATCTCCGGAGTCTCTACGACATGATTCAATGCATTGGATAATGATAGAGTGATATTCCTAACTGACAAGCCAGAATGAGACCTCTACCCTTAACAAAACAGAAATTAACAGGCAAATTAGTAAAGAATCCCATTATGATTAGCCCATATCTGTTCATCTGCATGGTGCGATTCCACAAATCAAAACCAAGTAACTCATATTCAAAGGCAGGGCATTACGTATAATATGCAAATTTAAAATTTTCATTTATCATTCTTCTTTTCAGCAGTATGTAGCTAAATAAGAGGCCAGACGAACAATCAAGCTATAAATATCAACTTCGAGATTGACAAAATTTGAGACTGACACAAATACAATCTTCAAAAAGCAAGTTCTCTCATAGAGTGATGCACAATATTTGCGAGGAAAGGTTTATACCATATACACAATCTTTCATTTTCCCAATAGATGAGATGACTTGCTGAAGAGATCTTTCCCCCAGTGTAAGAGGAGAAGGAAAATGCTACAGCCATAACAAACACAAATTCCTGCTTTTGTTTCTGGACATTTTAGCACCATTCAAAAGTTCTACACACCACATTCTAGCAAAGCCGAAACATCAAAGTCTGCTCAACGACACTAATTGAAAGCAAAATGCCCATTTGGCAGTTATGTGCGTCTTTCCTCGGTGCTCAAAAGTAAACAGTTGCTTACTGGCACTTCAAGCCAGTGCATGCAGTAATGCAAGCCGACCAAGTTCAGCAGCACATTCACTTCCGGCCTGAACAGAAACATTTCGACGTCCTTGAATCCGAGTCGCATAGAGCTCAAGTGCTCAATCGCTTTTAGGTAGTCCCTGATCTCGAGCGAATCGGAAAACAGACATTGCTCGACGTGCTGAACAACCAACTTGCTCGGCCATCTCGGCATGCCAATTCATTAAAAATCCCTCCATCCCTACTTTCAAATTCCAACCACCAACAAAGTACCCAAACCTACCATGATCAGAATTTCTCCCCCTCGCCGACAATTGCACGATCATCAAAATAAGCAATTTTCATCATAAAAGATTAACACGAACCAAACCCAAACCCAAAACCCGAGACCCGATGCTGAAAGAGAAGATTACCTTGAAAGAGGAAGAGTCGCCATGATCAGCCGATGAAGATTCAGTCAACGAATCCAGAGAAGGCCATCTCCGTCGCGCCAGAGGCTCCCACGGGAAATCCGACCCGCACAAGTTCCGACCTCCTCAACCAGTAGTGCCCGACCATGCGGCCCTCGCCCGAGCCGGGTTCGCGATCGCGCCCTTCTCCAGCTCCTCCATCGCCTTGAACGCTGCACCGGAACCGAGACTCCATCTTCTCCACGAACTAGTTCGTGAACCCAATTCGGCTCAAGTTCAAGGAAAAGCCCTAGCTCCAATGCTGGTGTAGCCAGTCCACGTACCTTGTCCACAGCGAGCGGGAACCCTTCTCCAGTCCTCTAGCCCGCGCCTCTCCTTCTTCGCCGCGCCGTCAGCCCTGCCCAGGTCTACCGAGATCTCCCTTGCGACCGACAGGGCCAGCGACAGGGACAGCACCCGGTCGACGGCGGGAAGCCTGGCGCCGCTCGGGAACGAGACCGAGGCCCAGAAGTTGCCGAGAGACCAACGCGAGCACAAACCTTATGCTCGATCTCCGCGTTGGAAACAGTCGGAGGCGAAGGCGGTCCGGAATCAGCTGTGACTGGCGGGGCTCTGGAGGAGGCGACATGCCAGAGGTAGATGACCGGTGAGGATTTTTGGGGAGGCAGAGGGGGAGGCGGAGGCGGAGGGGGTGGGACGCGTTGAGAAGGAAACTGAGGAAGTGCAGCTCGTCCACGAGGAGAGAGAGAGCCCAGAAAATATTCAAGTGAGGAGAGAGATTTTAAGCGGGAGCGTTGCGCATTTATTACCGTGCTTTCTACTGTCAGCCGAGCCGAGCCGAGCCGAGCCATCAGCCGAGAGTTATTTCGGAGAGAGTGAGAAGATAGAGGAGAGAGACGAAGCGCAGAAGATGGAGTGAGCGGACGTGGCGGGCCCCGAGGACAGGTGTCGACGCGTGAATGGTTCAGAGCACGAATGACGCGGCACTGTTAGGGTACCCAATATTTTCTCCCTTCTCTGCTCCCTGCTCACACGTCCACTCTCTCTTTTACTGTTGCTTTTTCCCTCAAAAAGCTTTTTCCTCCGTTTGTTGTCTTGTGCTGAAAGAACGAACGAAGTAAACCCCATGGGAAGCTTTTGTTCTTCTCCTGTGTTGAATTTTTGTTTTTACCTAAAACTCGAGAAAAGCCCCCAAAACCCTACGCATTTAACCATTTTATAGACCACATATTAGAGTTTTAATTTTTCCAAATCAATATCCACAAAGATTTCTTTTCCGAATGCAATATTTGTTTTTGATACGATTCAAGATTGCAAAAGGATTTTTCTAAAATTTCAAATCCTACAAAGTTGAGCTCGCAGTATTTTTTCACACCTGCCCTATCCAAGATATTTTAAAAAAACTCCCATCATATCCTAAAAAATTTCAAATTCCTATTTTTCACTAGACAATTTTCTATCATTAAAAAAAAGGGCTTGAGCCAACTTGCTCATTTCGTGGGCTTACTCCAGCATGTCAATTTAAAGCTCAAAACCACTAATTCAAACTCATTCGTCACCAGCCCAATGCAAATGCAATAATAATAATAAAAAATACATCTAAATTTATATAATATGTAATTAATTAATTTTTTTTGTAGGGATTAAAATTAATCCCTGATTTTTTTAATGCGATAAATGACTAACGGGTCGCCAAAATTTATGTGTCAACAATAAAGAATTGCAAGTAAAGAATTGATAAGTAAATTGCAGAAAATTTAATAAGTGTTATTAGTTGATCGGATCCTTTACGATTGTCTTCCTTGGCCTTTTATAGCCTTGTATCAACTGTAATTGTCAAGAGTAGTTATTTTTCAAATTCCAAATCCTAATAACTCCCGAGTTTCCAGGCCTCAACTCTATTAATTTATAACCGTATGTTCTCATCTTTAACCGGTTACGATTCGGCTTCGGAATTTCTATCGATCTCGTAATCAGCTAGCCGCTCTTCCCCGTATGTCTATTTCTAGCTTTCACCGATTTTCTTCCATCGACGGCGACTACCTTTCTCAGTTGCTGATTTCTAATATTAGATTGCAGCTATCCTGTAGACAATGCACCACGGACTTTCGTTGATCCATCATGACTCAACACAAACTAAGCATCAATGTAACATGCATCAAAATTAAAAGAATCGCACTTGTTCTCAAAGAAGACAGCTACTATTATCCAACTACATTTATCAAACTAAGCATCGAAGTAACATGCGTCAAAATTGAGGAATTATAATTGTAGAATCCTCATGACGCTTTGGTCCAAAAGATTCCAAAATTAAAGTCCCGCCCTTTTTCTTCCTAAGCTTTAGCAGACTATAGAGGCAAGGCCGGTAGATGGATTTAACCATTTCAACATACAAGGGAAACTGTACATTTAAGAAGAAGTAGCTAGGGACAGCAGCCAGCAAAGTAATTGGGATGTAAATCCACTTAATCGTCCGCTTAGGACGATTGTAAGAGCAAAGCCAAATGCCACCAACATAAAGGCCAAAGAGAGGAAGAGAAAAGTGATGCCCATTATCATTTTTCTTGGTAGTGAATGGAGAGTATCTTCAACTGTGTAGCATGGAGTTACAATAGCCAAGAACATCAGGGTGGTAGCCACAAAGGAGAAGAGAGCGAGAGCATCTAGAATATCATAAAGATGAAGATTCCCATACTGCCATCGTTGCCTCCAGGTACTGTCAAAGCTGCAGTGAAAGTTATTGTAATGATGAGAGTCGCAACAAGACTACAAGATGATGATGTATCCTTCATCTATTGCCCAACTTCTATGAGCAAATCTTTGCTATGTTCCACGAAAAATTCCCAGTATGTTTTCCCTATCCTTCGTTTTGGTTGGCCGCAGTCCAGAATTTTAGAAGAATGATCAATCTCATTCAATACCTTCAAATAAAAATAAAAATAAAGGATGCCTATCAATGTAAAATATCATTAAAAAGCACAAAAGGGTGACAAACAAATAAGGCGAACCGACCTCAAATTCGTACTTATAAATGAAGGATCGCTCATTTCTTCCAGTACCTTCAGAAACATAAAGGATGCCTATGAATGTGAATGTAAGTAAATTAAAGAACACATAAGGGTGGCAGACAACTAAAGTAAACCAACCTTGAACCACTGAAATTCCCTCTGCATAAGAACAATTGGTCCAGGAACCTTTGCTGGTACACATTCTGGTTGCCATTCTACTACTGCCACCATCAGGTCGCGGTACATAAAAATGTCTTTACTCAGTCGTGGAGCTCTGTTGTATGCCTTCACTAGTCTAATCAACTCGCCGTCCTTGCACGACTTTTGTCATCAGACTTCTTAAGAAATTGTAGTCCCACATCAACTCCGGAAACTGGTCAAGACATGGCAATTTCAAGGATTCCGCGATATGCAGAGTCAAGAACATGCCTGAATCCATTAAAAATTTGACTAATTCCGAGGTTCCCATTCTATTCCTCTTCTTGATAAGAGCGAGTTTCACAAACTCAAGCAAGCATTTGTGCCTCAACTTTGATTCTCTAATCCTTTTGATGAAAGTTACTGCACGTAACATTAAACAATTTTCCCACTATGAAGAATCAAAAGGTTAAAACAGGCTTTTACATTTGGGTTGAGTTCTTATGTATATATACCGTGGCAGTTTCGTGTACCTAATTTTGTGGCAAGATTCAGAATGATGTCTTGAACCACTTAGGGCACGTTTAGTAATACTTCTGTTCCTATGAATAATTTCTGATTATAAATGATTCTTTTTAAGTATGTTCCCAGGAACAATTTCTAAGTATTTTAACCCGTTTGATAAGACTGCGTTTGTTTGTATTTCTTTTTTTTGTTTTTAAACACTTTTTCTATTTTTTTGTTCCTGGGAACAAAAAAGGAACAGAAATGCGTTTGGATGCGTTTCTGTTCCTTTTTTGTTCTTTTGTTCCCAAGAACAAAAAAGAAACAGAAACAAGAAACACAAATTTTGTGTTTCTTGTTTCTGAAACACAAATGAGAAACACATCTGAGAATTTATTTCTATTTTCTTCTTCTTTTTTCTTTTGCCGGTCACCGGCCTCGGCCATGGCCGGCGACCGGCCGACGGCCTCACCCAACCACGGCGAGGCTCGCCGGCCCCCTCGCTGTCCCCCAGCGAGGCCGAGGCTCGCCGTAGGGGGGCGCGGGTGGGCCTTGTGGGGGTGGGCGAGCTCGCGCGCGCCCAGCCATGGCGAGGTCGACCTCGCGCCGGCTTGGGCGAGCTCGATCTCGCCCAGATCCGGCGAGGCCAAGCTCGCCCAGCGGCCGGCGAGGCCGACCCTCACCGGCCGGTCGCCGGCCCTGGCCGAGGCCGCGACTGGCCAAAAGAAAAAAAAGAAAAAAGGAAAAAGAAAAAAGAAAAAAAGGAAAAATAAGACAAAAAAATAGAAAAACTAAAAGAAATAAAAAAAATTGTCCAAATTTACCAAACATGTTTCTGTTTATTTTTTATTCCCGGAACAAGTTTACCAAACGTGTTTTTTTGTTCAAAAATTGTTCCCCGGAACAGAAACATTTTTTTCTATTTTTGTTCCCTAGAACAATTTTTAAACAGAAACACAAACAAACGCACCCTAACTGTCCAAAATTTCAATTTCTAGAATAGAATTGCATTTGGTACCGTGCTAAAAAATTTTACTCCAAATCATTTTCTTTTAATTTTTAAATAATTTTATTACTTTTTTCCTCTTTTTTCTTTTTTCTTCTTTTCTTTTTTCCTTTCTCTCTCCTATTCATCTTCTTCAAGTGGCCGATCGTCGGCTTTGGGATGACCGGCGACTGGCCAAACGAGGGCTGGCAACCTCACTAGAGCATCGCTGGCCCTCAACAAGGTCGGCCCTCGTCGACCGAGCCTCGTTGGCAGCTGGGCAAGGCTTGCCCAGCCTCACCAGTGGCCAAGCGGGCCTCACCAGTGGCCAAGCGGGCCTCACCAATGGCCAAGCGGGCCTCGCCAGGGCTAGGTGAGGCCCGCATGGCCACCGGCTAGGCTCGGCCTCACTAGATATGGTGAGGCCGAGCCTCATCGGTGGCTAGGCTTGCCTCCGGTGAGCTCGCCGGACCAGTTGCCAACAACCGGTGGCGATGGGTGGCTGACGGCGAATGGCAGACAACGGTGGACAACAATCGTGGCGGTAGTAGTAGATGAAGAAGAAGAAAAGGGAAGAAAAAAAGAAGAGAAAATATGTGTTTGATTCTAGAATTGTTCCTGGGAACATGAATCAAATTTTTTTTTTTTTATTCTTGATTCTTTTCTAAATCTACTTCTGGGAACAAAAAAATAGAAATTTGTTTCCGAGAATAAAAATTTTACCAAACACGATTCTATTCCAAAACTACTCCTGAAAACAAAACAAAAAAATATATAAATTTTTATTATTTAGCCGGTTATCAAACAGGGCCTTAAGTGCTGGTTGGATCACTGCGAAGAGGAGGGAAGAATCATGTTAACAAATTAGGAATTGATGGAGAACAAAAAGGTACATGTGACACTCATGAAATGAAGATTGCACATGTAATTAAATATAATAATGCTTGAATATGTTAGAAAACAACCAGGACCCCTCTATAACTTGAAGTGCAATTATTTTAGATTATTCTACTTGGCAATTTGACATTGAGTAAGACTTCTCGACTAACTTCACATAAGGTTTAGATTGATATCATTTAGGGATTCAAAATGATTTCACATATTTGTATTTTCCATTCATTGTTTACATTTTGTAATATAAATACATGTAAAGAATACATATCAAATCAGAGTATACACAAGGAAATTCTTCAAACTCCTTTTCTCTTTCACTTCTTGTTAGACTAGTTTTATTAGATCAGACAAGAACCGAACACACCTAGTATCGGGTGTTGATAGATTCAAGGGCCACATCCAAAATTATCTCACTAGAATATGACAACAAACATCAAATAACACTTTATTGACACAAGGAGCCCAGGCAACCAATAAATAGCCATAATTCAAGTTTAATATGAGGTACACTTACGGCATGTGATACCCCATAACAAAAGTACGGCGGAGTAGCTCCACTTGAATATCATAAATGGTTAATCACCATGGGAGTCACGTTTCATAGTGCATCACATAAAATAAGGGTGCGTTTGATAACATTTTAGTTCCCAAAAATAATTTATGTTCAAAAATAGTTTTTTCTATTTTTATTCCCTAGACGAATTTCTAAACAGAAGAATGCATTTGATAACTGCATAAAGTTTCTATTCCCAAAATAAAAAAAGAACAAATATGCGTTTGTTACAATCCAAAAAATTTCTATTCCTAATTTTTTTCATTTAATTATAAAAATGTTATTGGAGACTTAACAATTCATGTTTGAATAAAATGGGACTTTTGTAAGGATTTAATTAATCAAGATTTTCTAAGATGGCCTTAGAAAATCCAACATAATAGTTAGTCAAAGATGGATGGATGGAAATGGCAGCAAAGAGTCTCAATGATTTATAAATTATAATGTGAGGAGATTGACGGTAAATCTTTAAGCATTACAATAAATAGGTACATAGACTTTTTCAGCATGTGAGGAGATTGACGGTAAATCTTTAAGCATTACAATAAATAGGGACATAGACTTTTTGAGCTTTTTTAGCTGCAAGAAGAGGAGCAAACGTTGCTTGGTAGAATGGGCAATGATGGAACAACTGAGGATGGATGTGATCTTTGGTGCGTTTATTTGCACAAACTCATCTAACTTTCAAGCAAATGACATAGGAAATCCATGGAGCACGGGCAAATTTGACAACTATGAACACAGGACAAATGGTCAAAAGACTTATTCAAAGCCATCTATTTTTCTATTAAAATAGAATTGCAGATGATCTTAAATGATGTCTCCAATATAATCTTAAGGGAATTAGATTGGAGTCACCAAGTTTTCATGACCTAGCACTGTCTGTAAAAGAAAATGACATTCAAAAATCCACAGTAAAGCTTTAAAAACTTATTCAATTTTGAATCCAATTTTCATCAAAAGATTTTCATATTTTCTTATGCTAAACTAACTCTAAACTAGAATTAAAACTAAAATCTATTAAAACTACTCGAAATCTAATTTCTAAATGTTTTCCTAAATTTTTGAATTTTTTATATTTTTTATTTTTTAATTCCTAAAAATGGGAACTCTGATTAGGTCAGGAGACTGGAACTTGTGTCGATCGTGTCGTTAAGTATGAGGTTACGAGCATTAGTGTCCTAACATCATGCATTTGAGGATCCACATTACATATGTACTCGTAGCGCATAGTTATTTCAACGCCCAAGTCAATGCCTTAACTAAGCGATGGGGAAGGAAGCTGCCGAAGTATTTGGAAGTACTAAAGTCCCTTCAAACATTCACCCATGGAGATTAACTTTTGCTCAGCAGATTAGTTGGGATGTAATTGTATCTGGCTTATTTCATTGTCTTGCTATTTTCAATGGATACAGTGCCATGTGACTTTTGCACAGCTTTCTAGGGCCCGTTTGGTTTGGCTGTTGGGGAATATATTTGCAGAAATGCAAATACCTTTGGGTGAAGGGGGTTTTCCGAAATGCAAATGTCGTTTGGTAAAATTCGCATTAAGAAACAACTTTAACCAAAATACTGCTTGGTAAAATTTGCATTTATAATTAACTTTTATTAAATTAAAAAAGCAAAAATATGTTTATATTTTTTTTTTAAGTCCGGCCACCGGACCGCCGAATCCGGCGGCCGAACCGCCTGAATAAAAAATAATATATATTTATAAATATAAACATATCTATTTTTTATATATTTTTTATGTTTAATAAATATGTTTTATGTTTATATTTTTATATTTTTTATTTAAACATATTTTTATATAAAAAAATATAAAAATATAAACATAAAACATATTTATTAAACATAAAATATATATAAAAAATAGATATGTTTATATTTATAAATATATATTTATTTATTAAACATAAATATATTTATATAAAAAATAGATATGTTTATATCTATATAAAAAATATATATATTCATTAAACATAAAATATAAACACATATTTATTTTTATATTTATTTTTATTCAGGCGGCCAATCAGCTTCTCCACCGGAGAGATGAACAATATCAGAAGTTGCATTCCGAAGATGCAACTTTACAAAGGACCTCAAGAGTTGCATTGGGCTACAGGCCCTTAGAGTAACTTGGAGATGTAATTGCATCCCACCAAAGTCGCACTAAAAAATGAGCCAAACACATTTGCATTTGGCCAAGGGACTTAGAGCTCAAATGAGCATTCCAAATGCTGAACCAAACAAGGCCTATGAAGACCGTGATACTGTTGTTTGCTTAATCTCCACTTCTCTTATCTCAATAGTTTCTCTTTTTTTGATTTTGGGAAAAGAATTAATGAAAAATCCCATATCATGTCAATCATGATCATTCCTCATTGGGCTAAAGCTCATGAATTATTTGTGTCATTTTTTCTTAAATTTTTTTTGTGTATGTGAGCCATTCAAATTTGATATATCGTTTGTTTGGCATTTGGGCCATCTCAATAAGACAATTTAAGTTTTGGTCAATCTCAAACAGGATAATGAAAATAAGGTCCCAGTTTGACGTACCTGGCTTTATGGCAGCAGTCCAAACTCTAATTATCTTATTGAGACAACATAATACACTTAACCACAAAACACCGCTAAAAAATTTAGCTTAAGCCTTCAAGGGATCCTAGGAGGGCTGTCTTAAGCCGATGGTTACTTTAATGACTTTTGATAGTTGAAAGATAGACATGGTCTCATTCAAAGTAGAAAAACTACCATCACTGGATATCTGGATTTCATCTGCAAGAAAAATGCTGTCAAGTGAAAATTGTCCAAAAAGTCCAAAATCATTTAATTTTGCCAATTGAATTATAAACATTTTCAAGTTTTGTCAATTAAGTCCATCTGGTAAAAATTGGCTACAAATTGTTGATGTAGCAATCTAGTCAGCATCGGCCGTCCTACGTATCACAGCTGGCACTGACGTAAATAAATTTTAATACTTTTTCTAATTTTATTATCTTTCCTTTTTCTTTTTCTTTTTCCCTTTTTGTTTCAAATGGCCAACACCCCCCCCCCCCCTCCAAAATCTTGGCAAGGGCCAAGAAGCCCTCCCAGGTTAGGGGTGAGGGTCACGCTCCTCGTCGAATCTGGCGAGGCAAAGGCGTGGCGATCCTCGCACAAGCCCTTACTAGCCTTAGCGAGGGGCCACGACCCCTTGCCCAAGGGCCAATGGAAGTTGCCGACCCTTGGCCAATGGCTATCAACCCTTTGACAAAAAAAAGAAAAAGAAAAGAAAAGTATCAAATAATTAATAAAAATTCTAAAAACATTAAAATAATATAAAAAATTGTTCACGTTAGCACCAGCTATACCATGTAGTCAACAATTTCTAGCAAAAATTGACTAAATAGACTCAATTAGCAAATTATGAAAGGTTTAAGACTCAATTGTCAAAAATGTTTAGAACTAACTAAATTGTCAAAAATGTTAAAGATTTAGGAATTTTTAGAGAATTTTGCGCTTTTTAATTTTAGGCCATAAAAGTGTGAAGATAACCTCTTCCCTCTAACTAATGTAGCAAGAATTCTAGAAAACAATTCTTAACCACAGCGACCCAATAAGTCCCCATGTCTCAAGCCTTTTTCAGGCAGAATAACACTAGAAGTGCCAAAAGTTTTTTCAGATCACTTACATATCATTTAAAAAAAAAAAATAGTCACTTAAGTGCCAACTTCGATTTGGTCATTGGAAATCCGGCGTGGCCATATTTTATTAATTTCGTAGTTCTATGTGGCTCACCAATATGCCCAGTTAATATATAATCCCTAAACAATGTTGCATAGACAAGTTGACGAGTGATTATTTGAGTGACAAAAATCATAAATATGGATCGTTTGAATGCCAATTATTGTTAAAAGTATTGTTTGAGTAATGATCACTTCAATGCCAATCTCAATTAAAAAGTGATAATTGTGCATCATCATTTTGGACGTCTGCGTGGGCTAGATTGTTTAAAAATGTGCCATCATATTAAAATTTCAATTATAAATGCCATATAATCAATTTGGCACTTAAGTGATCATTTTTTCTTTCATTTGGCACTTAAATGAGTCAGCAAAAACTTGACACTAAAGTGAGCACCATATACAACTTTTGGCACTTCTAGTGTCCTTCTCTCCCTTTTCACCACCAAAAAAAAATCCTCCCAAATCATCATTGAAGAACAACACAAGTCAAGGTACCAAATGTACAGGATGCACACTCCCAAAACAAGACAACATAAATTATGCCGGACTCTCTCTTATCCTTCATTAGAATGGAACAGAGGGGGAAAAAATTATGTGAAGGTAAGGAAATCACTTTTGCATTGGTTGAATACGATGATCTGGTGAATTTATTGATGATTTGTTGTTGTTTATCAAGTTCAACTGGGCTACCTGATCACGTGTGTTTATCCAATAACAATTGCAAATCCTCAGATCTCTCTCGGACAGCAGATGTCTGGTCGATAAGGATTTACAGTTTGCTCCATGTAATGCTTTTCTTCCGCCCTCCCTTTCTTTGCAAATAACATATTTTCAATGGATTTTTATTCAGTGCACTAGTAGGGTAAAAAATTCCATACATAAGTTAATAACAGATATACAATTTTCATTTTTAGCAGATAGATTTATTTCACAAACAGCTTTGGTTCCCATTCTAAGATTGCTCATGTAAAAAAAAAAAAAACGTTTTATACTTACGGTGTAACACATATATCTACTTCTAAGGGCTTTTATCCTGTACAATGGCGATATGAAAATTTCTTCACACAAGCATATTCTAGATAATAACACATGATCAACTTTTATTTTTTGCATGTAACTTTATTCCGTAAACAGGTTTATATTTCCATTCTGACACTCTTTGTATTAGAAAAAAGCTTTTGTGATGACGATTTAATATTTTTATTTACCGTTGTTAGACCCGTTTTGTCTGAGCAAAATGGGGAAAATCTTTCCCTTCATTTCTTTCTTTTTTCACTTTTCATTGTCAACTCAAAAAATCTTCCAAACATAATATGAATTTGAATCATGCTAATGTGTTCTTCTCGTAAAAGAGATATATTGACATTTTTAACTTTGTCTTATAAAATGAGAACATCGTTATTGACAATTAATAAATTTTTTCCATACATTTAGCTTAACATGGGTATTCTCAAAAGGCTAATATCGCAATTTTTATAAGAAAAAATAATTATTGAATATGGAACTTATGTTGTCTTTGAAAAAGCAAGGAAAATGGGAAGGATACAAATTTAGATGGAAAGTTGATTAATGAAATTATCTCATAATTAAAAATAAAAAATAAAAGATGGAACGCTTTTTGTTGCATCGTGGGACGCGGATATGTCTCAACATGTGAAATAATTGAGCACTTTATCTTCGCTAGAAGTTGAGAAATTAGTACACTATTGTCATGATGTCGATATATTGTAGTTATAATAAATATATCAACATTACGATAATGTACTAATTTGAAATTTACCAACGGTTATAGAAATCTACCGACTAGGATAAATTTTTCGAATTTTCCCTTGACTGGACCGGAACTCGTCCTTGCCAACATAAAAAATGGGGAGAAAAATAGAGAAGCCATGCCTATCATCATCTTCTTAGGTAGCGAGTAGAGAAGTCTCCTGCCACGTATCGGGTGTTGATAGATTCGGGGGCCACACCCATAATTATATCACCAATATATGACAACAAAAATCAAATAACATCTTATAGACACACCAGGTACATTGGCAGCCAATAAATAGCCCTGATTCAAGTTTGATACGAGGTACACTTACAATAAAAGTCTGGCGGAGTAGCAACACTTGAATACTCATAAATTGTTAACCACTGTGGGAATCTCGTTTCACAGTACACCACAGAACATAAGGGTCCTAAGAGCATGATGCGTTTGAATATTTGATGATCCTCATCACAAATGTTCCTCCTGGCCAATAGTGCCTTCGACCATTTCAACGCCCAAGTCAATGTCTTAATTGGGCGATAGGGAAGACAGCTACCAAAGTGGTCGGGGACGTAACTGCACTTCTACCTCAGGACGATGCTGACTTTTGCTCCACAGATTTGTTAGGATGTGAATGTATTTGGGTTATTTCATTGTCTTGTCCTCTTCGATAGATAAGTGCTATGTGACTTTTGCTCAGCTTCTTTTGGAGACCACATATTGTTGTTTGGTTATTCTTCGCTTCTCTTATCTCAATAGATTCTTAAATTAAGACAACCCCACCCTTCAATGAAATAAGGTCCCAGGTGTGTGTACCTCCTTTTATGGCAGCATTCGGGAGTGTTAACTCGAACCACTGATATCCTGCAACAGCGGAGGAGACAAGAAATGTAGCGATAGACTTGAAATATCAAAGCTGTACAACGTGACTACTTTTATGGTTAGAAATAAATGCAAACCAGATACGAGGATGGAAAAAGATTAAAAAAAAAAAAAAAAGGTGCACGTACGTGTCTGCACAAGCATAGAGAAAAGAAAACGTTAATGGAGGAAGAAGAAGAAAGATAGAGCTTATTACGGAAATCAACTTTAATTGTCCGAGGATGGAAAAGCTTCAATTTAAATTTATAATCTATGGTAGAGATAGTTTATGTGGATCTTTGTAAATTACCATTTGAACCACCGTCTCGCAAGCATGAAAAAAATCTAAAGCAGAGAAGTATCTTTACGTGGGCTAATTCGAAGTTCTATTCCGATCTCTTGAATCTTCCCTTTTTATACATCGACTTGTGGATATACATAATATATCCAAATTTATGACCTTAAAAATTTAATGGAAATTCATTTAATTTACAATAGTGTAAATTTGGAAAATTCAATAAAAAAAAAAAGATACAAGTGTAATTTCACATAATTAGCCCTTTGTTTCCTTCAACCATCTCCTTTTTTGCAAACAATAGAGGTGTTAAATGGGTTGCACAACCCATTTATGGACCCATTTATGGTTAAATGGGTCATTAATGAGTCAAGCTTTGTTTCATAAAGCATCCATAATTGATTCGATCTCCGATTCGCTCTCTCGTTGAAGTGTTCTTTTTTATGTGAAATTTTCTTTACACTGGCGGTGTAAAATTGTCTTTAAATAAATAGGTTTACTAGTACGAACATATATCATTTTTGTTTTTAGCATGTAGATTTATCCCATAAACAGGTTAATGTTTTTATTTTAAGACTCTTTGCGTAAAAAGGAGTTCTACACGGACAATTTATGTAGTATAAATGTTATTTCAACAGGCGTCTATTCTGTGCATTAGTGATGTAAACAAGCAAGTTTTATATAATAACACATAATATAGTTATATTTTTTTCCATGTAACTTTATTCAGTGAGTAGGTTTATATTTCCATTCGAGACCATTTGTAAAAAATTTCTTTGATGATGAGGATGTATGTAATAAAAATATATATCCATAATATTTTTATCCACCGCACTTAGATCCGTACTTTCGGAACGAGGGGATAATCATTCTCTTTGCTTCTTTTTACCCTATGGTTACTTTCATCGCCAACTCAAAAAATCTTTGAAACATAATTTGAGTCTGAATCTCGCTAATGTGTCATTCTTGTGAAAGATATACATTGACATCTTTAACTTTACCTAATAAAATGAGAACATCGTCATCGTCACTTAACAATTTTTTCATATACATTTAGCTTACCCGGTATTGTCAAAAGCTTAATATCGCAACTTTTTCTAAGGAAAAAATAATGAAATAATTATGGAATATATGTTATCCTTGAAAAAAAAAACAAGGAAAATGGGGAGGATACAAATTTAGATGGAAAGTTAATCAATAAAATTAGCTCATATTAAAGAAAATAGAGATCGAATGCATTTCATGAGCATCGTGAGACACGGACATATCTGAAAATGCGCAATTATGTTTGGAAATTATTGACTACCTTATCTTCTCTAATTGTACTCGTGTCACGTAGGGACGTCTTTCATACAACACTCTTTTGGCCCAAGATGGGGCAACTTTAGATGCATTTAATAACATTTCCGTTTCCCTTTTTTTTTTCCGGACTAGAAATAAAACATAAATCTGTTTGTATACGTTTTTGTTCCCGAGAATAGACTTGGAATAAAATTAAAAAGTAGAAAAAAAATTACTTATTTCTTCTATGGAACAACTCAAGAATCAAGCACAAACCATTTTTTTTTTATTCTCTGCTTTTCTTTCTTTTTCTCTTCCTCTTCTTCTTCCCCTAGCTAGTCGTCAGCCTTGGTGATGGCTGGCGATTAGCCAAACAAGATCCAACAACCTTGCTAGAGCCTCGTTGGCTTGAGCCTTACGGTGGCTGGGCCGGGCTCAACCTTGCCTAGATTTGGTGAGGCCGAATCTCACCCAACCACCGCAAGCTCAGCCTCATCAAGAGCCAATGAGGCTCCCCCGAGGCCAACAACCTCACCGACTCTCGTTTGGCCAGTTGCCAGCCGTGGCCGAGGCCTACGATCGGCTAGAGGAAAAAGAACAAAAAGAAAAGGAAACAAGAAAAAACATGTAATAAAATTCTTTTAAAATTAAAAGAAATTGTGAATCACAAAAAAATTTGTGAGTCGTATCATACACATTTCTATTTTAGGAATATAATTTTTTTGTATTTACTAAATGAGTTCCTCCGAAGAACAAAAATAGAAAAAATTGTCTTCGAATAGAAATTGTATCCGAGGATAGAAACATTACTATATGCATGCTCGTATGACGTCATTTTTTACATCCTCAAATGGAAAAATACGTTGCGTCCCGTCATGGATTGTGACACTTGCTAGGTGTCTCAACACGAAAACACATGGAAGAGATAGAGAGAAGACGTCGGCATGGAAGAGATAAGAGAGACTGAAAACCTTAAAAACTCCCTCACAATGGCTTTTTGTCCCTCAAATTGGGTCTAGGGTGTTATGCGGTTAATAGTTTTAGGTGAATGTAAGCCATTCAAATTTGAGAGTGGTGTTGGTCATGTCACTAGCTCAAATCACGTAAAGGGGGTGAATAGGTGACAATATAAATTCTTGACAAAGTAATGTGAAATAGAACAAGTGAAGATCAAAGTCTGCACAAGGTCTAGATTCTAAAACTCGATTTAGAATCTATTATGCGGTAAGGCAACCTTTAAGAGCAACCTGCAAGTGTGCAATAAACTTTAACAATGAACAATAAGAGAGTAAGGATAAGAGAAATGGCACGTAAGATTTATAGTAGTTCGGCTTAGGACAAGCCTATATTCACTCTCCTACGCCGATAGCTTACTAGCCGGGTTCTACTATATGATCAACAAAATATTACAACTTTGAGTGTAAACACTCAGTAGCAAATGACACTATCTCACCAAGTCACTCTTTTGGTATTTCTCTCACAATCACAAATGTTTGAGCTCACGAAAGACAAGCGTATGATCAAAGTTGGCTTAGACTTTGGAATTATAGATTCTAGGCCCCATCTCTTAGTTGCTCTTCTGTTCCTTGATCTCTTTATATACTCATTCACTTCCAAACTAGCCATTAAATAGCTTCCAAATGATCGTCTTCCACTTAATCCATGGACAAAACTGTATGAAGAAGATTTGGTGGCCGTTGAGTGATAAAGATAGAATCTCCACTTGATTCTGATTGTCCATATAATCATAATCTTAGTTTCCCTAAGTAGAGCTTCTTCTCTTGGAAAGTACTTTGTCTCAGGATTGATTTTCCATTCAAAAAAGATTGATTCAATCAAATCTTCTTGGGTGTGAAATGCAAACCAGATCACTAATCGTTATACATAGGATTATGTCACATTATGTTAGGCTGTCTTGTTCTGAATTTGCTTCGTTTTGAACTTGTGTCCTTCTGGATGAGCACACGGATTAGAATCTGTATCATTTAAACATTTACATTCTGAAGATGTTAGGATGGAAAGTTTTGTCCTCCTCCGACTAAGAATGTCATGATAAGATAAGAATGTGTCTATCATGGTCTGGTCTGGATGCTGCACTATGCTTAATGATCATACACCTGAATTATCATTCTTTTTAGACATATAAAGTTTAGTAGAAAGTTTTGTTAGCTTCAAAATCTATTGGGAGTTTTCTCTAATAGTTGGCATCATCTCAAGAAAGTAATTTAATTTTTTGTCAAATCTAAAAGGGGATAATGAAAATAAGGCCCCATTTAACCCGAACTTTAACTTTATTTATCTTCTGGAAACAACATCATAAGCCAAAAAAATAGCACCATAGTATCTCCATAACCAAATTTATAATATGTATACATATAATCGAGAAAAAGATATTTGTATACTTGATTTGGAGTCCATCGTTCTTGATGTGGAATAGCAATGATCTAGAGTCAAATGTTTCTCCTTTATTACATTCTATGTCACTGATTCAATGAGACTGTCCATCACCCTCAAAGTTTAGTAAATGCTCATTATGTGAGGTTGTTTGTGTGTCAGGATTAAAAGAGGAACTTGAGTAATATTTATAGAGTTTTAAGCCACAAGCCCTATAGATTGGGCTTTATTCGACCTACACAAGCCAATCCCACATTAGATTAATTAAGCATATTTATATCTCAATTTATTAGACTATTCTAGTAAAAATTCCAACAAACATAAAACAATTAACCAAAAAACACCACTGAAAAATTTAGTTTAAACCTTTAAGGGCTCCCAGTAGGGTTGTCTTAAGCCGATGGTTAATTTAATGACTTTTTTGATAGTTGAAAGATGGGCATGGCCTCATTCAAAGTAGAAACGCCACCATCACTGGATATCCGGATTTCATCCGCACGAAAAAAGTTAATGAGCTTTAACTTTAGGGCGCAACGGTGTGAAGATAACTCATCCCTCCAATAGATCTAGCAAGAATTTTAGTAAAGATTTCTAAACTACCGCGACCAAATAAGCCGGTCCCCTGTCTCAAACCTTTTTCCACCACCGAAAAAATCCTCCCAGATCACCATTCAAGGTACCAAATGTACAGTTAGAGGATGCACACTCCCGAAACAAGACAACATAAATTATGCCAGACTCTTACTTGTCCTTCATTAGAATGGAGCAGATAGAAAAAAGAAAATCATGTAAAGATAAGGGAATCACTTTTACATAGGTTGAATACGATGATCGGGTGAACTTCTTAAAAGTTTGTTGTTGTTTGTCAACTCCGACCGGGCTGCCTACACATGAGTTTGTCCAACAACAATTGCAGATCATCGGATCTCTCTAGAACAGCAAATGCCTTGTTGATAAATGATTTGCAGTTGCTCCGTGTAATGCGTTTCACCATCCCGTTCTTTGCAAACAACATATGTTCAGTGGATTTCTATTCAGTCAACTAAACAAGGTAAAAATTTCTATTCACAATAATAGATATACAATTTTCATTTTTAGCATGCAGATTTATTTCATAAACGGGTTTATGTTCCCATGCTAAGATTGCTCGAGTAAAAAAGACTTTTATACTAATAGTGGATCTAACACATATTTGAATATGGATCGTGTTTATGTTCCCATTGTAGACTTTTATCCTCTACAATGGCAATATGAAAATTATTCTAACATTCTCCATCACGTTTTGTTTGGTCTTTTTACCTAATTCTAAGCGTGAACATATTTAATTTGAGAGGCAAATGATGCATGGAAATGTTTGAACTCAAGACTATTAGTTCTAATACCATGTAAAATTTTGTGAAACTACCACCAACTGTTCAAAAAACTTAAGTTATTATAACATCATTGTTTATTATTTAAATTAGTATAACATCGTGTAACTTTATTCCATAAGCAGGTCTATATTTCCATTCTGACACTATTTGTATAAGAAAAAGCTTTTATGATGACGTAGGCATATATATCCACAATATTTTTATTTACCATTGTTAGATCCGTTCTTTCTTAGCCAAATAGGGAAAATCTTTCCCTTCACCTCTTTCTTTTTTCACCTCTCATCGTCAAATCAAGAAATCTTCCGGACATAATATGAATATGGATCGCGCTTATGTGTCCTTCCCGTAATAGAGATTATTGAAATTTTTAACTTTGTCTCGTATATGAGAACATCGACATAGACAATTAATGAATCTTTTATATACATTTAGCTTAACATGGGTATTCTCAAAAGGTTAATATCGCAATTTTTTCTAAGAAAAAATAATTGACTGAATATGCTATTTATGTTGTCTTTGAAAAAGCAAGGAAAATGGGGAGGAAACAAATTTAGATGGAAAGTTAACTAATGATATTAGCTCATAAATTAAATAATAACAATAAAAAAGATGGAACGTTTTTTCACATACATCATTGGACAAGGACAGGTCTCAAATGTGAAATAATTAAGCACTTTATCTTCCGTAGAAGTTGATAAATCAGTACATGAGCTTTGACCTCACCCAGCCTTGGCAACGCTTGCCCAGAGGCCAGTCTTACCCAATTGTGATGAGGCTGACGGACCTTATTTCTAGCCGGTCGTTGGCCATCACCTAGCCCGGTGATCGGCTAGAGGAGGAAGAAGAAGAAAAGAGAAAAAAGAAAAGAAAAAATTAGCAAGTAAAATTTTTTTTACCTCTTGATTCTATTCAGAATTTATTTCTTGGTTATTGATCTATTTCCTGAAGTAGAAAAATTAGCTAATGTTATCATATAGATTTCTATTCTTTTCTTTTTTTTGTTCCGGAGAAGGAAACAATAGAAATAGTTAAGAATTAATCGGTCACCAAACAGGTCCTAAGTGTCCTGAGAGAATTATGCATTTGAGAATCCACATCACAAATGTACTCCTAGCCAATAGTTGGCTTCGACCATTTCAACGCCCAAGTCAATGCCCTAACTAAGCGATGGGGAAGGCAGCTACCGAAGTAGTTGTATATACTAAATTCCCTTCAACCATTCGCCCATGAGGATCATGACTTCTGCTCGGCAGATTAGTTCGGATGTAGATGTATATGGGTTATTTCATTGTCTTGCTCTTTTCAATAGATAAATGCCATGTGACACTTTTGCTCAGCTTTTTAAGAATGACACTGTTGTTTGCTAATCTCCACTTCTCTTATCTCGATAGTTCCTCTTTTTAGTTTTTGTGAAAACAAAAAACAAAAAATCTCAAATTATGTCAGCTATGGTGTATCTTTTATGTATTATCAAAAATTCTAAATTTATATCTAGGTGATACATCTACCCTCCGGCATGGTTCAGTCAATTGCCGCACTTAAAAATCCTACGTGACTGCTTATATGGATAAGGGAGGTCAAACCATGCTGACGTGACGTCCACATGGCTTTAAGTGATAAGTGGCTTTAAGTGATAAACAAACATCGTTTGGACGGTTTACATGGACCGCAATGGTGCCGTTTTGCTTTGTCTCGTCAGTCGATGTGGGCAATTTTTGGGGTTCTTCATTCGTGTTTTGCTCTCTCTCTCTCGGTTCCTAGCTAAATCCGTGACTGTTTGACCAAAGATTTGTCCAAATCGAGATTCCAGATATTTCTCCGAGTTGGGTTCAATTGGGCTCATCAATGGAAATCAGCCCGCCGCACCTAATAAGAAGACAACTCATCTAAGCCCAAGATTGGAGGTAGCCCATGAAGAGTCCCCAGCGCGGCGTTCTCCTCTTTCTTCTTCTCTCCCATTTCCTTCTCCTTTGTTCGCTCAAGCTTAAGATGTGACGGCCCAAGCGGTGATGCGCGGGGAGGAGGGATGGCGATGCATTTGCGCCTCGATCTCCCAACGTGCGCAGGGAGGGGGCACGTCTTTTGTCCCACATCGCCTAAAGAGGGAGTTCTAGGCTGCCTTATAAGGCAATGAGCTATTTAATTGTACATATACACTTTCTTGGGGTAGTATGGGTTACCTCGAGAAGAAAAAAAACCGTGAAAATTTAGTGTTCAAAGCGGACAATATGTGTATAGTGGAGATCTAGGGCGTTACAAGTGGTATCAGAGCTAACTCCCAATCACGTGTGGGGTCAAAGCAAGGACCCTATGCTCCAAAGGGATGGAGAGTATGACGGCCCAAGCAGCGGTGCGCGGGGAGGAGGGATGGCGGTGCATCCTCGCCTCGGTCCCTGGACGTGCGCAAGAATGGAGTGCATCTCTTTTCCCACATTGTCTAAGGAAGAAGTTTTGGGCTGCCTTATAAGGCAATGGGTTCTCTAACTCTACATATGTGTTTCCTTGGAATAGTATGGGCTGTCCCGAAAAGAACAAAAAATCATGAGGACTTAGATTGCAAAGTGGACAATATATGTAAGTGGAGACCTAAGACGTTACATAAGACATCGTTGATGTGCATGGAAGATAAGAGGTAGGCAAAGTGAAGCAGATCTGGAATGGGAGAGCATGCGCAAGAGAGGACGTCCTCAACGGAATTGGCTCTCTTTCTCTATGTGAATGGATTTCACAAAATCAACCGATGTAATGCATTTGGCTCGTTGGACTCGAATTCAAGCAAGGAATTTTTGCATATGATAACTTCTCATCTCAATTATGCAATTTTCATTAGTTGCCCATTTATGGTTTATTTACTTCTCTTCTTAGATTTTGAAGGGAGGTACTCTTCTTTTTTGTCTTCCTCATTTCTTTTTTTAACCTTAACTCTACTCTTGGGACTAGGAGAAAATTGTATGAAGAAGCGACCGCGAAAGGTAACACATATAAAAAGGCTGAGATATAAAAATAGTTTCGTGGTGAATCCAGAAGGAATTGCAGGGGGATTAGCATTGTTCTGGGATGATCAAGTAGAGTTATTTATGGACTCTTGGTCAAAAAGCCATATTAATGCCCAATGCGTACTTAAAGAAACCCAACAGCAAATGCATATTACCTTTGTACATGCCCCTAATGTGTTTAAAGAAAGAGTGGTGTTATGGGGGGATCTATATAGAGATAGCACTAGAAACCATTTACCATGGCTTTGCTTGGGGGACTTCAACGAAATACTATACAATTGGGAAAAAGCGGGAAAGAAGAGGGCAGAAACTTACAGACTTACTGCATTCAGGGACTTCCTTCTACAATGCTCCTTAATGGATTTGGAGAGCAAGGGCTGTGCATTCACCTGGAAAAATAACAGAACAGGGGAGCAGTTAGTCAAGGAGCGGCTTGACAGAGCTTTATGTGATATAGAATGGCGAATAGCACACCCCAATGCTGAATGTACAGCTCTACCAGCCATCGGGTCGGACCACAGCCCGCTACTAGTATCTTTAAATGTACGAAGGAAGAGGAAAAGGAGAGCTTTCAGATATGAGGCATTTTGGTCTGAAAATGAGGAGTGCGGGCATCTTGTTAGAACAACTTGGGAGGAATTGGGACCTCAAAACTTGTGTATGGTGGAGAAATTGCAGATAGTAGCACAAAAACTTGAAGTTTGGAGTAAACAGAGGCTATATAATGCAAAAACCAGGATTAATGAGCTGAAGCATGATTTACAAAGATTGACAAATGCTCCGGAAACAAATCAAGAAACTGAGACAGCAAAGCAGATAACTCGGGAAATTGAACAACTATGGCGACAAGAGGAGATGTACTGGGGTATGCGCTCAAGGATTTCATGGCTTAAATGGGGAGATCGAAACACAAAATTTTTTCATGCAACTACTATCCAGAGGAGATCTAGAAACAGAATTACCTTGCTGAAAAATGAAGGAGATGAATGGGTGAAAGAGGAAGAGCCCTTAAAGGAGATAACAGCAGCATTCTTCAAAAACTTGTACACTTCAGTGGGGACACGTAATTTTCAACCTGTCATACAGCAAATTTCAGCTTCAGTTGATGAAAATATGAATCAGAGGCTTGTTGAACCAGTTACAATGGAGGAAATCACAGCTGCAATGCAACAACTAGGGGCCACTAAGGCTCCTGGACCAGACGGACTGAATGGATTATTCTATCGAACCCATTGGACATCTATAAGCCATGATATATTCAGAGAAGTGCAGAATTTTTTTGAGACAGGTTACCTAAACCCTGATCTAAACAGAACATCAATCTCTCTTATCCCCAAAATCCCCAATCCTGAAAAGATCGAACAGTTTCGGCCAATTAGCCTATGTAATTTCGCTTATAAAATAATATCTAAGGTGATGACAAATAGGCTTAAACCTATGCTACCATGCATTATTACAGAGGAACAGAGTGCTTTTGTGGGGGGAAGGCAGATTCAAGACAATATCCTGATGGTGCAAGAAGTACTCCAAAAGCTGCGAACCCGAGAGAGAAAACGTAAATTCCAAGCGGTGTTAAAGCTGGACATGCAAAAGGCCTATGACCGTATTGAATGGGATTTTCTCCGGGAATGCTTGCTAAAAATGGGTTTTTGTGAGAAGTGGGTGCAATGGGTGCAGCAGTGTGTGTCAACAGTCTCCTTTAGCATAAATTTTAATGGTGAACCTCAGCCTTTCTTCAAGCCTACAAGAGGACTAAGACAAGGTGATCCTTTATCCCCGTATCTCTTTATTCTAGTGGCAAATGTCCTCTCACAATTGATGAAACAAGCTGTTGAAGATGGTACAATTCAGGGGATAAAGCTTAACAGTGCATGTCCTACTCTATCCCATTTGCTCTTTGCGGATGACTCCATATTTTTCCTCAATGGCACTATTTTAGAATGTCAAAATTTAGCAGAAATACTACATCGTTACTGTTTTGCGTCAGGACAGGCCATCAATCTGAATAAATCAGGTATATGCTTCAGTAAGAGCTGCCCGAGGAGACTAAGAATTAACATGGCAGAAGAGTTGAGGGTCCCAGAAATAGAAAAAACAGGGAAGTACCTTGGTATTCCCTCGGATTGGGGAGGATCTAAAAAAGATGTTTTCGCTTGGATTTTGGCTCGAGTGAACAAGAAATTAGAAAGCTGGAAGGAGAATTTGCTAACTAAAGCAGGCAAAGAAATACTAATCAAATCGGTGGTGCAGGCTATTCCTCAATACGCAATGTCTATATTCAAGATCCCGGTGTCTATATGTAAAGCAATAGAGAGGAAGATAGCTAATTTTTGGTGGAAAAATGGGAAAAATTCTGCTGGGATTCATTGGAAGAAATGGGAGTCTCTGAAGCTTAGGAAAGATGAAGGAGGGCTTGGTTTTAAGGACTTACTAGCTTTTAATGTGGCAATGCTAGGAAAGCAAGCATGGAGGATTTCGCAGCGACCTAACTCTTTATTGAGTAGATTAATGAAGGGTCTATATTACCCAAAGTGTGATTTCTGGAATGCTGGAATAGGAACAAGACCCTCGTGGGGATGGCGAAGCATCATTGCGGGAAGGGATTCTATATCTCCAAATGTTATGTGGTCTGTTGGTAATGGTCAGAAAATTATGGTGAGGGAAGATAAATGGCTAAGAAGCGGGATAATAGGAGGTCCGGCGGCGAGAGACGAGCCAGAGAAAGTGTGTGAACTCATAGAACAGAGAAGTCGCACGTGGAATGAAACAAAGATCCGAATGATGTTTGATGAAACAAGGGTGACTGAGGTTCTAGCTACACCCATTGGCCTACCCTCAACAGCAGATACATTAGTATGGATGCAAACAAAATCTGGAGCATACTCAGTAAAGAGCGGCTACTTGACTACAAGAGATAACGCCGCAACCCCACACCCCAACAAAGCCTCATCCTCTCACCAAATACAACCGGGCCTATGGAAACATATTTGGAGCTCAAACATTCTACCTAAAGTAAGGCTATTCCTCTGGAACGCATGCCAAAACGCATTACCCACAGTGGAAAATTTATACCGGAGAAGAATCTTACCTGACCCACTTTGCCCCATATGCCAAAAAGAAGCCGAGACCATTGAACATACACTGCTGTTATGTCCATGGACAGCAATAATCTGGCAAGACAACTCGCTGCAAATCAAAATCAGCAGGTTAGGTTTAACAAGGTTGGATGAATGGTTGCATATACAGAAAGAGAATGCTCAAAGCGCAACAAAGTTCAACAAAATCGCAACATCCTTGTGGTGTATATGGCAAGACCGTAACCACTATATCTTCGAAGGAAAGGCCCTGCAACCGAAACAGAATCTATATAGATCAGCGGCTCTCCAAGAGAACTTCGAAATCTGGAACAAGAGGACAGCCAAGGAGAAACTGCGAGAAGATCACACGCACCGGTGGAAACCCCCGCCCCCCGACTCATTCCGAGCAAACATTGACGCCTCCTTTGTACAGCAAGAAGCCGCGCCAGCAAACATGGCCGAGAACAGAGGAGGACCGGAAAACAGGGCAGCAATAGCCTGCATATGCAGAGACTCACGGGGACGCCTAATCGATGGCTTCTCCAAAACGGTGAAGGCGATCTCCGCGGAACAAGCAGAAGCGATCTCCCTCTTGGAAACCCTAAATTTTCTCTCCAGCCGCACGAACAGAAGATGGGAAGTACACTCAGATTGTCTTACGCTCGTGCGGGGAGTTCTGACTGAAGAGGAAGTGAACTGGAAGCTGCTGCCCACTGTGGACCGGATCAAAGACAAGCTAAAAGAGTTTCAGGGCTTTTCCTTGGCCCATTGCAGCAGAGAGGCAAACAAGCCCGCGGACTGGATTGCAAAAGCTCAACGCGAGAACTCCCTCCCTAGTAATTGGGTAATCCATCCCCCTATAGCCTTATTTGATTTAATTTGCGCTGATACTTTTAATGTAAATGCTCCGAACTTTCCGAGTTAAATGAAGAATCATCGTATTTTCGACCAAAAAAAAAAAAAAAGGTAACACATATATAGATTCAATCCTGTGCTTACGTGCATGATAACTCTTTTGTCATGTTTCTTGTCAGCCATCCGATTCAAACGTTTTAGTATCAGCAATTTCATTAATGCGTGTTGTCAAAAATTCGATTTAAAGTTTCAGCAAAATTGGCTAGTCAAAGTGCCAAAATCACAGCACCGCCCTTCATTTATATCCAGGAAGACTCGCATTCACCATATGGTCATGGTAATGATGAATCTATTGGTCTATCCGAAGTAGAAACACCAATATCACCGAATATGATTTCATCAGCAAAAAAAGAAAAGAAAATACACGAGCCAGCTTTAAATTTTTTCCTAACGAGTGAAGGTAACAATTTAATGAAGCTGGTAAATTACTTAAATGATAGTGTTGGTAATTTACTATGGTGCTAGTAATCTTTCAAAAGAGTTGATAATGCATTAATTTAATTGGAAGCTAATAAATTCTTAAAAACGTTGGTAAGTCTTTTTTTTTGGTCGAATAATGTTGGTAAGTTATTAACGAGTTATTTGACAGTCAACTTAAGGTCGGACTTTTTTCATCAACACAGTTCGAAATTTACCAACGGTTTTAGAAATCTACCAATTGCAAGAAATTTTTCAAATTTTCCCGTGATTGGACCCTGAACTCGTCGTTGCCAACATGAAAAATGGGGGAGAAAAATAGAGAAGTCATGCCTATCATCGTCTTCTTTTGTAGCGAGTAGAGAAGTCTCTTGCCACGTATCAGGGGAAGAAGTACAACCCAAGTGCCAAAACTTGGCACGGAAGGACACTTAGATGCTAAAAGTTAGGAAAGTAACACTTAAGTGCCACTTTTTAAAAAAAGTGGGACACTTAACTACCATCTCCGGCGAACCCCACTGGAAATCCTACGTGGCAATTTTTTATTATTTTTTTCGTCTACGTGGCTCATCGGAATGCTGACTCAATAAACAAAGGCAAAAACGATGTCGTTTTTAAGTGGATTCAAATGTTAATATAAAATTAATTTAATTAAATTATAAAAATAAATTATTATTATATATATATATATTAAAAAGGTGGGGAGAGGAGGCAGTGGCTGAAGGCTGAGCCTTCGCCGCCGCTACCTCCCTGTCGTCGTCGGGAAGGGCCGGCGACGGTCGGGGGAGGGTCGGCTGGGGTCACCGAGCCCTGGCTAACTAGCGACGAGGGCCACAAGCCCTCGCCCAAATCTAGGGCGAGGATCGCAGCCCTCGCCTAGATCCGGCGAGGGCTCACGGGCCCTCGCCGCCTCCCCGTCGCCACCAGGAAGGGTCGGTGACGACGGGGGGAGGGTCGGTCGGGGTCGCCAACCGGTGGCGAGGGCTAGGGCAAGGGTCGCGGCCCTCGCCCAGATCCGGTGAGAGCTCACGGGCCCTCGCCGCCTCCCCGCTGTCGCTGGGAAAGGCCGATGATAGAGGGGGGAGGGTCAGTCGGGGTCGCCAACCCCCGGCCGACCCGCACAAGGGCCCACGAGCCCTCGCCGAATCTGGGCGAGGGGTCACTGCCCTCACCTCACCCAGATCCAACAAGGACTCGCAAGCCCTCACCTCCTCCCCGCCACCGCCGGGAAGGGCCGATGCCGGAGGGGGGCGGGTCGGCCGAGGGCCGGCGACCCCGGCCGACCCTCTCCACTCCGTTGCCGGCCCTTCTCAGCGATGGCGGGGAGGCGACGGTGACGGAGAGGGCTCAGCCGTCTCCCTCCCCTTCTTCTTCTTCTTCTTCTTCTTCTTCTTCTTCTTCTTATTCTTATTATTATTATTATTATTATTATTATTATTATTATTATTATTATTATTATTAAATGTTTTAAATAAATTTAGTTTTAAATTTAATTTAATTAATTTTTACATTAAATTTTTACCACGTCAGAGGCAAAACGACGTCGTTTTTGCATTTTTAAGCCACATCAGCGTGCAAAACAACATCGTGTTGCACTTACCTCGCTGGAAAATCGCCACGTCAGCATTTTGGCCGGATTTTTGCCGGATTAGCACTTAAGTGATCTATTTTGCTCCGACTTTGGCACTTAAGTGTCACTTTCCTAACTTTTGGCACTTAAGTGTCACTTTCCTAACTTTTGGCACTTAAGTGTCCTTTCATGCCAAGTTTTGGCACTCCAAGTGTCCGTCATTTTGTATTAGGTGTTGATAGATTCAAGGGCCACACCCATAATTATCTCACCATGATGCGACAACAACAAACATTAAATAATAACTTGACGCAAGAAATACACTGGCAACCGATAGATAGCCATAATTCAAGTTTGAGACGAGGTACACTTACAGCATTTGACACCCCATAACCAAAGTACGGTGGAGTAGCTGATGTGAACATCGAGCCATATCGAGGAGGACGTGCTAGGGACCCATTGTCTATTCCGACTGGTTCGATCACTTTAACACGGGTCAAGCAATTCTGGCAAGCCGTTGGCGTCATGGTTCGTGATCTTCGGCATGGAGATGACCTTGGATCAAATCTTGAAGAATCTTGAAAATCTTGGTGCAATTTGATTATTCGATTACCCAATATTTGACCAAGTCAATATATATACTTATTATTTAAGTATATTCTAGAATATGACGCATTAGATTTTTAAAGTTAGTTTTAGGGTTTGTGTGGCAGCTAGAAGGCCTATATTAAAGACTGATTGAATTTCTTTGGGGGACATATTATTTTTTTTTGAGGAAAAATGTTGAGAGATTCTCTTCTACTGTTTTTTTGAGGACTTGACCTTATCAATGTTCCCTTGTGACGGTCAATTCGACTTACCGAGCGAGATAGTGAATTTTTTTGCTCGTGACGTCTATAACGTTGGTTAGTTGGCACGCGTTCATCAACAGGTCACGTTCATACCGAGGTTGCCAATCATAGGTTTGATTGGAGGTCAAGGTTCGCAATTCGCACCATCTAAGTCTTCGTAGAATGATCTTTTCGCAACGATTCACATCATTTGGTATCAGAGCTAGTTCTACAAGGTCTATTTATCTTTAATTTTTATGTTTATATTCGGCAATTTGAGATTTATTGGGCTGGGGTTTCAGTCTAGCGAATTTAGGGATCTGATTGCTTTTGTGCTTCCATATGTAGTTGTTTGCTATTATTTTTTTTTCCTAGCATCTTGAATTGTATCTGAGTTCGTAAAAAAAAAAGAGAAAAAAAAAAGAGAAAGTTCGTCAAAAAAAAAGAGAGAAAGAAAACGCACAAAAAAAAGTGTGCAAAAGAAAAAAAAAAGGATTTGGTAGAAAAAAATAGCCGAACAAAAAAAAAATCAAGAAGGCGACTCATTTGTTAGTGGATCGAAATGAAACAAAATCAGTAGTGATTTACGTTTCAATTGCAATTTTGAAAGTTGTACTTGTTGGTTTGAAATTATTACTTGTTGAAACAAAATTAATAGTGATCTAATATTATTTGATTAGTTTGATTGATTGTCGTGAGGGGGTTAAGAGACGGGTTTTGAGTCCAATAAAGAGCTTGTGAAAAGAGAATACGAGAGGGAAAATGCAAAAGTGTATAAGCTTATTTGAGGGTGGAAAAGGCCTAGACTTGAGTTAAACACGAGGGGAGTAACAAACACCTTGAGAGAAACACGTGAGGGAGCGATTAGAGAGGATTTTTGTAACTAACGTTTACTTGTAGGTCTAAAATATGTATCGCGAAGAAAGCATGAATCAAAGGGAGGTTGACTCCCTACGAAGGGATGAAGCGCTCATGAAAAGCATCCAGCAATTGAAGGCTGTAGTGGAGAAGCTTAGTGGCCGAATGATGGGGAATGGCATGAGGGTTGATGGTGATCGAAAGCTACCCCGGGGAAGGCCGCAACATCAACGAGACATCTCTAGAACACGACATAGAAGGCAACGGCATTATGATGATGATGAGGCCGACATGGAGGATGATCGAGATGCTCGATTAGAAAGGTGGAATGGAGCCCAAGGGTTTAGACACTGAGAAGATAATGAATTTGGCAATATCAAGATGAAGATTCCTTCTTTCCAAGGGAAGAATGAACCCAATGCATATCTAGAATGGGAGAAACGCATGGAGATGGTATTTGATTGCCAACGATACTTCGAGCTCAAAAAGGTAAAAATTGCAGTTGTTGAATTTACTGATTATGCTATAATTTAGTGGAATCAACTTGTAACTAGTAAGAGGCGCAATGGTGAAAGATCGATAGAGACGTGAGATGAGATGAAAGTAGCGATGAGCAAGTGTTTTGTACCAAGTCATTACCATCGAGATTTATTTCAAAAGTTACAAAATCTCACACAAGGCAATAAAAGCGTGGAAGAGTATCACAAGGAGATGGAAATTGCCATGATCCATGCTAATGTGGTGGAGGATCGCGAGGCCACAATGTGAAGATTTTAAGTGGTTTGAGCCAAGACATAGCAAGGGTGGTGGAGATGCAACACTATGCTGAATTGGAAGAATTGGTGGACAAAGCCATCAAAGTTGAGCGGTAATTGAAGTTGGACCGAAATCACAAGAGTAGAGGAGGTTCAAATCAAAATTGGAGATCCAATTGGAAGAGAGATAAGAAGCTAAATTGGAGAGGAAACAACACCAAAACCGAAACCTCAAAGGAGAGGAGAGGGACGGTAAAATTGGGACGAATTCAGCTTCAAGTAAATCCGAAAACCCTAACACTAGAACTCGTGAAATTAAATGTTTTAAGTGTTTGGGAATGGATCATCTGGCGAATCAATGCCCTAATAGGAGGGTGATGATCATGACTGAACATGGTGTTATTGAGTCTGAAAGTGAAAATGAAGAAGAGGATGATGAGATGCCACCGTTGGAGGACTGTAGTGATGGAGAAATAGCTATAAAAGGAGACTTATTAGTGGTTAGGCGTTCTCTTAGTGTGCAAGTAAATGAGAAAAAGCATCATCAACAAAGAGATAACTTGTTTCATACAAGATGTGTGGTGAATGGTAGGATCTGTAATTTGATAATTGATAGAGGTAGTTGTGCAAATGCGGCAAGTTGTATTATGGTGAATAAGTTGGGTTTGAAGACGACAAAGCACTTTAGGCCTTATAGACTTCAATGGTTAAATGATAGTGGAGAGGTGAAAGTGTTGAAGCAAGTTCAAATCCCATTTGAAATATGGAGATACAAGGACGAGGTAGAGTGTGATGTTGTACCTATACAAGCAGGTCATATCTTACTTGGAAGACCGTGGTAATATGATCGAAAGGTACATCATAATGGGCATACTAATCATTATTCATTGGTGATGAATCAAAAGACTTTTACCTTGGTACCAATGACACCTAATGAGGTGTATCAAGATCAGTTAAAATTACAATGAGAAGTCGAGAGAGAGAGAAAATGTGAGAAATCCGAGGGCTTGCGTGGTGTGTCTGAGACGCAAGGAAAAGGAGAGGCCGAGAGAAGGATTGTGGTAAAAACTGAGGGAAAAGAAGAAGAAAGAAAATAGGCAAAAATAATTTTATGCAAAATCGAGTGAGGTGAGGAGAGCTTTAATTCTAGACTGACCGATGCTTGTACTTTTGTACAATGAGGTTTTGTTTTCTACTAACGATCTTGACCCAAGTTTGCCTAGCCCTATTGTGTCTTTATTGTAGGAATTTGAAGATGTTGTTCCTGATGAACTTCCTGAAGGGATACCACCGATTCAAGGCATAGAACATCAAATTGACTTGATTCCTGGTGCGCTATTACCTAACCGACCCACATATCGAAGCAATCCCGAGGAGACAAAGAAACTTCAGCAGCAAGTTAGCGAATTATTGGAACGGGGATATGTGAGAGAAAGTCTTAGCCCGTGCACCGTCCCTATTTTGTTGGTGCTAGAGAAAGATGGAACTTGGCGAATGTGTGCTGATTGCCGAGCAATCAATACTATTATGGTAAGTATCGACATCCTATTCCTAGGTTAGATGACATGTTGGATGAGTTGCATGGTTCTTGCATTTTTACTAAGATCGATTTGAAAATTAGTTATCATCAAATTAGGATGAAAGAAGGTGATGAATGGAAAGCTGCATTTAAGACCAAGTATGGATTATATGAGTGGTTAGTATACCATTTGGATTAACTAATGCATCAAGCATGTTTATGCGACTTATGAATCATGTTTTGTGTGCTTTTATTGGTCGATTTGTGGTTGTCTATTTCGATGACATCTTGATATATAGCCGAAGCCCTGATGACCATATTGAGCATGTGCGAGCTGTCTTACAGGTTTTAAAGGCCGAGCAATTATACACTAATCTAAAGAAGTGCTCTTTTGTTACCAACAAATTAGTATTTCTAGGATTTGTTGTTAGTGCTGATGGTATACAAGTTGATGAAGAAAATGTCAAAGCAATCCGTGAATGGCCAACGCCTAAAACCATAGGAGACGTGCGTAGCTTTCATGGATTGGTGAGTTTTTATCGGCGATTTGTGAGAAATTTCAGCACCATTGCCGCATCCTTAACTGAGGTTAACAAGAAGCATGTGGGTTTCACGTGGGGAGAAGAGCAAAAGAAAGCATTTAATCTGCTAAAAGATAAGTTGACTAATGCTCATTTGTTATCTTTGCCGAATTTCAGTGCTACTTTTGAGATAGAGTGCGATGCTTCTGGTACAAAAATTGGAATTGTGTTGATGCAAGGAGGGTGTCCCATAGCTTATTTCAGCAAAAAATTGAGTGGAGCAACATTGAATTATCCTACCTATAATAAGCAGATGTATGCTTTAGTGCGAGCTTTGGAGACTTGGCAACATTATTTATGGCCGAACAAGTTTGTGATCCACACCAACCACAAGACCTTGAAGTACTTGAAAGGGCAGCAGAAGTTGAATAAAAGACATGACAAATGGATGGAGTTCATCAAGACTTTTCCATATGTGATCAAGTACAAGAAAGGTAAGGGGAATGTGGTAGCTAATGCACTTTCTCGAAGGTATGTGATTCTAACTACTTTAGAAGCAAAGTGTCTAGGTTTTGAGCATATCAAGGACTTATATACTGATGATGATGACTTTGGGAGAGTATTTGAAGCATGTGAACATACTGCATTTGATAAATTCTATAGACGTGAAGGTTATATTTTCAATGAAAACAAACTATGTTTTCCTGAGTGTTCTTTGCGTGAATTGTTGGTGCGAGAAGCACATAGTGGTGGTTTAATGGGGCATTTTGGCATTAATAAGACTTACGAAGTGCTGCATGAACATTTTTTTGGCCACATACGAAGAGAGATGTCACACGTGTCTGTGAGAGATGCATTGCTTGTAAGCAATCAAAGTCTACAACTAAACCGCATGGCTTATTTACACCATTACATATTCCAACGCATCCTTCGACTGATATTTCTATGGATTTTGTGTTAGGATTGCCTAGGTCTAAGTATGGTAGAAATTCTATTTATGTGATTGTTTATCGGTTTTCAAAGATGGCTCATTTTATACCTGGTCATAAAACTGATGATGCATCTCATGTTGCTAATTTGTTATTTAGGGAGGTTGTACGTTTGCATCGCATGCCTAGATCGATTGTTTCAGATCGAGATTCTAAATTTCTTAGCTACTTTTGGAAAACATTATGGAAAAAATTGGGAACACGGTTGTTATTTTATACTACTTGTCATCCATAAACTGATGGTCAAACCAACGTCGTTAATAGAACTTTAGGGCTATTATTGCATGCTATTATTAAAAAGAACATAAAATTTTGGAAAGATTGTCTACCACATGTTGAGTTTGCATATAATAGGAGCATGCATTCTGCTACTAAATTTACACCATTTGAGGTTGTCTATGGTTTTAATCCGTTAACTCCGTTAGATTTAATCCATTTACCTATTGATGAGCATGTGAATTTAGATGGAGTAAAGAAAGCCGAATTTGTCAAGGCGTTGCAGCATTGCATGAGAAGACGCACACAAATATTGAGTGCAAGACTAAGCAATATGCAAGGCAAGCCAACAAAGGGCGCAAGGAAGTGATGTTTGAACCCGGCGATTGGGTTTGGGTTCATATGCACAAGGAGCAATTTCTTGAGCAGCAACATTCTAAGTTATTACCGCAAGGAGATGGACCATTCATAGTGTTGGAAAGAGTTAACAATAATGCCTATAAGCTTGATCTTCTAGGTAAGTATGACGTTAGTGCTACATTTAATGTTTCTGACTTGACTCTTTTCAATGCAAGTGATGATTTAAAGGCAAATCCTTTATACGGGAGAGGGAATGATGTGAACATCAAGCCATATCGAGGAGGAGGTGCTAGGGACCCATTATCTATTCTGACCAGTTCGATCACTCGAGCGCATGCCAAGCAATTCAGGCAAGCTATTGGCGTCATGGTTCGTGATCTTCGGCGTGAAGATGACCTTAAATCAAATCTTAAATAATCTTGGAAATCTTGATGCAATTTGATTATCTGGTCACCAAATATTTGACCAAGTCTATATATATCTCTTATTGTTTAAGTATATTCTAGAATATGACATGTTAGATTTTTAGGGTTAGTTTTAGGGTTTGTGTGGCAGCTAAAATGCCTATATTAAAGACTGATTGAATTTCTTTGGGGGGCATATTATTTTTTTTTTGTAGGAAAAAAGTTGAGAGATTCTCTTCTATTGTTCTTTTGAGAACTTGACCTTATCAAAGTTCCCTCGTGACGGTCGATTCGACTTATCGAGCAAAATAGCGAATTCTTTCGCTTGTGGCATCTATAACGTTGGTTGGTTGACACGCGTTCGTCAATAGTTCACATTCATACTAAGGTTACCAATCACAGGTTTGATTGGAGGTCGAGGTTCGCAATTCGCACCATCCGGACTTTCGCAGAATGATCTTTCCGCAACGATTCACATCAATAGCTACACTTGAATTCTCATAAATGGAACCACCACTCACGTTTCAGAGTACACCACAAAAAATAAGTGTCCTAAGAGCATGATGCATTTGAATATTTGATGATCCTCATCACGAACGTTCCTCCTGGCCAATGTTGCCTTCGACCATTTCAATGCCCAAGTCAATGTCTTAATTAAGCGATGGGGAAGACAGCTACCAAAGTGGTTGGGATGTAACTCCACTTCCGCCTTAGGACGATGTTGACTTTTGCTCAACAAATTAGCTGTGATGTGAATGTAATTGGGTTATTTCATTGTCTCGTCCTCTTCAATAGATAAATGCTATGTGACATTTGCTCAGCCTTTTATGGAGGATGGAGGCCATTATCGTTGTTTGCTTAATCCTCACTCCTTTCATCTCAATAGTTTCTCCTCTTTTTTTTTTTTTTTAAAGAAAAGCCACAAAAATTCTAAACTAGACATGTCTACTTCAAACTTCTTTTTTTTTTTTTTTTTTGCATCACGAAAATCCCTAAATTTTTACCCATGTGACCTTCCTCAATGTTTCATCAAATATCACCATTAAAAATCCTACAAGGCTCCTTATGTGGACAAGGAAAGGCAAATGCAGCTGATATGGCATCCACGTTGCTTAAGTGATAAAAAAAGACAGTTGTTTGGATGGTTTACGTGGACCACATAGTGTTTATATCTCTTGGTTCCTCACCATATCCATGATTATTTGGCCAAGACTAATCCAAATTGAGCTTTGATTCAACTTAGGTGAGTGATTATGAGTTCAAATTTGTTCTAAACGGTGGTTGTTTGTACTGTCTAGTGTTTTTCCGATTCTGGGTTGTGACCCCTTCTATGGCGTTTTTCTTGCTCTTTGGCCATGCCCTTACAAAAGTTTTAGTGCTTTTTTGCCTCGTCAAGGTTCCCGTGAAGATCTTTTGCTGCATGGCCAGTATCTTAAAACCCCCCAAAATTGCGTTTCTTACCTTTACAAGTTGTGGTTCTTTATCTTTCATGCTCATTGGAAGATATGGATTATATTTTGCCTTATTCAATTTTGTCAGCTCTGTATTTTTCCTACATCTTTGGTGCATCTAAAATCTTGCCGATTTTCTGTAATTTGATTAGGATTTTAATACCAACAGTATTTTATAACTTCAGTGCAAATGGAGTAGTTGAAGGTTCCACTGTGAACCTGGGACTGGATATTGGTATGAACTTGGCGCTCTCGTGGTTGATAAGAGCTTTCAAAGGCCATTGTACTCGGATTTAGTGGGCTTATGCAGTTTGTTTGCCGGAATCATTTTGCTGCGTGCATTGCTTTTGTTGCGCTGCATATGCTTCAGAGGAGCCGATACCTTTGTCTCGGCACTCTTTAGTTAGTCAAGTCAGCTACGACTTCACATAGCTAATGATTTTACACCACATGTTAGGGGAGTGATTAAAGATTCAAACTGTTCCATTCACCGATGAAATTGTTCGGTTCAATGTGCATTGTTTCGTTTATGTGATTTAGGTGGGAAAAAGTCCAGCGCAAGTGCCAAAACTTGATACAAGAGGATATTTAAGTGCTAAAAATTATAAAAATATATATATACATAAATGCCACTTTCTTTTTAAAATAGGACATTTAAGTGCCAACTCCAATGAAATGTGCCAGAAATCCTACGTTGCATTTTTTTAATAATATAACTCGCCTACACATCTGGTCGAAAAATTGAGTTAGCAAACAAGAGCTAAAGCGACGTTGTTTTGCCTCTTATTTGAATTAAAATATAAATATTAATTAAATTAAAATTAAAATTAAATTTTAAAAGTTTTAAACAAAAGGGAGGGAGCATTGCAGAACAATGAGGGCTATGCAAGCTCTTGCCACCGCCTCCCCGCCATTGCCGAGAAGGATCGATGATGGTGGGGAGAGGGTCAGCCGATGTCGCTGGTCCATGGCTGGTCGACCAGCGACAAGGGCCTGCAAGCCCTCACCCAAATCTAGGTCACCCCAACGAGCGGCGGTACTTGGCTCGGTTGGGCGAGGGCCGATGACCCTAGCCGGATCTAGGGGAGGGCCACAACCCTCACCACCGGTCAACCGAGGTCGCCGACCCCCCCCCCCCCCCCCCCTTTTTAAAAAATTTTAGAAATTAGTTTTAAATTTAATTTAATTAATATTTATATTCAAATTCAAATTCGAGACAAAACAATGTTGTTTTTAGTTTATCTAACCACGTCAGCGTGCAAAACAACATCATTTTGCACTTTTCTCATCGGAAAAACATCACGTCAGTATTTTGACCAAATTTCATTGCCATTGGCACTTAACTGATATATTTTATTCTGATTTTAGCACTTAAGTGTACATTTCCAAACTTTTAGTACTTAAGTGTCCCCCTGTCACGCTCTGAACCTTGAGTGCGCGCATATCCCTTGGTGGTCGATAACATTGCGACGTCCTAGGACGCGTCGCCAACCCTTTTTTTTAATTATACATGTGGAAGCGTATAATAAAATCCACAGACAACACAAATATGGGATAGAAAAAGCATGATATCATTTTCACCAAAACACTTTTCATAAACAAACTAGTTTATACACAGAGGCCAACTCTAAGGTCTATGTATAGGAGATTTATCTCCAAAAAGAACTACTAAGCCATCCATACTGTTGACCCTTTCGCCTCAACCTTTGGATTCTTTATACTATGGACTTGAAAAGATAAGCCCACGACAGGGTGAAACAATGTCTCAACAAGTTCACCCCTAAACTCTAATTAGTACACCAACTCTATTTAGGGTATCTCTCCAGGATCACCCCATAAACAAAACCACGACTAATAACAAACAATAAATAGTTGGTTTGCATGCAATCTTACCTAGTATGCCATACCCTACACGATATATCTCGGCACAATACACGTAATGCACATGGCCATTAGATGATGCAATTCATCAATCACATACGAGTCGAATCACAAGCAATCTCACCTAGCTATTGCCACACCCCACACATTATCGATTCATGTGTGCACACCATAAACAATGTGATCACTCATGCATGGTCAAAACCAATGATGCCATGATTCCCATACGCTTTTGCATATTAGTGCGCCACCCATCATGCATCAATCAATCACTTAGGTCCCGATTATAAGGTAAAATCGTTATAACACGACTCATACCGTACCACACAATTTTACCTCATAATAAGGCCCAACTATCTCAACACTCATGCGTGTTCCAGTTATTAATGACCCACCGGCCATAGCCAACTTCCCATTTGGCATTCATCCTTTCATATGTTCTTGCACCCACACATGTTCCAATTATTACTATCCTTCCTAGGGTTAAAACCGAACTCCCACCGGTGTCTACTGGCATGACCAAGCATCGCCCTCCCCTGTGAGGCGTGGTGACGTCTAGAACCCCTGCCTAGATGGTATCCCAAAAAGGGACATTGGTCCAGCCTCTACCGCGACCGGCTTCCGAACTCCCGTCAAGCATCACCCCCAAACTCCCGTTGGGTGACGGTTTCCACTTAGTGATCATGCAAGCACATCGCCCCCAAACTCCTGTTGGGTGACGGCTTCCCCTTAGTGATCACGCAAGCATACCACTACAACTCACTTTTTATCCTTGTGCATTAGCCAATGCACACATGCTTGCATATACAATTTCAAATCATTTTCTCCTAAAGGCAGTGGATTTCAAATGTCCCTCGGACAAAACCTATTTCCTCTTTTAAGAAAATCACTCAATTCATGCGGATGCCCATGCATTTACACATCCATTCACTTCATAGGATTAAAACACATGAATTTAGACAACTTTTCGCATTCTAGATGAACAGTGAATGTGAACAGTGCGTGTGAACAGTGCACTACGAACAATGAAATTCCAGAATCAAATAATTAATAAATTAAATTCAGAAATTAAGCAAAACATTAAGTAAGATAATTAATTAATTAATTAAGGCTAAACATGCTTAATTAAGCACATATGTATCATTAAGCAAATAAAGCGATGTTAAGCTAAACTAATCTAAACCATTTATCTAACCATCTATCTTAGGACTAACACAACTTAATTAAATCTCATAAACTAGGATTAGCCCTAAAGTTTAGGCACTAATCGATGGATTAGGAGCTAAACTCACTTGTTAAACGGGCTGGAGACACGGACGCGGCAGCGACAACAAAGACTACGCACTAGAACCTCAACCACGACGATCCAAGGCAGTCCTGGGGCTGAAACAACAACAACAAGCTCGCCCCCTCACTATAACTCCTGGAGGGGGACCTGCTGGTGGCTGGCCTAAGTGGAGCTTAGGTCGAAATGGGAGAAAAATGGCTGAAACAACAAAACAGGTGGAGCAATGCAGGACCAGGCGGGATGGGCGACGGTGACTTCTGGCCGACCGATGAGTTAACCAATGGCTCCGACCGACAAACGGCCGAGTTGGTCCGTATAGTCTGGATGTCCTAAGCACGGTGGTGGGTGGCACAAGCGGTGATTCTCACGGGAATGTAACAATTAACTCATGTTTTTTAAGGAAGGTCAGTTGGAGCAGAAGCAGGAAGGAAGGGAAAACAGGGGAGAGAGGGTTGTGAATTCCTTGGGGTTGAAGAGGGGAGAGAGAGAGACGTGAGGGCTGGTTTCTCTAGTTATCTCAAGCTCTCAAAAGGCTTTAACAATGGAGAAAGTGAGGAGTAAAGAGGAAGAAGATGGCTGCTCAGCTGAAGAGGGGACCTCAAATGGCCTCCAAGGCTTCAACACATGCCCAATTTACTCATTGCTTGCCCCCACTAGCCATCAGCCCTATTCTCAGCCATTTTGCAGCCTCCAAGCTTCCTCAAGAAGTCTCCCAAATGGTCCAAATGTTGCCCACCCCCTTGGTCTACGAATTTGGACATTTGGCCCTCCAATTCCAATTTAATTATCTCCAATTGAGCTCAATTTGGCCCTCATAAAATCAGCCAAGGTGCCATCGTCCATCTCATGATTTTTCCTCATCAATTGAACCAACTTCAATCCCAAAAATGCGACCAAAAAAGGTCCTCTAATTTTCTCGGTCCAAAATAGCCCTGCTTTGATTTTTTGTCGAAATCTCGGGTTTGCAAAAAAATCTTCGGATGATGAGTCAACGTTCCTAAAATGAATCGTGACATGACAAAAAATCGGGTTCAAATTCGCAGTTAATTTCAACCGAGCGCGATTTTAGCGTGACCTAACCTATCGAGTAGCTGTTAGAAATTTTTAGTGCAATTGACCCGTGGTCGATTATTTTTTAGCCACATTGTGCATCTTCGACTCATTGACGACTCTCGGTTGTCGTGAAAATCTCAAGATTTCAAATGTGGACACAGGGTACAGAAATAACAGAAAAATCGGTCTAATGCCGTTCGACGAGAATTTTGCAATTAGGTGGAATCACCCATATTCTAATCACATACCTCAGTCGAACCGACCTATCTCCGATCTCTTATCGATTTTGACAGTGCCATATTGACCCTTGCAGATTAGCACGGTCGAGCAGTCGATTTCTAGTCAAATTCTCAAGTCTATTGCGTTAAAATCCCGTAACGGCTTTACCTGATAGACTAGTTATCTCGTGAATGATCAGCTTAAAGAAAATAACAATAACCACGTCGATAAAAAGTCCAACTCATTCAATTGAAAACAGAATCAAAAATTCGGGATGTCACACCCCCCATGCTAAGTTTTAACACTCCAAGTGTCCACGTCCCAATTTAAGGGAGTTAAAGCTCTTGGATTCCAATTCCTTACAGAGTTTCTCATATCCCTGGATGAACAAACAAAAATTGACGATAAATCTACAAGCAGCAATTGAAAATTGTTATTCAATAAGCATAATGCTTTTGCTTTAATGAAGTAAGTTTTAGTTGTATGAAACCAAGCAATAAGTCTGGCGAATCGTAGTTTGTCATTTATGATCCTATTAAAGAAAGCCTAGGTGCACTAATTATTTAGGAAGCATTGACACTCTTCGGGAGCTTTTGTGTCGTGTCGAACACTTCAACACATATCCGATACTTTCGGATACTCTTCGACACTCAGCCAATATGTGTCGAAAAATCCGATACCTGGTTAACTTTCCCAACACTCGAGTCGAAATTCCAACATGCGAGTTTCTGACACACAATTCCGACAATCAAGGTCAATTTTTAAAATTTTCAATAAATGAAGTGTCCAAATGTAAATATGTGAAAAAAATTTAAAAAATAATAATAATATAAATTGGGAAAGAAGAATTTAATATTCTTTTCTCTTCTCTTCTTATTCTCACTTTCGATAATACATAATTTAAGTCTAAATTTTTTTTGTTCTCTTCCGACATGTCTGACACGCAAGTCCAGAATATGAATTGCTTAGTTTTTTTCTCTCTCCAAGTCTTATGAATTATTGGAATGTAGTTGAATTTATCAAATTGAAATAATGAATGATATTAATAAATGGTGGATTAATTTTTTAGTATAAATTCATTCTAAATTTTTTATTATTATTTCTATTGATTGGCACTTTCCCCTTTCCCCTTTCATGTGGATTAGCGCCGAGAAAATGATCTGGTTTTAAAGGCCTATCTTTTCTTCTCCTTTTCCCCTATAATGCTGATGAATCTGTCACAATATAGGTAAAATTTGAAGGGGGTACCGGCTCTCGCAGCATGGACTCATGGTTTCCAGCATGCCAACGAACAGGTTCTGTGAGCCTATAGGCAGAGAGCACAGAGCATTTGCAGAATATACTACGTCTTTTCAGTGGGAAATTATTTGTGTTGAATTGTTCTCTGAGTCTACCTTTAGTAGAGACACCAGCTTATTTTCTTCCCCAATTTGACTGACCTAGTTATCTATGTTGCTGACCTGATTCAGGCTGTATATTACCAAAAATGTCACGATCTTGATTGCAAAGGTACAGAAAGTTTCTGCCCAACATTTATCCATTTGAAACCTTTTTTCTTTTATGTGTGAAAATGAAGGTAAAGTGAGCTTAGTAATAGCCCAGGTTACTCCTCTCCGCTGCGTCTGACCCGGAGGATATCGTGCCTGATTTATCAGCGTTCTTTGATTCTGGCAAATCCTCTTGATATAACTAATAGCGTGGTTGACATTGATGAAAACATGACAAATTGCTCCCCTATGGATGCTTGGTGGCTTGAAGATAAGAGTCGCAAATGCTATAGAAAACCAACAATGGAGTACCACCACAAGGCAAGTCATCCACTTAACTTATTTATGCAAAAAAATTTAGGATCTTTCGGTAGGTCATGGAAGACGAGGACAGGTGGGTAGATGTAGAAATTAATACACCTTAGGTTGAGCTCTGAGCTTAAGCTCAACCATTCAAATGGGGCTCAGAGTCGCAATAATTTGGGAGGAAAGTCGGTCCTGCTTAGTTCTTCAGCTTGCAGACTTGAACAAGGGTAGCACTTCATGGATCATTTCAATTCAATCGCATCTGGAAAAGAGCAACAGACTGAAAGAAATCGCCGAGAAGATGTGATTATCAACCAAAGTACTCTGAGCTTTGATGTTTGGTTTGAAAATTACTTTTGCTTCGCTGACAGTACTTCAGAAGAGCTATGTTATTCAAGATGAAACATCAGGCCACGACTGCTCACAGATGGCAAGAGTATCATTTTAAGGAAAATTCATGGTTTATTTAGCCACGAAAGTAGGAACTTTAAGCGCTCCGCTGGATAAGCGCTCCCATAACGTCTGGCCAGAACGGAGGAGTTCGAATCCCGCGGGTCACACGGGATCTTAAGCGCGACGTCGGGGTGGTGGGTCCTCCGCTAGCGTCGCTCCAGGGTTTACCCACCAGCTGCCGGCTGTACGGAGTTCCCTGGGTATCAAAAAAAAAAAGGTAGGAACTTCAAGATTTTTCATTTTAGAAACCTCTCTGTTCTCAATCACTACTTTGGGTTCACTTCATGCGATGATCATTGGTTTGAGAAGAAGCTGTTACTATTTAAGTTTTTCCATTTTGTGCCATATTTAATTAGGTGCCCCGATGCTTTTATCATGGCACTTATTTTAGGTCCAAAGTAAAGTTCTCCAATTAGTGGTACATTTTCGCCCTTGCACCTCACGAATTTGTTCTTTCTTTGAGGTTGATGGCTACAATAACTTTTTTATATAAACTCATCCAGGGCGCTGCATCTGTTACAGGTATAGCATCCAGTCCAATGCCAAAAACATTTTAAGAATAGATAGAATGTATTCTAATGGAAACAACATGTATCGAACCGTGATCTAATTCCTCTGTACATATATCATTAATTGAGATTCAGGCGTTCCCAGTACCTAAGGCCCAATAGTCAAACGAGGCACTGGACAGCATAAATTATGGCCTAAGAACAGGCGTTCACAAATATGAAGACTAGTGATAACTCACTCAAGACATCGTGCCCTAATCCAACAATGAACAGTAATAGAAGTGGTAAGATGAGTGGTACATTATAAAAATGAGTATAACGTGAATCGCAATTCAAGTAAAACTCACAAACATGCACAAAAGTGCAAAATACTCAAAGCGCACAGAGATGAACTCCAATCTTGTTCTCATAGTTCAATGAGGCTTTGAAACTTTGTTTCTTCAATGAAGCCAGTGTTCTTTCGAAAAAGATTCTCGCACTAACGTGGCCATGGCAGGGTGCCCTGAGGGGATTTTCAGCTTGTTATTAGTGTGAAACTAGACTGCAGCTCGTAGTCTACCTAAGCTTAGCTAATCTGGTGTATCAACATTTTATATTAATTCTCTAAAAAAAAAAAAAACAAATACTATCCTGCTATTATAAAAATTAGGGATACTTACATAAATGGTTCATAAAATGAGCCTCAATATGAAATATGATTCTTAAACTTTAAATTTATTCAATGTGGTTCTTCAAGCACAATTTTCCTTATGAAGTCAAGTAGTGTTGATCTTGCCCACATAGAGATGAAACCTAAATGACCTTGGATAAAGTACGACAATTAGTTGTCTACCCAGTTCTTCGTCAAATCATTGGCTTTTCTCAACCCAAAAAGAGAAATACTTGTTAGAGAGTGATAATAATAACAAATAAATTAAAGAGAATATCAACTAAAATGAAACAAAGAGATGAGTGCAAAAATCTTCATAATTGACTAATCAATTAAGGGTTGGATGATTCATAGAACAATACATTTGAGGTAGTTTGTTGGTTATTCAATGATAATAGTATGATTCAAATATAAAGAAAAACAATGTTAACAAAATTTCTATTCTATCCATAAAGTAGAGTCAACTAAATTTAATGTAGTTGTGCAAATCACGTGGTCAACATACCATCCAAAAGCAAACATAATCTAAATTGCTATTGAAAAATTAGATAAATGTCTCTATTCAATCATACTAGTTAACGAAGAGGTGTCTGCATTTGGGTTCGAGTGTATCTCACCCTCAAGTGGCGCCCTCCTTAGGTCTACGACCTTGTCCAACGACAGCACCCTCCTCAGCCCCTCCACATCCCCCTGCATCAGTGCCCCCACCTGGCTATTGTTCCACACGTGATGCATCGTTGATCTCATGCATGGAGGTAGTGAAAAGGGCAATGATCGAGGGAAGGGCACTCAGCGTTGGTAGTTTATTTGTAAAACAAACTAAGAGGAGTCTTGTATCACTTTGAAAAAATATGTGGACAAAATTTGGCATTAATTCTTAATTACAAATTTTATTTTTATTTATAGAAATTCGAATTTATAATTATAAGGTAATCATTATGTCCTATTGAAATGGTGTCACTATTCAAAAATAAAGTTACGATTATTTTATTATTATTTAATTTCGAATTTATTTTTTTTCTTAATGGTTATTAGGTACTCCTACAACTTTTGAAAGATTGTGTTTATTCGGACATAATCTGTTTGAGTATAACTCCTTCATCTTTGAAAGGTCGTATCCATTCAAATATATTTATTTAACATTTCTAATTAATACTATTCATAATTTTCAATTATCCTTTCTTTGATAATTAGTCTTTGTTTTTAATTGTTTCCCTTTGAGAGTTCCTGGAGAAATACCAAAATTGCTATTTGGTATTCTTGTATGAGACTTTGTTGTATCTTGGAAGATTTTTTGCCAGTAACTATTAACAACATTGTAAGGCAAATAATTCTTTAAAGAGAATATTATCACACCTTAAAGATTGACTCCATTTTTCTTCCCATTGATCTTTGCCCAACATTCAGTGCATGTTCAATGTGTGGAACATGAACCTGAGAGAAAAAAAAATAAAAGAGAAAAGAAAAGAAAAGAAAAGAAAAGAAATCACAATAATTTATAGAATTTCTCACATTGACGTCATTTTGAGTAGAATCGTACACATCAGATTGCTGGTCATACCACATAGGACAATTTACGCTGACTGGAACTCTACATTGAATTTTTCCAATCTAAATTGGCTGAATAAATAACATTAGAATCATTTAAAATTTTAGGACTACGTGGGTCAAATTGGAAAGTTCATGACTAAATTGGGATCTATACATTAGGTTTATGACTTTTTGGGTAATCTCTCTTAGAGAAGCATATCTTCATGAAAGTATACATTCTATTTTAAAAATAAATAATGCTATACCCCTTTTTTGGTCAAATACAAATACCATTTCATTCATTCAAAAGCAATGCTACTCGAGCGAAGTTGATAAGAATCAATACCTAATAAATCCCAAAGAGGTAAGGGTTGCCTAGACAATTAATTGAAGGGGAGGGTCTCTTTTCGATGTTTTTTAGTAATTCAGTCTGCAATTTGGTTAGTTTCCTGTGAGCAATAGGATAGAGAAACACCTTCTAATTGGGTTAGTGGTGCATTGCATTCCTCAAAGAGACATCTCAATGCCCACGGGCTCGAACTTGTTTTAGCAGTGAATCTAACAGTAGATTCATTGTCTGATAGAACACATGTTTGACATAAACTAGCGATTTTAATCACGCATTGAAGAACAAAATTCAAGCGTTGATTAGAATCATATGCAGAAAAACAGAATCAAAAATAAAATTGATCTCCAACCATTGTTCGAATTTGTGTAATTAGGCCTTCAATTTTCAATCAAACAAACTAGTCCTTGAATTGCTGTTGCTACTGACTACGCAATCGCGTGTTGCAAGGGATGAACTCAATAGGCGTTGAGTGAGGCATGGAGAAGGAAGAAGAAGAAGAGTTTCACAGAGTGATTGACGGTCGTGAGGTCATGAGAGCTCGTGAAGGCACATGTTATCCCCATGAACACCATTGATGGTGCATTTGTTCAAAAGGAGAAATAATTAGGGCTAGCCGATGGGGCTACAAATCTTAAAACTTATCATAAAAGTGTAATCAAGTATTAAAAATTGTCACAAAAATGCAATCAAGTCCTAAAAATTTCAAAAAGTCCAGTCAAGTCTTAATACTTTTAAAAAGTGCTAAAATTTATTGTGAAAATCCAATCAAATCTTAAAACTTTCAAAAAGTACAATCATCGAGAGGACTTTATTGGACAAATTTAACAAGTTTTAAGACTTGATTGCACTCTTTAAAATTTTACAACTTAATTACACTTTTTGAAAGTTTTAGAACTCAATTATATTTTTATGACAAGTTTTAGAACTTTTAATGCACTTATCTTTTTTTTTTTTTTATAGTAAACTTAGGGGCCGGAGTTACCAATTTGAGATAGAGCTTTATTTAAAGTAGATAGACGTGACGTTTTACGTGCATCAAGGAGATTAGTTGAGTTGCATACCTGAATACCCCATATTATCGAAAAGAGAACTTCCAGAAAATTTTCCCAATCCTTATTCTAAAATAGAATCCCGTGATGAGATAGAGCGATTCTTTTATTTTGGTTACTGCTCCCCAGAGTTATGAAGTTGGACCTCCTAGTCCTAAGTAGATAATTGTCTAGGCTGACTGATCTTTAATTTAACTTTCCATCACATGCTTCTTAAAATGTCGGCATTTGGGTAGATAAGAAAACCACATAACTGTAAATCCCATTCGACTTAGCTCTTCTAGTGTTTAGTTCTAGATCTGTCTTTGCAACTAAGGATTGTGCCATATCATGACTACTCACTATATAAGGTTTTTGGGTGATTGCATAGACAATATATGAAGGTGACCAGGAGACAGAGAATGTTCCTGCAAATAGAAATATAGGAGGTGCGACTAGAGTTGCTTCAAGCTCAGGGAGGGATTTCAGGAAATAGTGCGGCTTTCAGCTCAGGAAGCGGTTCACAAAATTCAAGATTCCAGCATGCTTTAGAAGGTCGTGAACGGAATCATCCACAACCACGCGAGTCATCAGAGGAGCAATTTTAGGACCAACTGCGTCAGCTACCGCCATACTATCGCTATGCATTTTATGACTAACTGTTCTCTTTCTTGGTAAACATTGATTGTGCGGATAGCAAAATTTCCTCTCCCCTACTAGTATCCTGAGGTTGTCGACTGCCTTTAGCAGCAGGCATATCACATGCCCAAAAGAAGCAGAACCATCAGTCTCATCTATTGCTAGGAATGTGAAGACTAGTTAACAAGACTGGTATGTCGAGTACCGTAATAGACCCTTGCTAGATGTTAAATGCAAAAGCTTATTTGATATATATATAGATTCTGTAAATTTCGTTTTGCATGTTTAATATTATTAAAGTGGCATATCTATGGAAAACGCAACCCTGAATCCATGAGTTTGGACATAAATTGTCAAGCAGAAAGAAACATAATTTATTTGATGATATGCATCATATGAGCATCATTATACATTCTTATATAGGGTGCATTTCTTATCTTGTAAATCAATTAATTGAAAAAAATTTTTTCAAAATTGATCATTTGTATCACTTATAAAAATAAAAATAGTAATGTTAAGTTAGCGAAATATTTATGCATAGATTGTGGATAAAAACGAAAATATTTTCCATTGCCTAATTTTTCTCAGAATCGAACAATTATTTTTAGGATAATTCTTTTCCAAATCATTGATTTCCAATGAAATAAATGCATCTTTATTTATTCTAAAAACTCCCCCCTGTTGGAAATAAACTCCCCTAATTACAGTACTGAAATTTATCTGCATGTTCCGGAATGATGAACTCAGAAGAAATTAAGCATAATGGAGAGAAAAAAAATGAACCTTTCGTGCAAACTCCAAGAAGTTGCTTGAGTGACAACAAGTCACATAATCTCACCATAAAATTCTTGGAAGTGATAACTTTATCTTGGGTTCTTTATATCTAAAGTTGCGTATTAGTTGCGCTTTTGAAAAGCACTCTTGGAAACTTAATTCAAAGAAAATGTAAAGATAGAGGAGCAAGTCTAGGCTAGATTGGTGCATGCAAGCCCAACTCATATACACTGTCAAATCAAGCGGGTCCTAAATAACGTTCATCTCCTCTTATGATGCATGCGAATGGGCCTCACATGTACCGAGTGTAACCAAGAATTTTTCCGGTAAAGAGGATTGTTATTGATATGCATCATTAGGTCGACATAGACATAGCCATTTATGTGAAACTCATACTCTTAGAGACTATATATACATGTGTGTGCGTGTGTGTGTGTGTGTGTGTGTGATGTATGTATTTTGCGGTCACTAAGCTCTAGTGTGTTGAATTTTCTTTTTTTTTCTTTTTTCCTTTTATTGGTCTATATCTTCCGATCACTCTTTAATTGATGGGTTACAAGTTGTGTCGAAGATGCCACCATTTTGAGCTACTATTGTTGTACCGGTCGACACTCGTCACACCCGTTGCACCTCATTGTTTGCAGCATACCAATAGCTCACCATCGACTCCATAACCATCTCTCTCTCTCTCTCTCTCTCTCTCTCTCTCTCTCTCTCTCTCTCTTAATTATCTAGAGGTGATGAAATTAGTGGAGCTCACGACTATATTCCACATGTCATGCGACTAAGAGCCATTTAGCTAGTACAATTGGATGGAACGCTTCATCACATGCCATGCGAGGAGGATGCCTTATTCAACATCGCTTATGTGAGTTTGAGTAAGAAAGAACATAGGTTGATTCAATTACTTCTTAAAGACGTGATTTATATCACCCAAACTCAAATCGATTGTGATATGACATGATCTTAGTGATAGAGCAAGTAGTCCTTTACCCAATGCACACGGACAAAACATGGAAAGCAGACGGACCGAAACCCTCTCTATATGCGCGAAGGATGCTTACGATCAAATCAACGATTTGAGAAACGATCGAGGATGGAGAAACTTCACGTGCACCTCGTTTTCGAGCAGAAGCGCATGAAATTAGATACACGTCAACGTACTTCTTAGTATTCCATCTACATCTAATTAGAGGCTGGACGATGATGTGAACGATCGAGTGATCCTTCACAATCAGTCCGTATTGTGGGCATAGCTCTTTTTCACGGATCCGTCGAATTCGCGCAGTAACATGTCGAGAGGAATCTCTCTTTCCCCGTCGAAGGTTGATGGCTTCCAATATTCCTCGTGGAGACGTAGAGAGGGACGAGAGGTTTTTACGGACATGATTTTTGGTTTGATTAAACCAGTTTCTTAAGCTGTATATTCTCTACCTTGAGTTTTTGGGTTAGCCTGAACCCTAATTTTTGACAAGGATGCGGTAAATTTGAAGGCCAACCAGATTACGGGTTTTGCTGGAGGTGCATGGTGGAAGCAGAGCTTACTAGCAAACTAAGAATTAGAGCGAATCAAGACCAGTCACGTTATTTAAGGCATGAATGATAACTATTCAGATCAGAAATTGAATTTTGGAAGAGATAGATTTTTTATTTTAAATTCTTAGATAAGTTTCAAAACAAAAATATGCATTCGATAACAATACAAAATTTTTATTCCTAAACGATAGATGGTGGCGGACGGTGGGCAGTGGTGGGCGATGGTTGATGGATGGCAATTGGGCGCATGGTGGATTGCGACCGGCTAGTAGCGAGGACGAATGACGATAAATTTTTTTATTTCTCATTTCTATTTTAAAAATAGAAAAGTAAAAAAAATTTACTTTTTATTTCCATTCCAAACCTAATTTTGGAGTAAAAATCTATTCCATAAATAAAAAAATGAAATAGTTTTACTAAATAGATTTTTGTTCCAAAAACAAGTTTGGAATGGAAAAATAGTTTTTGGAACAAAAATAGAATGGTTATCATGTGTACTTTTAATAACTCCAATAGTTGGCTACTAGGATCTTGATTTGTTCTCTCATTGTTTCTAGAACCATAGGGGTGAGATATAGGAGGGATTCCTTCCCATCCCTACCCTAATAGGTCTTACATAGACTGCAAAAGGGATTTGGGATTTCATTCACAAAGTCCTACGGGATAGGACAAGATAAAATAAGAAATCCCCTAAATTATACATGTAGACAATTAGACATATCTAATCCCATCAAGTATCTGGTACACTTAGATTAGGAATAAAACAGATTATAAATAAATAAATAAAAACAGTTAAGGGTGCGTTTGGCTAGCACCTATTTTTGTTCCCAGGAACAAAAATTTCTGTTTTTTTGTTCCCAGGAACAAAAAAGGAACGAAACGCGTTTGAATGCGTTTCTGTTCTCTTTTTTGTTCTTTCGTTCCCGAAACAAAAAATAAACAGAAACAAGAAACAACTAATTTGTGTTTCTTATTTCTGAAACAAAACTGAGAAACACTTTTCTATTTTCTTCTTCTTTTTCTTCTTATTTTCTTCTTCTTTTTTCTTTCGCCGGTCGCCGGCCTCAGCCATGGCCGGCGACCAACCGACGAGGGCCGACGGCCTCGCCCAGCCACGGCGAGGCTCGCCGGCCCCCGGCAAGGCCGAGGCTCGCCGTCCCCCGGCGAGGCCGAGCTCGCCCAGCAGCCGGTGAGGCTCGGCCTCGCCGAATCTGGGCGAGTCGACGTCACCTGGTGGTGGCCCGGCGAGGCCGAGCCTCGCCGGCCGCTGGGCGAGGCCGCCGGCCCTCGTCGGCGGGTCGCCGGCCATGGCCGAGGCTGGCGACCGGCCAAAAGAAGAAAAAAGAAAAAAGAAAAAAAGAAAAAAAAAGAAAAAATTAAATTAAAAAAATAAAAGAAATAAAAAAAATTATACAAATTTACCAAACGTGTTTCTGTTTATTTTTTATTCCCGGAACAAGTTTACCAAACGCGTTTTTTTGTTCAAAAATTGTTCTCCGGAACAGAAACACTTTTTTCTATTTATGTTCCCTGGAACAATTTTTAAACAGAAACGCAAACAAATGCACCCACGAGTAGTGACCAATCGAGGGTGGTCGTTTGTTGTGCCTCCATGTCCGTTGATTATGGTACCAATCACCTTCCTTTTTTCCAAGTTGATCTTGCTTCTGGTTCCAAAAAGGCTTTTTATGTTATGTTGTCTGTATGATATCGTCAAACACCGAATAAGAAAATAAGGTTTGTGATGATCAAGTTGGGGATTTACTTAATGGGTAATTAGAGATCTGACTCAAAGTCATTTACCGAAGTAAATTTACTTTGCTAATACTTTAGGTTAGTTATATAATTTAATCGTGAAGCCTAAACACAAAATTAATTATAATCTATCATTTCTAAGCAACAACCCCTATATTGGGCCTAACTTCTTCTATTAGGATTGTTAGGATCTTAGATTTTTTATTGTCGGGCCCTTAAATGTCTACAATATTATGTTTCTCACTCTAACTTGTCTAATTGGAGATCTAAAATGCAAAGTCTTTGGAAAACGTTTAAAGAGTTGAATGACGTATGGATACCCATTATGACAAAATATTTTGCCTGATCTTATGAATAAATATATGATTGATGAAAAATATATAAACGCGATAGCCAATGTTTAGTGAATATTACCATGACAACTTGATCTTGTTGTTAAACTTAGTAAAGGCTAGATTACAATATATAAGTCTAAATTTTAGAAATAGTTCACCCTAAGGTAAACTCGATGATGCACTAAGGTGAAAAAAAGTATATCAAATATGTTTTTTAAAGTACATTTCTGTCAATTAATCATTGCAAAAGAGTACAATTGTGAAATTAGCCTAAAAAAATTTTTACTTATAAACTGACATTGGCTTCAGTAATATGACCAAATATGTTAGCAATATATTAACATGCATTGCGTTATCACATTCCAATTAATGAAACCAAATGTATTTAGATCAACATATACTTTAAAGAATGTGGAAATTTTATGGATCCAAAAGAACTTTTTCCAATGACGTTCCTCACATCCCTCTTCTTTTTCCTGGCGATTGTAGGGATGGGACTAAAGAGACTATTTGTTTGCAATTAATCATGTTCTTAAATGATCTTTTAAAAGATAAACATTTTGGCTTTTTCATCCGTTGAACGCCTGGAAGATCTTTCTACTTTTACATGAAAAAAGACAACCGTCTTTTTAATTTTCTAAAGAGCTTTCACATGGTACCGACTGGGGTTCGGTTCTTTTTCTTGATGTGATTTTTCGTTCGGCGCGCCATAAAATAGAGTAATTGCCGAGGGGGACCTGTGCGTTGAAAACAATCACACGTCGCTGAAATAAAAGAACTTAAAATGGTCCGAAAGCGTCCAAATCATTCTTCACGCGACGTGGCAACTATTTCCTAGAAAATGTTCTGCGAAGTACTCCCTAGTCCCTAGAGAGTTGAGAACTTCTGCCCTAATAAATATAATGAACTCGATGATTAAGTATAAACAAAAGACCAAACCCCATAGTTTTGAACGTCGTTGAGCTGCTGGTGAGTAGAAGTTACCGTCAGTTACTCATCTAGAAGGTTTCATTATCGAGACGTTTGCTAATCTGAGAGCCTGATTTGAGTGGCCAGAGCGGTGATAGCGTATCTTTCTTCTATAACCAGACATTACACAGTGGCCAAAAGCAGTCACTCGGAGAAGAGAGAATAGAAAAGTGCACGACACCATATCTAATCCCACTTTTCACATGGAAAATCCGTCCCTTAATGCCATTTCATGGAGGGATTTGCAGCCGCCAATCACTGTGGATGCGTCACCTCATAACGAGAGAAAATATCATCAAAAATCTTAAATTTTATCTAATAAAATAAATTTATTTCGAATTTTTTTTATGACATAAAAAACTCCAAACTTTATCAATAGTAATATATTATAAATTTTTATCATGATACAAAAAACTTCAAACTTATACTTGTGTGACACATTTTTACCAAATTATAGGGCATTTTTATCTTTTAGTTTTGTTTTTCTCTTTTGCTTTTCTTTTTCTTTTCTTTTTTTCATTTTTTCTTCTCATCTCTTCCCTTTGCCGGCCATGATGAAGAGAAGCCAAACTCAGGCGACGCCTGCGAGGGCCGCCCTCACCAGTTTGGCAAGTGCAACCCTTGCTCGACGCAAGCGAGGCGGCCCTTGCTTGGGCCGAATATGGCTAGGAATGCCCTCGTTGGCATCGGGCGAGGATTTGCCCAACCCAAGGGAGGGCCATCCTCACCCAACACCGACAAGGGCTGCCTGACCCGGCTTCCCTCTGCTTGGTGAAGGGAAGAGAGAAGAAGAAAAAATTTAAAATTTAAAATAAAAAGAAAAAAATTCCCTTCAACCATAAAGTTGAGGTAAATGTGTTACTGTTAATAAAGTTTAGGGTTTTTTATGTTACAAAAAAAGTTCGAGATAAATTTATCATATTAGATAAATTTTATGGTTTTTTGTGGCTTTTTTCTTGACAAGTCCCAGGCCTAACATCTGGCAACTATGGCTTACCAAATGCTTAACACATCATTAGTCATGCTCTTCGATGTGACCAAGACAAGGAAGTTTGCAGGATGAGTGCAAGAATGCCATATGTCTAAGGGATTGAAGATTTCGATCATACATAGATGAACAAACTTCATGCATAATCAGAGTTTAAGGTGAAAACATGAATTATTTTGTACCTTCAACTATTAATGAAATTGATTGAGAACCTAAATAATTTAGCATTGAACGGTTGATGAATGGGTATTACTAGCTAATTGCCATCTCAATATTGATTATATATTTTTCTTAATCATGAGAGGATTTGGCTTAGAAGACCCTTTTATATCCATTCTGTCAGACGACTTTTTCCATCAAGAAGTCGTACCTTTGGGTGGTCACCACATAACTTAAGTGTGGAAAATAAATATTAATGAAATTAATGTGAGAAAAATAAATAGGATGTGCAATCTAGGAAGCATAGCCTTTGTATTGTGTTAGATACTCCGATACGCGATCAGTGGGAAAAATGATCAAAATAGTCCTCAATCTATTATAATTTTTCCAATTCAGTTGTAATTTCGTTTTTTTTTTTTTTTGGCTAATTCAGTCATAAACATTTTGTAATTATGCTAATTCAATTCATTCAGTCATTTTTGGCTAGTCAACACTAACGTGGATAACTTTTAAATGGTATTTTATGTTTTCGAATCTGCCTAGCCATGGTGAGGCCAAGACCTACCCATGGCCAATGAGGCTCACCAGAGACCGCGCAAGGTTGGGCCCTTCGACCTCACTGAATCTAGCAAGGTTAGGCATCTCCATGGTTGGTGTGGGCAATGCTCGCCCAACCACAGGCAACCATTGCTATAGGCCATGCGAGGTAATGGCCTTAGACCTCATAGCCTCTGGCAAGATCAGGCATCGCCCATGGCCAGTGAGGCTCAACCTTCACCAAATTTGGCAATAGCGAGCCTTGCCTGGCCATTGGCAACCCTTACAAGAGATTGTGCGAGGTCGCGGCCTTCTACCTAGCAACCTTCGGTGAGGCTCAGCCCCCACCACCCCAGCGAGCAACCTAGGTGAGGTCACTTGGCCACAACCAAGCTTCCCCAAGGCTGGCGAGGGACCTCACTAGCCCTGCGTGACGATTAGCTAGAGGAAGGAGAAAAAAGTGAAGAAAAATATAATAAAAAATTAGAAAAAATATATATTCAATGTCCGCTAGCCGGCCAACATCCATGTCAACGCCGATCAGAAAAAATGGTCGAATGAATTGAATTAGCAAAATTGCAATAGGTTTAAGACTGAATTAGCAAAAAAAAAAAAAAGTTTATGACTCAATTAGAAAAATTGCCATATGTTTAAGATTGTTTTGGTAATTTTCTCCATTGTTAATAGGTGTTGAAAAATTCTAGACATGATCAACTCTCCCAATTCATTCCGACACACATGCGTTAATTTTTTAAAAATTTCAATAAATGGGGGGTCAAAATATAAATATGTAAAAAATAAAAAAAAATAAAAGGAGAAAGAAGAAAAATCTGGTCTTCTCTTCTTCTAACTCTCACTTCCCATGACATACACTTCCCCCCTCCTCTTCTTGGCAAGAGTCGCTCAAAATTGAAATAATGAATGATATTGAAAAATGTAAATTAATATTTTTAGTGTAAATTTATTTTACTCTCTTTTTTATTATTTATTTATAAATTTGAAACAAATTAATTTGATTGAAATAATCATAAAAGTGATAATCTATCATGTATATATAAAAATATGCATTTATTATATAATGTGTCTCTATATATCATAAGAAATGACGTGTCGGCATATTGTGCCGTACCACATGATGATGTTGATGCTGCTTAATATGTGATCATATTAAGGTACTATGACACGATGTACTGGTTATGACGGAGTAGGGCAGTGGACGGTGCTTCTTGCTCTTTGTTCGTATGGCGTTTCTTTTGTTTCTCCCTTTTTGACAGGCTGATGAGGGCAAGCCTCGTGCTCCTTTACTTTTTGGCTCCTCCGTTCACATTCCAGCGATACTGTCTCGCGGAATGACGGTTTGGGAAAATGAAGCCTATGCAATTATCCATAAGGTTAGGCGACCCCTTTTTGGGCCGCGAAGAAGGTATAGTGGTAGTTAATTATCGGGCGGGATACCTCTCCCCTGCGCGCAAGCCCTCACATATACGGGCACTTGATATACAAGTGGAGAGTTACCCCAGAGATCATAGAGTGGAAGAGAACTAATAAGTTGATTAATAAGAAGACGCTTGCCCCTAAAGATCATCCCGAAGATCACCGTTTTGTGAATTCAAGTTGGGGATTTGGCCTCGTGGAACAGATGGAGTTAGTATAAGCTAACCCAAAAGAGGTGACTTCCCATCTAACAACATAGGGTGAGTTTAATTTAGCTTTCCCAATGGGCTTTCAACCTCTAAAACCCCTTAGGGAAATGCTGGAGTGTTTGGTAAGCCCGTCCAATAGGCTTTCAGTCAAATGCTGGCCTTAGGAAAACTGAAAATCTAATGCTGATAGAGACCAATTTTAAGCTTTCAGCATATGGCTAAATATTGAAACTATTTTTTTTAATAAAAAAACTACTATCATAAATTTTTTAGTTTTTCGATTTTACCTCTCATTGTTCCAAAATCACCCTTACGTTCATTAGAGTCGGCAAAGAGTTGAATATTTTTAAATAAAAAAGAAAAATGAAATCCAAAAGCCCTCTATCATAAAAAAAAAAGATTTGCCAAACATTTTTTACACCAAAATTTTTTTACAAAATTTTTTTACCAAACGCAATTTGCATTTCCCTAAAATCTTTTCGACTAAAGATATTTGCATTTCTCCAAGGCCCATTTTCAAAGTTGAACCAAACTCAGCCATAATCTACTCTCTAATTGTGTTGTTTCACCTTGGAATGGAATTAGACACTTGATATAAGAGAGTTAGCATTAGGAGTATATGAGATCATCTCTTATATCAAGTGTCTAATGATCAGCCTGAAAGCCAAATTTAAAGAGTTCTCTCGTCATGGCTCTATCGCACAAGCAATCCGACCGCGCCTTGCGAAATGCATGTAAGTACGGAATTTATATAGATCAACTCTAGAAGGTGAGTTTATTAGCCAAAGAATGCTTAAGAAGCAAGTCCAACTGCACTGTTCACATTTCTCAACCATAACAATCTAGATTTTGCAACAACAAAACGATCTAAACCGAGATGGTGGTTTCAGAGCCCATAAATCATATGTGCTTGATTCTTATTGATGTTCATTGAATTTAGCAGTAAATTCTCCCACAACTTTTGACCAATCCCTTTTTTTGAGCGATCTTAAAAACGCAAATTCCACGTATCAATTTGATGCATTAAAGATTTATATATAATTGGAGTGACACAAACAAGGTTTATTTGAACTATATATGATATGTTACCACAAAATTAAACACGTGTTCTATTCTAGAGTCCGAGACATTATTCACCCGATCTTGCTTTAATGTGACCTAGAGAACAATTATGTACGAGCCAAGTTTGAATTGAGATCGAGGGACCTTATTGCTAACCTACGCAAAATATGTGAAATAAAGACCGGGAAGTTTAAAAATATGTCGAGACTCATTGTAGAGAAGTTTCGGGAAATTTTCCACGTGTCAGCTGAAAATTTACCATGGAGCAATTCTCGGAGTTGTCACGTCTTATCGACTTCAGCAGTTCCCCCATTTTAGGGGAAGCGTAATAAAAAAATTTTGCCGTTAATTACAAAGTAATCATATCAAATTGTAAAAATTAACAGAGTGCCATGTGTCAGCTATTTTTCCCGTCAAATATAGAGTTGCTTTAATTTAATATTATTTTATTTTGTGTCCATGAAATTTGTCGTGGCTGTTGATGGGTCACCTCCCCAGTGTTGAGTCTTGACCGGTTGATAAGATTTTGGAATCATAGCGCATTTGATTTAATTAAAATGCCTGTCCTACGAGGACACGTTTCGGGACAGCTCTCCATTATCAATGGTACGGTTCAAATTTTCATAATACCCACACTCAATCATATGGTATGAGATGCTCGCTTGCTTTAATCCAAATCGAATCGAAATTTGAATATGACCTAAATCAAAAAAGCGGTTTGATTTGGTTTGAGTCTCGATTTTGTCGGCGATAACCCAAGAGGGAGATTACAGGAGGTCCATCAGACTCATATCAACAACCATACAAAGAACATAAGCTCCTTTCACAAGTTAGATCGATCAAACATGCTACAAGATCGTGACCTCCCACATAAGATCAGACATTATAGACTTTAACTGCCCTCAGCTCAAATTTCGCCCCTTTCCTTTTAATCGCAGTATTGCAAAATGTGTGCACACTCGTGGGCACTAGCCGTGGGATTTTTTTGGTGTATTTGTAAATAGGATTTTGATGGTTGTCTGTCTAATATCAATTTCATTTTATTTTGGCTTTAATTCGTATCATCAAGTACCGTTCTCTCTTTACTCGCTCTCCTCCTAATGGGCAACGATATATATGCAATAATCTTCGTGACTATATTACTATAAATTGTTAACTGTACTGTACAGCAATGACTATCAAATCCTGTCTAAGGGGTGCATTATATTACAGAAGATTCATGATATCAACGCCACATTGCTACCCTAACGTGAGCCATCATCAATTATAGTACCAAGCATGTATGGTTTTCAATATATAAAAAAACATTGACTAAAATATAACTATCTTAAGAAATTATACTCACAACATTTTTTATTTATTGTACAGTCGTTGCATAATTACTATTACTTTGTTAGAGAGTGAGAAGGTATTTTCAAATTTCTATCTCTATTTCTTTGTTGTTTTAATATCAAATTAAATAATTTATTTCTATCCCCTCTAAGTTATACGTAATAGCTTTTAAATTACATCATTACAGGATTACTGCAACCAAATGGGTGCCGTAATAAGTAATCATCCATGTGAAGAAAAAAAATCATTTCTTTTTTCGATTTTTCATAGCCGAATTTATGATATTTCATCCAAAATTTTGACAAACTAGGAGTGCAAGCTGGGTCAACTTACTCTTGAGTAATTCAGGCTTGAATCGATAAAGACTTGAGTTCGACTCAATTGATTCTAAGTCAATCTCAAGTTCAAGCTACTCAAATCTAAGTTCGAGTTTCTTAATTACCTTTCTAGTCAAGCTCGAGCAAGATATGTAATACTACATAAAGCTCGAGTCGCATTTCAAGCATCAAGTGTGTGCGAGCCAAGCTAAGCTCAAGTCTAATAGTGCATGGGACAATAACCTCTCTCGATCGTTTCAATTCATTGTAGAGACCCAAAATATATGAAGCCTGGATTCCTTGTCATTTTCAGGACGATGCTTTTGAAAGATGAATATTGCTGGCAATTATTCAAAATAGAAAATTTCAAATTCACCATTAATGAGAGAAGCGAAATAATTGGTCATAAGTAAAAAAATTTAGCCCCCGAAAGGTCATTTATTTGCTTTTTTCTTAGAGGAAAAATTAGAGAAGTTGTTCTTACTCATAGGTATAAGTCGCTATCGGATGTGCCATCTCTTGATTTCACTTTGGTCTCCACCATGATCATAAACACCTTCTTCCAGCAAGAAATCTAACAACAAAAGCATTTTAATTGAAATAATGTATTAACACGTGTAATTAGTCTAAACATATAAACTTTTTTACTCTTCCATCCATGGAATACACAGAGATCTCTCAACTTTTACATGGAGATAGGTAATCACCTTATGAGTTTTGTTAGAACTTCACCCGCTACCCACCGAGGGTGGGCGGGAATGGGATGGATTGGTGTCGACGGCATATATTCAATTTCATTTCGCTCTTTCTTTATTTGTTTTTCCCTTTGCCGTGTCATCAAACGGAGTAATGGTTAAGGGGACCTATGCGTTGAAAACAACCACACATAGCTGCAATAACAGAACTTAAAATGAGTCCAAAAGTGTCCAAATCATTCTTCAGGCAACGCGGCACGTATTTCCTAGAGTACTCTGTTCTACAAAGTACTCTCCCCGGAGCTTAGAACTTTTTGCCCTCTTGACTAATGACTCGACACGTATAAAACAAAAGATGAAATCCTACTGGTTTGAACGTGGAGCTGCTGGTAAGTAGAAGTTGTTATCGCCACCTTATCTTCAAGCTTCATCATTGAGAGCGGTTGTTAATCGAGAGCCCGACTTAAGTGGCCAAGGTGGCGATAGGTTATTTTTTCTATGACCAGACATAATGACAGAAGGCAATTATTCAGGAAAAAGGGTATAGAAAAGTGCACTGCCCCACGCCCAACTTTCGAGGATGAAGTCGTAGTCACACCAATCGCTGGCGATGTGTCACCTCGTAATGACCGGTCCTCTAACCTTTAGGCGACACTGGCTTAGCGAATGCTCAGCGTCCAAAGTGGCATCATCTGTTTCGCTATGCGACGCGACAACGATGCGAAAGTTTGCAGGATGAGGGCAAGAATGCCATGTGTTCGACGTACATGTTGTAATGGAATTGGGCAAGAGGACGACGCTTCTTTGCTCCCATGTGCCTACGATGTTTCTTCTGTTTCTCTCGCTTTCTTTGACAGGCCGGTGGGGGCAACCTCGTGCTCTCGTTCTTTGAACGCGCGACGGACGTTTGTGTCGTTCCCATGTCTACCGAATACTGTCTCGGAGAATCAACGGTTTTGGGATTACGAAGTGTACGCATTATCCATAATGCTAGGCAACCCGTTTCTGGGGAGGAGAAGATGGTATAGTGGCAATCAATTGTCATGCGAGACTCTCTCTCTTCCTCTCTTTCTCTCCCTCTCTCTCCTTCCTGATGGAAGAGATGTTTCGCCAAGCCTCGCTTGCGATGGCCGTCCAATGCCAGTACTCGACATGCGTACCGGCCATTGGGTGTTTATTATAGATAACCAAACAAGCGAGTATTTATTGCAATTGAGTTATATGAGCGAGGGAGCCTATCCTCATCCTCATGGTACTGCTCCCACCTCCTATGCTCATCGAACGCACCATTTGGATTAGCTAAATCTCCTTAATATTGCTCGGCACTCGTTATTTATTTAACTTTTAGGGTTTCATGATCAGGCAGTGTTCGAGCTAGTTTTCTCACACACTCGACTGATCCACCTCTCGAGCAATCTTAAGGATACACTCTCTCATATCAAAGTTAGTGCATTAAGATTTTACTCGTGGAGCGATGCTAACGATGCTTATTTTAACTATTTGTGGTATATGACCACAGTATCGAACTCTAGTTCTATTCTACAGTGCAAGGTACTACTTAGTATTTACCTGAACTTGCTTTAACATATCCTAGAAAATAATCATATGTGTTAAGAGAAGAAAATATTCAGCAAATATTTAGGGAATATTGTTATTCCGTTATCTTTTGGGTCTTATCTCTTAGAATTAGTAAATATTTAGGGAATACTTGTTATTCTGTTACCTTTTATATCTTATCTTTTAGAGTCCTTTATATACATTGTATTTGCAATACATTTATAAAGAAAAAAGGAATAAACATTTTAATTATATGCGAATTGAGTCTGAATTGAGATTGAGTGACCTCATGGCTGATCTAAATAAGACCGTGAAGTTTCAAGTATACGCGGCAACTAACTGTGGAGAAGTTTCAAGAAATTTTCCACCTGTCCTCTTCTATTGGACCAGCCGTTCTTTTTGGTGAAAAATAATGAAAAACAACGGCATTGATTCCAAAGAAATATTAATACAGAGTTGCTCTAATTTTTTTTTTTTTTTGGCCATCAAATTTAACATGGCTGTTGCCGTGTCACTTTCCTAGTCTTGAGTCTTGACTGGTGGATAAGAATTTCGAATGATAACGCATTTGATCTAGTTAAAACGCCTGCCCTTTGAGGACACGTTTTGGGGCACTTTTCTGCCACGTATTTTGTACACGATAGCCATGGACGGACTATATACGTATAATCACACTTATAATGAAGAAGCTTTCTTTATTTTTGGATATAGATAACGACACTCATTGCTGATTGATTGGTATTTTTTGCGTGCTTGAGCAAGAGTGGTGAAATTTCTTTTTCCGTCTCGCTCTTATCAGCAATAAGCAGATACATTTGAGGCGGATATGATGGGTTTATACGTGTCGGAATCTCCTAATCAAATCAATGTGAACATGAGTACAAGAGGTCCATCAGAACCATGCCTAGAACCGTACAAAGAGCATAAACTTCCACAAGCTATCACCCTGACATTAATGCATTAGACAGTTGTCGCATGATTATAATTACTTTGATAGAGAGAGAATGCATTTTCGGTTTTCTATCTCTATTTCTTCATTATTACTGTCAATTTATATGATGTAGAAGTTTCATCCCCGCCAATGCTGTATTTAATGACTATTGGATTACATCATTACAACATCACCGCAACAAAATGAGTGCCATAAGTAATCATCTATGTGAAAATTAAGACAATTGTTTTTTCATGGAGCATCTCTTAAAGCTTTTCAAAGCTAATTTAATGATATTTCATTCTAAAATTTGATTAACTAGGAGTGCGAGTGAGTTGAACTACTCGTGAGTAACTTGGGCTCAGCTTCAAAAATACTTGAATTTGGCTCGATTGATTCCAAGTCAAGTTCAAGTTCAAGCTACTCCAGCAAAGTTGTCTAGTCAAATTTGAATTTCTCAATTATTTTTCTAGTTGAGTGCAAGCAAGATACGTAAATATTAAATCGAACTCGAGTTGAATTTCGAGCTGAGTGTATGCTTTAGCGAGTCTGGTGGTGTGTGTGTCATATTGCCTTTTTATCTTTTTTGACTTGGTCAAAAGTGGGTTGAAATTTAGATTAAAAAAAGAAAAAGAAAAGTGGGCTCTCTTTATAAAGAGAAGGAGCACGTTCAGGAACGGGAAACAAAGAAGAAAAGAGAGAAAGGAGAGAAAGCCCTTTGCTCATTGAATCAGTGTAATTTTTAGACTTAGGGCACAATTTTGAAGTTAGATAAAATCAGAATTGCGAGATTAGTTTCAGAAGTTGTTAAGCTATGAAATTATATGAAGATCATAGATTATAGCATTATGAAGTTATGGGATTTTGCATAAGTCAAATTGAAGTAATGTTTTACTCCATGTGAAATTTTAAAATTTCACACGCAAGTTTCGCATTGCGAATAGTTTTAATACCTTCTTTGAGGAAGTTTTTTGTTGGCGTGTAGATATCGTTTTGTCAGTGATTAAGTTTAGTTTAGTCAATTTGTAATTGAGGTAGTGGTTTATTAGATTTCAATGTTATTTCTTGCTTATTTGATAGTTCATCGGTTCAAATGAGTTTTGTTTTTTGTTTTAGGCTTTTCAAGATGAATTGTGCTATTTTTTTTTCAAGTTTGTAAACTCATATTTCAAAAGTGATATGGATTAATTGTTATTTTTATTATGTAAAATCTAGATCAAAGCATAACTTGCTTATTGGTTACTTATGAAATTTGGAACGTGTTATGAAAAGTAGTGTGAAAGTTTACATATATGTATTGCTTTGTCTCGGTTTATGAAATAAGTTTTGAAATGATTTGAGAAATGTTTTATGAGAAGTAGTTTTGGTGGATGAGCTATGTTGTGAAAGTTTATCTATTTGGTTTATGAAATGTGCTATGGTTTCTATTAATTCTGAATTTGATTTCAAATATTGAAGGATGATAGCCAAAAAAGAATCTTTTGTGTACGATATTGCAATGTTGTTGTAAACCAGGTTAATGATTTCTAGGTATGCATACTAAATTTAGGATATTTTTATAGGCTAAGCCACCGATTGATAATAAGTGGAGAGAGCTTGCCAAGAGGGGAATCATGGTCATCTTATCATCAAACATTGTGTCGTGACCATGGTAGGATATTGAACAATAGATTGGTTAATGGCATGGATCATCGACATGTGATTTTATAGAATCAATCAGTGGACTTGATTGTTGATAGTTGAATGCTAATGGTGGATTAAATGAGTATTTCTAATAAAACTTCGTTTAAATGAAACAACTCATATTTGATGTAATATGTATATTATATCTTGGGTATGGATTTTGAGTTTATGAGTTGAGTTTGAAGAGTTTAGTTGTTAATGGAGATGTATATATTATTTTTCATGAATGATAATAATTCTAATATTGTAACCAACTTGTTTATTTATCAGAAATATATATACATGGTGATATGCATTTTGATAATAAGTTATTAGTTTGTGTTTGAGACTGCATCGTTCGGGAGGAAAGATGGCTATGTCATTCCTCAATTATTGTTAGATTTAGGGTGTGACGGTACAGGACAGTAACCTTGATCACCATATAGACCGACAGCACATTATTAGTCCAAATTTATTGTCCTCTTCGATGAGGATTGCTTTCGATTGTTGAACAATTCAAAAACCAAAATTTCAAACATTACGGCGCTAGATCACCGAAACGAGAGAGGCGAGGCAGTTGATCATAAGTCAACTTACCTCTCAAAGGTCATTCACTTGCCTTTTTCAAGAGCACAAATTGGAGAGAAGGCAATATTACTTCTAGGTATGAGTCGCCATCGTATGTCCCCACCTATCCATTTACGTCTCCATCGTGAACATAAACACCTTCTTCTTTGTTTTCAAGTAAGCAATCTAACAACATAAACATTTTTATATAAACATTTATATATTTACACATGTATAATTAGTCAATATACACGAATAAATAATTATTATTATTAAGAGACACGCGTACAAACGGGCTGTCGTTTTCTCGGACGTGCAATGGATTTTAATAAATTTATCCTTAAGAGAATATCGAAGAGCACTAGTAGACCAACCATGAATTATTTATAATGGAAGTGGGTATAGTGTACAATTACGACTTGTTCATCACTAGCTTATAATCCTACTCCAGACATTGCACTTAGCTGCAAATTTGGAGCAAAATTTGAACATGTTTATTGAGATTTCATTAGGGCATGATTTCATTATGGCCGAAACAAAGTCAAACAATAATAAATAAATAAAAAATCAAGGTAATAATGTGAAGAAAGATTAATTATGGGACACTTCACTGGACGGCTTATCGAGATCGAATCGAGATATCTAGAAGTATAGTCCTTTAATTCGTCAATTCTCTTAGGGTGCATTTATTTCTCAAATAATCGCGATTAAAAGTGACTCTTTTGTATTGTCTACAAAAATGAGACCATGAAAACATATTTCAAATTAATGAAAATTATATTTGATGTAGAACGGGGAGAATAACCAAATCAATATTCCAATTTCATGAGATCCAAACTTCTCAAAGATCGGTTAAGCATTTTGAGAATTAATTAAAACGACTTAACAAAGATAATAAATATTAGCCCAAAAATCAAAGGGAAATTCACACCTTCCATAAAATCCAGAAGAGAGCTTCAGTTGGATGCAGAAATTCCCTGGTCCGCCATTCAAATTCTCTTCCCATTTAGTATCAAATTCTTCTATATCATTTCAATTAATCTATATTACTAAGTATTATTTTTGTTTTCAATTTAACGATAGCAGTGTCAATTCATATAAAAACTTAATGTTATAAAAGAATCGCAATAATTTGTTCTTTTTGTTATTGAGATCGGCTTCGGCATTGGCATCGGCATCTTTAGTACATCATCTGTTTAGTTACTGCGAATGAAGCCGAGATGCACTTGGCAGACTCCATCTATACAAAGTCACAAGTACCGTTTCACATTAAAAAAAAAATGATAAGATCCATGTGATCTTAGAGTTCAAAGTAGAAATCAAAGCAGATTAATCTCAAAAGCAATTCCACATGTGAAGATTACTCCGCACTAACTCAGAAAAATTCGCGAGTACTCTCTAACAAGCACATGCATCACGTTTCCATTCGCTGTCTTGTTCAGTCAAACTCGTCCTGTCCATCATCATGCACAGAAGTTGAGGACATTGACTAGGTTTACAAGGTTGACCTGCAGAGTCACTGTTATTATATAGTTTGTGACCGACAATCGAGAAATTTACGGAAAAAGTTATAACTTTATTATACTTGCACCTGTTCTTGCCCAAATTTTTGATTTAGCTAATAAAGTCCTAAATCTTTGACAATTTAACAATGTAATTTATCCAACGTTGACATGGATAATTTTAATAATTTTTGCTATTATAATTATATTATATTTTGCATTTTGTTTTTATTTTCTTTATTTTTCTACTTTTACCTTTGCTGGTGACTAGCCAGGGGGTTGCCCTCATCGAGATCTGCCAAAGGGCAACCTTGTCGACCTTGCTAACTTCAGGCAAGGCTCGACCTTGCTGAATCTGGCAAGTCGCCCCTCGGCAGGTATCAGCGAAGGCGACCTTCACTAGTTGTCCCCTTTGGCTACTCGCTAAGGCCCGGTGATTGACAGAAAAAGAAATTAAAAAAAAAAAAGAAAGGAAAAGAACAATATATTGAAAATTTAAAAAAAAAATAGTAAATTATTCATGTAAATGTCGACTATACCACGTAATAGGATCAGTGTGAGCGTCAGCATCAGCAAATTTTAGTCAAAATTAGCCGGATGGACTATATTAATAAATTTTCATGAAGTTTAAAATCAATTGGTCAACTTGAAAAATCTAAAATTCACTATTAAAGAAAACCTTAAAATTAAATTATCATAAGTGTTAAAGATTTAAGACTTCTTTTAATAATTTTCTCGCTAAAAACCATGTCGATAGTGCAAGGCCTGGATTGGATGAAAAGGAATATGAAAATGGAAAATATTTCTTTCTTCGAAAACAATGATAATGAAGGAATAAGCCGGAATCACGGGGATCTACGCACATGTAGCCATATGAACCCTAATCAACGACAGTCCCATTTAAGTTTTGTAACGTGGATTGGATCGGGGCATTGAATTCGTCCGTAACGATCGGATCTGGTGGGATGTCGATTGCACCGCTAACCCCCTTGGGTACAATGATTTTGGTTAGTTTATGCGGGCAAATAAGTTGCCAAAACATGTCGGACCACATCATGCTCCCTAGTGATCGTGTTGTCCATACAAATGATTCGTTCTTTTCTTGTCACTGATTGCAAATTTGAGCATGATTTGTGCGACCTCTAATTTGTCCCTATGTCGGTAGAAACCTATGCAAATTTGCAGACTATATACGGTGCTATATTCTTGGGTTGTACTATGAGCAATATAAACTAGCATTATCTTCAATTTTTCCGGTCTATCTGTGGAACATAAATTGGACTTTTATTAAGTTCACCGTCAATGTAAGAGTTAACTCGCACTGTCAGTGTGATGCGTGAGAGCTGCAATTAAGGAACTTATGTCTGGAATTTGTGTGTGTGAGAGGAAGGGGGGAGGGAGGGGGGCTGCTTCGGGTCGACGGGGATGCCACAACACAACGACATGACCATGGAGCAATCGAGCAGCGCGGCTCATGGCAATGTCAAAGGGAAGGGAGATAAGGAATTTAAATTAGTTTTAGATTATTGTGGTATAGAGTGATGTATAGAGAGATATAGAGTGGACTTGCCTAGTTTGGATAGATAAGAATCCCTAATGATGTCTCTGGGATTTGAACTTCTCTCATTCGTGAGGGGGAGAGAACCCGAGCTAGCTGCGCCGCTGCGGGTAATGGTTAGACTAAAGCAAAATTGCTCAAACAATAGTCATCAAAAACATGAAAAAAAAAAAAAAAAATCACCGGTCGTGGTGGCTCCGCTGGGTAGGCTTCAGTGATCCCTTGCGTAGGAGGAGAGAGGTTCAAAGCTCTTGCAACGCAAGGCTGATGGAGTTATTTGGTGACCTACTCGGTGGCATGGGGTGGTGGTTTTCTCATGTTACTCCCAGGTTCTTCCTACCGGCTGTCAACTTTCGAGGTTTCCTGGGTCACAAAAAAAAAAAAAAAACATGAAAAAAAAAAAAAAGTTCAAACAAGTGATCTAATCAAATTGGCTAAAGGAGCCAAAAAGCTTTCATTTCCCCGAAACATGTGCCAAGAAGAACAGCAGGAATTTGGTATTTTTACGTGTGGGGAGTACACAAACCGTAGGCTACGCTTAGATCTCGAGGGGTGCTCATCAGTCTCTTCGACAGGAATTGCTGATGGGACGACGGGTGGTTTTGAACGACGGGACAACCCGTACGTTGTATCTCATTATTGGTTTCCCTTCGGACCACCGGGTACAAACTGCCAAAACCGCTATCTCGACACGCGTCTCTGCAGCCACATCAATGTCCGTGCCTTATCTAACGTCACGAATTATGTGCGCTTTCCGTTGCCCACCCCCCATTCGTTGACATGCATGTTGACGAGATAGAAATGAAATCCAAGGGCGAAAAGAAGCGTGTGAAAAGAATCATGCCTTGATAGAGGATTTGATTTATTACTTCGTCAGCAATGTTCAATCTAGGTTGTTTGTTTTAACTCATTAGAATGCTGAGCTTATCTAGATATAACTCATGAATTTTGATAGATTTCGATTGATCATCTAAAAGATGGGGTTAAAGGTCGAAGGTATTACAAATGATTTGCATGTAAACCGTCACTTTTATATATTATTTATTCTATCAAGGGAGTAAATTGAGCCAAAGTTATGCTTTTATAATTGAGTCAAAGTTATGTATTATGATGGTCATGGTAGTTAATTGAAATACTTATGCTTTTTTTAAAATTTGACAGTGCCTAAAGGCTCGAGATCTACTCGTGCTTGTTGTCATATGTAATTCGCTTCAATTTGGAAGCCGTGTCGAGTCAAGTCAAGTTCAAATCTATTACTACTCTCCTCAGTCCAATGCTAAAGTCGGTGAGATGAGATTAGATTTTGAATCGTGCTGTGGGGCCATTGTCCTTGCAATAAACGGACATTGGGGATGGGCAAGCAATGGTTCAAAGCCAACTTGAAGCAAAACAGAAAGAAAACGATAGTCATATTCACATGGGTCTTCTATCTATTATTTGAGATAATTATTTGGTACGCCATTGCAATTTCATGAAATTTCCCATTAATCTAGAGAAAAAAAAATTCCGATTTCATACTGTTATAGTCTGATATTTTTAAGTTACGAAATTTACATGTCAATTAATCTCCTATTTCATAAGTTACGGGGGCGCGTTAATTAGCCTTCTTGATTTTTTGAGTCCTTATGTGAAGGAAAATTATCGGGAAATTGTGTAATTTCTTCCTCGTTCGCTCACGGGAGCATCACAAGAGGACACGTGGACAACTCCTTCGGTATCTAATGAAGAACTGGAGTTTAGTGAAGCATGTGCGACCGTTTGATTTCGACTTTCTTTGTCTAACTGTAAGAAGATATCATACGTGGGTGGTCCTCCGTCCCTTTTTAATCGCGTTTGTCAGGTAGTAAAGTTTGGACGTTTGTGTAACTTGAATGTGATTTTCAAAAAGTTAAAACAAGATAAAAGAATTCGATAGACCGGCAAAATTTCGTACGTCTAAATCTATGAGAGGACCGTGCTCCTTTTTTTTTTTTTTTTGATGACCCAGGGAACCCGCACACTCGTACTGCAACACAACATGTGTACCCCCAACAATGTGCCGGGGGTAACGGGGGTAAACCCTGGGGCAATGCTAGCGGATGACCCATCATCCCGACGTCGCACTTAAGATCCCGTGCGGCCAGCGGGATTCGAACTCCTCTTCTCTTCGCAAAGGATCATGGGAGCCTTATCCAACTGGGCCACCGCAGGCGGTGGTACCGTGCTCCTTTTTTTGCCGGGCTTTCTTGAGAAATCGCCCAAACATGAATATATTAAGAGTTAACACCTCTGACGACCTTAAATTATGGCAAAGTACCAAAAAAAATCATAAAACTATTATATTTGTACTAATTCAGTCAATTAAGTCTCAAGTTTTTTTACATTGATACTAATTCAGTCTATTTAGTCACTTTTGGCTAGCTAACACTGAAGTGGACGCCGGCCGATGGCCAGACGCTGACGTGGCAATTTTTAATAATTTTTATTTTTTTGAATTTTTTATTAACTTTTTCCTTTTCTTCTTCTTCTTCTTCTTCTTCTTCTTTTTTCCTTTTTCTTTTCTCTCTTCTTCCTCCTTAGACTATCCTTGCAATGGGCGTTGAGCCTCTGGCATTGGGTGAGGGCTATGAAGCCCTTGTCGACCCCCGGCGAGAGTTGCGGCCCTTGCCTAGTTGATGGCCACCGTGGCCTCGCCAACTGCGGGTGAGGTCGTCTTCACCTGCAGCAAGGCTAGGGTGAGGCCAACCTCACCCAAATATGGGGAAAGCCGCCTTGCTTGTGGCCCTAGGCAAGGCCAAGCGAGGGTCGCAACCCTTGTTGATAGCCGGCAAGGGCTTCGCGGCCCTCGCCGACCACTGCGAGGACAGTCCAAGGAGGAAGGAGAGAGAAAAGAAAAGAAAAATAAAATAAAATAAATAATAAAAATTTCCAAAGCAATTATTAAAAATTTGTCACATCAATATCTAGCCATCGACTGACATCTACGTCAGAGTTCGACCACTAGCCGACGTCCACATCAGCGTCGATCGGCCAAAATTGGCCAAAATGGACTAAACTGGCATTAATGTGAAAATGTTTAAAACTGAATTAGTATCAACGTAATGGGTTTATGACTTTTGTGGTACTTTTCCCCCTAAATTATGTTTATTATCTCACTAATATCTTAAATTCTTTGTCATGTCACAAGAAATTATGAACTATGCACACTTTCATACCAAACCTTAAACCTTTTTCTGTCTCATCAAAACCCTTGAACTTGCACCAATGTAACAGAAAAAGAAAAAAGAAACCTAAATTAAGTTTGAGATATTGATGACATGGACTTGAGGTATAGGTGTTATGATGGGCAAAGTTTAGGAGTTTTTGTGGTAGACAAAGTGTATTTTGCAACACGGTCATAATTTAGGGTTTTTGGCAAAAAAAAAAAAAAAGGTTGGGACATTGGTGTCACAATGTACATAATTTATGGTTTTTTATGATTTTTTTTTAATATATTCAGATGGTTTAGAGGATGTAATGGAGGAAAACCATGTGTTTCCTTCCGGTCCATATCACAAAAATTTCAATTTCTTTTTTCCTATGTTTCTTCCCTCAAATTCTCATTTCACATACTCACCTTTGTTTTCAAAGTAAGCCCACATTTGTCTTCTTCATCTCAATGCCTCCATCATGAAACGTGCTGGTATTAACTCCAGTTAACACCATCTTCATCATAAATAAATAAAATTAATTTCCATGGAAAAAAATAATTGAAATATTGAGCACGTTAGGTTGAAGAAATTAACAAAAAAAGAAAAACAATATATATATTCGTGGGTGCCACTGCCAACTGCCAAATATAGTAGCCAGCCGCCGAAGCTGAGCGAAGGTGGGTCTTGACTTGGAGTCAATGCTCATCTAGAATTTCAGATCAACGGCCATCCGCTTCTTCAATTCTCTCCAGCAGCAATCTCCACCGTCCGGTCCCGCCCTTCCGAGTAACTTCCCTCCCACACGCCATTTTCTAAATTCTCGGCTTTTTTCATCACGTGGAGTGGATAAGCACGAAGAAGCGTGATCCACCCGGATTACTCATGGGATTATCTCCTTTACTAACAAGATCTTTTAAGCTGATCCGATGAAGGATGATTCCAACGTCTATATCTCCTCGTGCCGCATGATATTCTAAGTTAGGTATTTTGCATAGGACACTTTCGATAATGTTTTTTTCGCGTGGACGTGGGGACATTAGGTTTCATTTTGGCTCTTCTAAGATCTTTGGCAAAAATTCCAAAATGGGCAGCTCTCACTTTTCCCATAGGTGCTGTTGGAGATGTGTTTAGGAGCTTATTTTAATTCTTGACATAGAATAGATTTTCCAGACGTTATCGAGATTGTACAACCCAGCAGAGCATTTGAAGTTATCCGGTGCCTTTAGAGATTCTCCTTTATCTTCAGTGACATGTGAGCTTGTCTTGCCGATGCCTCTAAGCTGGTGACGGTCTTAATAATCATAGTAACAGTGGTGTTGTACAATTTCACCAGAAGTGGGACATTTGTGTCAAGATTAATTAGGAGATTTGCGACAATATGGTTTCTGATGGTCATAGCCTATACCGAGTGAAGTATGAAGTACACTCGAGAATGACACAACTACGTATATCTAGTGAAGTATGAAGTATGCTCGAGAATAAATATCACAGGCGTTTTGATACGTTTGATCAATTTATGGATGGGAACTAAGATAAATATTGTTGAAATACCCTTTACCAAAAAAAAAAAATATTGTTGAAATACATGTATGAGTTGTGTTAGAAAATCTCACATCAAAGAATTAGTATGGTATAGAGTAATTAATATTACCTAGTTAGGTCATAAATTATTTATTTTAAATTTTTAGTAAAGATGGGTCTAATTAGATATGTTGACAAGTTTGGGCTGTGCTCCCTCTTGGTGATTTCTACGTTCCAATTTGTAATTGTCCCAATTTGTTTTGGTGTTTCTTGAATATGAGTTTGGTAACCAACCCCGATGGTATTCTTGTTTGAGTTGTGTCAGAATTTCCTACATCAAAAAATTGGTGGTGCGGATGAGTTAATATATCTTATAGTTAGCCTAAAACTCATTTATTTGGTGTCAAACTCTCAATTTACTCACAATTTTGCCCACCAAAAAAAATGAATTTTGATATAGATAACTATAAAGAATCCCGCAGATTTTAAAATAGCACAAAAGGCTACCATATGTATATTTCTTATAATTTCGGTAGACAAAATAACAGCGCAAATCCTAAAAGTTGAAGTTCATGATGCGTTCCAGGACCTACCCGGCAATTATCTCAATTCATTATAAAAACAGCCGAATTTAAAATGCTAAAAGCAAAAGAAACAAGTCCATAATTAAAACTAAATTCGAGAACAAGCCAGCAACGGGCTAGCGTCACGAAGCATGTGAGCCCACCTCTCCTTCGAGATATTTCAGTAGTGTTTCTTCTATTTGGCCGGCTGATGAGCTGCTATTCATTGCATTGAACTCGTGAGAATCATGCACGAAAACGAATACGATGAAGCGTTCGGTTTTCCTTCCCCCACGACATGATCGCGCGCGTTATCATCCTAAGATTCAATTCGAGTTTGATTAGTGATTGTCTTAAGTTTTTTAACCACCCACCGAAGAAAGGTCTGGCCACGTTAAACACGAAATCTCGTGTCGAATGTCATTGGCATTGCTAGCTAATAATTCGAACTTTGACGGTCAAGTCTTGTGATTAGGGATTAATTAATTAGCGGGTCACCGATGCTTTTCTTTCATCAAATGAGAAAGCAATAAATAAAGCATAAATCATTTTTGCATCGAAATCACGCACTACAGGATGTGGTGGGCAGTTTTACATTCAGAACTTGAGAATAGAAATGGTGGGTTTTGAAATGAGGTGGTCCATATGTTCACTGAGAAAAGAAAGAGTCGAGGGTGGTTTTGTAATTTTAAGTTAAGGGACCCGACTTCTTTCAGATATTTTAGGCAGAAAGTTGCCTATTTGTTTGCCCTGCCAAATCTAAAAAATTTAATCCCAATACTTAAAAAATGACTGAAGAACATATTTATACAAATATATATGTATATCAATATTTTTCACGCTTCGGAATTTTTGAAAATTATCGAAGCTACAATAGTAGAATAAAATATAATAGTGGCAAAATATTTCAAATAAATTTGGGAGGACTCACTTTTGGGGGGGGGGGGGGGGTGTGAAAATAGGTTATAGTTGAAAACATAAATTTAACGTTGTAAATCTACTACCCCTCTTTTATTATCTAATATAACGAAGTAACTTTTTAGGTACTATGGAAAAGAATCTAATGTCCAAGAGTTTATCAATCCCAAAATTACCAAGTTAGTTTGTAGAATGATTTTCTAACATAAAGTTATGTTGCACTTTAAACTCAAGATGAGAGCGCAGTAATTTTCTCATATCTTTAAGCAAAGTAGGATCGGTATTATCAATTATAAACTCTAAGCTAATAAGATTAAAGTTCCGCTTGCGTCGACGAACATATTCATATGAATGCAGGAAAACCACCTAACCAATCACCCCATTCGTTTCTTATTAAATTTCCCACACCAAGAAGTCTAAAGGTCGTTTCATTGTCAAAAAAAAAGTCCACACACTCACTCCAAAAATTATGCTCCAATCAAGAAATAGTATTCTAGTTCGCAAAGAATTGAAGGGACTTTTTCTTTTTGGCCGGTGACTTTAAAAGCAACATTTTCTGTATTTCTTTCAATTTGAGGAAATTAACCAAGACAAAGGCCCTCGGATTTTTAATTTTTTTCGGGCTTTGTGATGGCAGGTCAAAAGTCAAAGTTAAAAGGAAATGAAAATTCAAGTCGGCTGCCCTTTTTGGGCTAAAAATTAAGTCGACTGCCTACCAAACCTAGGGTTAGTACCTAGGTAAGATTCTTTACAATTTTTGGGGGGGCTTCTCCCTTTTTTCCCACCTAAGCTTATCCGGCAAAAGTAAATCCGACTTTCGATAACGTGATGAGCCCCTCTTATCAAATATCAATTGACTACCCCCACTCTCTCTCTCTCTCTCTACCCACGAACGACGTCGTAAGAAGCTCATGGAGAGCAAAAAAAAAGCCACCATTTCCGTGAAAGTGCACCTCAGACGGGCCCCCACGGGGTTTGCCGGGGGGGCCCCTGGGATGCGGAGAATTTGCTAGTGAGGACAGCGCTTTTTTCTTTTGCTAGTCAGGACAAACCGAGCGAGAAATTGTAGTGACAGCCGAGGTCGAGGGCGAACCGGCGCGGCCGACGCTCCACGCGTCTGGCACGCATCTGACCTTTGCGCCAGCTGCTTGACCCGGTCGCGCTGCGCTCCTTTTGGGATGGCCGTGGGGTCCAGGGGCCGAGCGAGTCACTTTATTAGGCCATTCGAAATATCTTGTCGACTTCATAGGATCCGTATATCATAATTTCATTATCTGCCCTAAAATCCGAAATATTCATAAGATTCGATGTATATTCTCATCATCCTTTCGACCTACTTTTTTTTTTTGTCTTCTGGTTACTCTAGATGAGACAATTAGATTGCATTTTTTAGATTCCACATAAACCAATCTTGTTTCTGAGTATCGAATATCCAATTTAATATGTAGTTTATAATTTTGAGAAATAATTAAGTGACAGTTTTTAATTTACTATAAGAATAACAGCTTGTTCTGAACTATAAAAAATCATTTAATAAATAATTATAAATTATTGTACGATCCACTCTTTTAATAATTTATGACTCACGATAAACTTTTCTTCTCATAATAATCTAATTATGTTAGCAAAGTGCCATAACGTTTTGTTGATCGGTAAGTTCAAGATCGATTGGGCAAGCCTGATTTTTTTTTCACCTTTGCCATAACAAAGTGGGTCAATTCTTTTGGAATTCCTCACCTTGCCCGATCATAGGGAATAATAAATTTGTCAATCCGCCCTTCCATGGCAACTCCCTAAATCCCCAAGGGTAAGCGCGTAATTTCGCCCCCGCGCCGGCTCCCCTATATATGGGCGCTCCATGCGCAGCGAACGATGAAGAAGAGGAGGAAAAAAACAAGAACTCAAACTCAATCATTCATTCCCACGCCCGTCCTCCTTCTCCTCGAAAACCTCGCGGCTCTTCGATCCCGAGGGCGCCTCGAGAATTTCCCCAAGAAAATATATCGCATCGAAGAAGGGAAAGTTCCACCTTCTCGTAGGGAATGCATAGAGATGATGGTAGTAGCCCGCCGCCCTTCTTCCCCAGCAAAGCCTGAGTCGTGTTGGCGAGCCAACTCGCGCTTCGGCGGCCGGACCTGCCACCGCAAGCACGTCGAGGACGGGTGATCCTACGGTTTCGCCTCCGACCTCGGCCGCCCAGTTTTACTTTGTGTAATCTTCTTATCTTTTTCAAAATATCTCGGCCGCGGGTCGAAGAAAGGACCCGGAGTTCGGGAACTGACGTGGGTCTTTCGAAGTTGTTGCAATCGAGTTCCGGTTCTTGCCGTCGGCGAGTGACGTCGGAGTTCCTCGTCGGGAGAAGAAAGAAGGCCGGAGGATGACGAAGAGGGGGAGGACGCGAGCTCGTCGATCCTTCACGGGAAGTACGAGCTGGGCCGCCTCCTCGGGTACGGGACCTTCGCGAAGGTGTACAACGCGCGGGAGCTGCAGAGCGGCCGGAGCGTGGCGATGAAGGTCGTCGGGAAGGAGAAGGTGGTGAAGGTGGGGATGACGGAGCAGATCAAGCGCGAGATCGCCGTGATGAAGATGGTGAAGCACCCCCACATCGTGGAGCTCCACGAGGTCATGGCGAGCAAGTCCAAGATCTACTTCGCCATGGAGCTCGTCCGCGGCGGCGAGCTCTTCGCCAAGATCTCCAAGGGGCGGCTACGGGAGGACGTCGCCCGGGCCTACTTCCAGCAGCTGATCTCGGCGGTGGATTTCTGCCACAGCCGCGGGGTGTACCACCGGGATCTGAAGCCGGAGAATCTGCTGGTGGACGAAAACGGTAATCTGAAAGTGACCGACTTCGGGCTGAGCGCCTTCGGAGAGCACCTGAGGCAGGACGGCCTCCTGCACACCACGTGCGGGACGCCGGCATACGTCGCCCCCGAGGTGATCGGGAAGAAGGGGTACGACGGCTCCAAGGCGGACCTGTGGTCGTGCGGCGTGATCCTATACGTCCTCCTGGCCGGGTTCTTGCCCTTCCAGGACGACAACATCATGGTCATGTACCGGAAGATTTACAAGGGCGATTTCAAGTGCCCGCCCTGGTTCTCGCCGGAGGCCCGGCGGCTCGTGACCAAGCTCCTAGACCCGAACCCGAACACCCGAATCCCGACTTCCAAGGTCATGGACAGCTCCTGGTTCAAGAAGTCGGTCCCCACCACCCTGGTCCCCAAGGAGGACCTGGAATTCGACGAGGAGAAGGCGGCGAAGGTGCTGCCGCCGGCGACCATGAACGCGTTCCACATCATCTCCCTCTCCGAGGGGTTCGACCTGTCGCCGCTCTTCGAGGAGAAGAAGCGGGAGGAGAAGGAGGAGCTGCGGTTCGCGACCACGAGGCCGGCGAGCAGCATCATATCGAGGATCGAGCAGGCCGCGAAGGCAGCCGGGAAGTTCAGCATCAAGAAGACCGAGTCGAGGGTGAAGC